>CAKNXH010000832.1:162348-230586 GCA_932178445.1 Andricus quercusramuli | reverse complement strand
GCACGTGCACAGTTGGCACGTGCACAGTTGTCCCTCTGACCAACGACGTGCACAGTTGTCCGTCTGGCCATCGACGTGCACAGTTGGGCACGTGCAAAGTTGCTACGTGCAAAGTTGACCCCATCCCGAATTGATTTAATTCATTTCACTTTGCTGGTTGCAACTGAATTCTTATCTCCTTCTTTAAATCATGAAAATTCTGAACATTTTCGGACATAAACTCACTAACATGATGCTATATTTTTTGGGTGGCAATTGATGTGAATTTTCACTTAATCAATTTCCCTTTAAAATTGTTTCAATCATCTTCGATTTCAGTCGAGTACTATTAGTCGCATCAATGTCCAATTTGGTGCACCATTGCGGAGTTCTTGCATGCTCGGCATTAATGCGACAGAATGCGTGCTCGCTGCAATTTAAATCGAGCAATCATAAATTCCGACGTCAATAAATCTTGATTACGCAGACGTATGCGTCTCCTGGATTTATAAATCGCCACATTCTCCTAGCATACACCACGTGATTTGGAATTATGAATCCTACATTTCTTGTCAAGGATAATATTTCCATTTTTTCATTTCTATAATAGGAAATATTTCACAATTTATTTTTGGTCATAAATGATACTTTATTTTGAAACTGTTACAGTTATCAAAATTAATGCTTCTATTCTTTTTGATACATTCTTCATCAAAGATAGGTTATGATGTTTTAACTGTATATAATATACATACTATATACTTTATAATAAAAAATCTTCTTTCAGAAATAACAAATGAAAACTGTAAGACTTAAGGATGGAACCTATTGTTTCATAATAAAAATACCTTTGGAGCTATATTTTTCTCGAGCTCCTTAGGGAACGGAAAAAGTCAGAAAGTTGATTCATTCGAAATTTGAGAGAAATTGTCTTTCCAAATGTCGGTCACATCCTAAAAGTAAACTAATAAATGATCATGGTGGATTTCTTATGATCTCTATCAGTGAGTACATGACATGTTTATATAGTAGAGGTCTCTGCTGATAGATTTCTGATAAGTATGGTCATACTGTGTCGTCATTATTTTGTTTATTTGTCGCGAATTAATTAATAACGGAAGAACAGAAATTTGTCCTCATTACATGTGAGGTGGGCTACCAATTGCGCCACCACAATCTGCGAGTGATAATCTTAGAACTTGCATTTCGATCTACAACTTATCTTCTCACGCATTTTCATTGATAAGGAAATACATGTTCAACAATTTTAATCCGTGGACAGCAGTGGCATAATTGGCAGCGTACTTCACACGTATTGAGAAATTTGTTGGTTCACCCCGAGCCTGCAGTGATTGTTCATGAACTTATTTTCTCGCGTTTTTAATTAATTCGTCGAAAGGAAAAAAATAATTTTGATGAAGTAGGATCCATCTTATCGATCATCTAACAGCAGAGACATCTTCTGTAAACACATATCATCTACTCGCTGGTAAAGGTCTCAAGGATTCTTACGATTAGTTAACCAGTCTGAAGGAAAATCTGTCATAAGTTGATAAAATCAGATAAGATCAAATCGATCCCTATAAAGAGGATGTATGTAATTCATAATTATAAGTATTATGCTTTCAATATAATAGAGGAATATGTCACAATCCCTTTGAAAGTTTTAGCAAATGTAAAAATTAAAGGTCGAGTATTTTACTATTTTATCATAAAATGAGGAATATTAAGTTATATACACACAAAGTGTCATATAATCAAGAACATTACACAGTAAAAGCACACTGAAGAGTTGCTCATCACTTTACTATTCCTATAATAATACACACAGGGATTCAAATGTGACATATCACTCTTCTGTGACCAATCCCTGAAATTCCGTACTACAAAATTAAAATACGGCCAAAGATTACATATCTGTATACAGAACGAAAACTAAATGTGTAGTTCAAGTAAACAATGAAGAAAGCCTTAGGGTGTCAGTGAAGTAAACTTTTTCATTTTAATATAAACTAAAACAGTCCCGTTCCGTCTGACCGAACGAGACTCGTACCACTAGAATGCACACTGCACAATGGCCGCCTAAGTGGATGAGAAAACGTTTGGTTGTACACGCGCTTCCTGGTCTGGAGATAGCCGGCCTTTTCCACTGGAGAATACTCCAACTGTTTACGTATATAAGGAAGTTTGTGGCCCGACAAGTTTAGCAGTCTCCGCTACGTGCAATTCCAGTCTAGTTTTTATAAACCTGTTTACCTCTTTTTGCATTTACGAGTGACAGACTGCGGCACAGAGGTCGGAATCCAGAATTTACTGTTTATAATCCTTTAAAACTATTGTACGAACAGTTTTGCAGATTTATACGAATATAAGGTTCGAAAAAACTACAATTTTCAGATTTTTGTCCTTCATTTTAATGTACCGTATTTTATTGAGGAAACATACTTTCACCAGATAAAAGTAATTCCGTAACTGTGTGAAATAGAATAACAAATTCGAGCTATTTCATAAAGACTTGACTATGCAATTTGAGTCTTCTCATGACAAATGGAATTCTTCTTCAAATTCTATTTCATGAAAGACGGCATAGACAGTACAGAACTGTAATATAACAAAATTTAAGACATTCAAATGTTTCTTTTTGTTTTGCATTGTCCTCCTTCCTGTCACCTTTTAAGTGAAATGAGATTTAAAACAAGCTTGTATTCCCACGGACGTGACGTGGCGATACTCTAAGCGTTTACAGTACTAGGGCGGTCGCCTAAGAAACATGTTTCTTACGACCATATGAAAAGTTTAGGTAAACAAGTGGGGGCGTGCGAGACGCGGAAAAGGAGAAAGAAAGGAATTCCAGTTTGGTATTACACTGGGTTTACAATGAAAAGCAAAAACAAGAGTTATTTTTTTCGTATTCAGCTTGTACTTTTTTCAAGTCATAATGCATGCTTCTAAATACTAATAACATTCAATCTGCGATTCTCAATTTAGGACTATCCATTTCCAGGAACAAATGGATTAGAATCAATAAATATAAGTAATTTACGCGTCAGGAAAGAGACACTTCAAAAACGCTGTTACTTTCATTCTTCTTTTTAGCGTTTGAAATTTCCGAATGCACTCTCGAGTTTGATTTTCCTGAAAAGAGGACCTTGACGTACAAGAATTGTGAGCTCCCACATTGTTGCCGCACTCGACTAATTCGATTTATTTTTTTTTTACGCCTACGTTTGCGTTCCTGTAAAGAGGTCGCTGGAGCGTGGTCGCCTTTACGGAAAAGTGGAAACTGCCGCTGCTGGCACAAATACAATTACCAGAACTCGTGGAACAGCGATGGAAACGTGCCCCGTCGAACTGCATGTGATGAAGAAGGGAGAAGGGACTAATAGGGCGGGGAACGAAAACGTGAAAATACCTAGGAGTGCCTGGAAATGCGCGATTTAATTGCATTTGCATTTTTACCCAGGAGTCCTCCCGCTACTTTACGAATAGCGCCTCTAGTTTGCGAGGCTTGTTTCTTCGACTTGTTGGCTTAACATAAAAGCCTGGCTTGGGAATTGATTTCGCAGCAAATAGACTTTCGAGCCCCTAAACCCGTGGGTACACTTGTAAAGTTCAATCTTGATTAAATTTTCTCTCTTTGTTGTGAAAGAATAATAATTAATTCAAGTGGACTCTATGAAAAAGTTACTGTTTTAAGTAGGGGTTGTGAGTGAGGAAATAGGGCCTTGTAGAAATTCCAGGATAGAGTCTGAATCTTTTTTTTTGTTGAGAACGTTAAATGGGTTCGTTCGCTGCACGTCTAGAAGTATGGATGTTTGTGTTGCAATCTTGAATGTTTACGTGATGGACTATGTTACGTCCATAGCTCACTTATATGACCCTCCAATTGCTGTCTTAGGAACAGACAGCTTGTACCTCATAATTTCTGTATTTATTTGTCTGTTAACTTCTGTAGATGTACGTCTTAGTCACCTCCGTAGAAATTTCTACTACTGACGTCTCTTGCTGACTACTTCTACTGACGCCCCTCGTTGACGTCCACTGCTGATGTGCCCTATCGACAACCAATAAAAAGTATGCACTACATCCCCTCTGACACTATGAAATCGCTCTATAGTAGGTGACTACGCCCACCGCGTTAAAACTGTCTGAATGCTATCAATCTTAAGATTAAAACCACGCCCTTTAGTGTCTCCTTCAGTATCACCGTATACGCAAATATGATTCCGGACCACGCCCGCTATCCACGCTTATTTTTATCCCTCTAATTATTCAGAGATGTCCTCTTGTCATTCATTCAGACACGTCCTGTAGTAGGATGCATATCGATCATTTTGAAATTTTTCAAAAATCTCGTCAGATTAAATTGAAACCTTGAACACCATACTCATCACATCGAGACGAACGATCACTCAGTCGAGATGATCCTATCGCCATGATCGACTTTTTTCTTTGCAAATTCTTGATCTCCATTACATTTCAGTTCCATCTGACTATGTTTCAAGCAAATCTTGATTTTGTCCAAAAATGATCGATATGCATCACTATGCTGTAGAAACATCATTAGGAACACTCTCTGTATACGACCCAATAGAAGATCAATAAAAATGTATTTTCCACGCCTCCTATTTAGTCCTCTGTTCCATTCTGCAGACGTGTATCGTATATTATAATCTACATTAGCAACAACCTATACAAACGCACAGGTAGAAAATTAATATCAATTTTGCAATCATGTCCCGAAGTGACAAATTTAACGCCGGATAAAGTCACTATCCATGCCTCTATTTAGTCCTCTTGATAAGTACGTCCTATCGGCACTCCCTCAGAAAACGCATCCTAGTTACCTCCTTAGGAATGGTCTCTGTATGAACGTTCTCCTCGCCCAGTGAACATTCACAAAAATTTCAATGTACTATCTCTTAAAATAGTTTCAAAACTTACATTGAAATTTCAATAAGGCTATTTAAATTTAAGTGTTGCATGAATTTTCAATGAGTTTTTCACTAACCGTAGTGTAAAAAGCTTCACTAACATTTTCATCAAATTTCATGAACTTACTTCTAACAATGTAGTTTAGTATAACCGTATAGAATATTTTGACTGCGTATATTATATCATCTACGTCTCCTATAAAGTCCATCATTCATTAACATAATGACGCTCTCTTGTGACTTTATTAGAAGCGGGTTCTATATATCTTCATGGGAAAGCCCCATATCTGCAGCATCTTTCCTTCTCTACTCACTGTTCTAGATACGCCCCCAGTCGAAAACGTTTTGGAGCTGGGTAGTAATTTAAGAAAACTGTTATTAAAATATCATGAAAAAATATTAAATATATGTTCACTTATAACTGAATTACATTCAAGGGCATTGACACAAATTACTCGTATGCTATTATTATTTTCTCCCAATCACACAATCACTAGTTTGTAATTTATTTCAATTACACAGCCAAAGTAATTGAAGTTAGTTCAGCATTACTGCACTCGAGAATTAATCCAACGTAATTAATTAAGGCGGATCCAGAATTTATTTCAGGGGGTTGGTGACAGAAGGTAAGGGAGAGAGAGTGCGAAGAGATAAAAGAGAGTAAAAAGAGGAAGAGACCCGCCTACGGGATCGGAAATTATCAGAATAAGTTAAAAAAAAGTATAAGTGCATAAGTGTAAAAAAGTGCTAAAAATAATTGTACTATTAGACGCAAACAATCAACAATCAACATCAAAATTATTGATACAATTTATCTGGTCAAAACCATAACATCAAAAATATAAAACATTCGAATGTTGGATAATAAAATCTTACAAGTTAAGGAATGACGTCGGAATTCAACTTGTAGGGATTGTGAAAAAGTTTCTCTCGTCTCTCAGTAGCTTAGTGGGTAGAGCACCAGACCGGCAATCTGTAGACCTGGGTTCGGTTCCCAGCTGAGCTAGAGAGCAATTTTTTCACAATTTAGAAAGTCACTATTGAAAAATATTGATTTAGACCAGTAGACAAAAAAACAATCAATGTCAAAATTATTATTATACGCAAAGTTGAATCTGAAATTTGGTTAACATACTTCTTTACGTTTTCGAGAAATTTCAGATTCCTTATGTTGGCTTCGAGTCAAATTTGTGTAATTCTGTTAATCATGACGCTAGAAGTTAGTGAAACATTTTTCTTCACGTTGTCTAAAATTTTCCGATTTTTTATATGTGTGTTAAGGTGGATCGAAAATATATAAATGATTGTTTTCTTTAGCGGATCACCAGGAAAAGTTCTTTTTCCTAAGTGAAATTATGTATGTAAACCACTTATGAACTGAATCAATATTAAGATTAGCCATAACCTGAAAATATAAATTGGCCCTAAACTCTAAAGGTTGTCAAGCGAAAGATATATTTTAACTCTAAATTGTTTTTGCATATGGGTAATGTATATTACGTGATTTGTGTGATTGATTTAAATTATTTTGTAACCAGTTCTGGCACGGAAGACCATTAGTTTGCGAAATACCAAACATTTTATATTATTGTTAATATTGAACCTTATTTTTATTGACGTCGTTCAGAGATGATACATTTCAAAGTTTGAAAAATATTTTCTCTAACTGTTCAAAAGTTCAGAGAAGAATCCTGAAAATCACAAAGATGGTGTCTCGCACATTGATAAAAGCGAACTCCGCTTTCTTTTTATTGATCTCTAAAAACTCAATAAAAATTCTTATACGGGGCCCGCATGTATATTTACGTACGCGGACAAAGGGACAATAAAATCGACCCTCCTGTCTTTTACGAACACATTCTGATCATTTTACAACATCTCTGCAGCGCTGAGATTGTCAAATACAGAAAAACATTTATCCTCAAGGACCTTTCCCGCTCGGATCGTTTTAGAAAATGAAAATAAATTTATCACATGTATTCAGGTCCAGATTTAATTTCAGATTCCGAATGTCACTTAAGAAAGTTGTTAACACTGTGCCAAGACATCTCCTTTCATTTAATAATAGATGTTTTCCTTAAAAGTACTTTTCTTGTAAGAAATATTAACATTGGCATCATCTAGATTGTGTAACTTTGAAATTTTCACATTTACTCCTGTAATTTGACTGTTGGAAGTAACCTTGATTATTCACTATATTAAACATAAGAAGCTTCCATCGCGCTATGGAAAAGTGAGGTTTGCACACGGTTCTGCTATTATAAACTTGTTTAAAACTAAATTCATGAAACTTGTAATGAAGGTTTCTATAATTTATTTTAAAACGTTCAATTAATTCTGTCGGCAGATGTTGTTAAAGTAGAGTAGAGATAATAATGTTCTGCGTTTCCAATAATGTCACTGAGCACAATCCTTCGAGAATAGATTAGTGGTTATGGGATGACTAGTTATAGTGAATGCTTGGTTCTTAACCTAAAATATAATTAAGACAAATGACAAGCTACACAGAACCGCACTCAGAGTAATTGGTTAAAAGCAGCAATTATTATAATGATACTGCCGTACAAACTAAAAAATGCATACGTCCAATCTCACTTGAACCGAGAAAATCGAGAAAAACTGTTTGCCTAAAGAACTCTAATATAGAATAAAATTTTGAATAATCTATATACATTATTTGGGTAAAAATAATGTGCTTTTTCATATTTTGCAATTTAAAATTGATTTTTTAAACACTGTGTGTTCAGCAGCTATCCCGAACTTACCCGAACGATCGTCGCTAGTGTATAGTCGAATCTAGCCGGGACTTATTTTCCTTGGATTTCCGATCAGAGCCCGAGCTATTTCACAAGTCTAAAACATACGTAAGGGCAAGCGATTCTTTCCGTTTATAAATTCGCTCCGCAATCGGTCACTTCTACAAGGTAAAAAAGACACAAAGTTCTTGAGTTTCGTTTTTATTTGTATGCTGTTGACGTACTACATGCCTTGTACATAAGTGCTTTGTGTATATTTTTATGTTGTATTTTCAACTTTTTCGACTTTTCTCATTTATGAACAATCGTTTTTTGCAATAAATATTATTAATTAATAATTTTTATTAACACAGTTAGACCCAGTTTTCTCTTACGAATGCAACGATACCAAAAACTCATTCTTCATAAAAATGTCACTTATATAGATACCTTTTTAGTTTGGACGGCATGATAGGTGACACCATTTACTGCAACCTTCTGAATGATTAAAGCTATCGATTTGCTTAATATGACTAGTACGAGGTGCATAATTTTTTTGCTTGGTGATTATCATTAAGGAGTCATAAATGTGATTCATATGCAGGACATAGAATAGGATTACCTACATTGCATGAAAGTTATTATTATTATATATTACCTATCTGCATCAAAGTACAATACTTCAAAAAAGTATAGAATGTACGGGTCGAAGGCTAACAAAATTATGATATGATGACGGACAATTAAGAAATAATACATTTCCGTATTCTTTACATTCATGTATAGTTTTTTCATAAAACCAACTCAAAGCATCAAACCACTTTAAAAATAATTTCGCTTGTATTGATATTCTCATACAAAAGCGATCTAAAAAGATTGGCAATATTTTTTGTCGTATACCCCATAACTTTATAAAATTGAATCATGGCTTTTCCATTGATTCAATTTTTCCGACCACGTACGATTTTAACAATTTCGTGAATATGCATAATTCATGTTGTTAAACATTGATGTGGTTCTGATTTTTTTCCTATGTAAAAATGTTACACATTTACATAAACATATAAAAATCTAGAATAATAATCCCTAAAAAGTTATCAAAAATTGGTATCAACTCCGGAGGGATGAAAAATTACAGATCTAACAAAAATGTGCTACTGAATTTATCAATAGGCTTTTAAGAGTTTTAGATGAAGATTTTTATTGGCTAGTACATTCTTCGGCACGTGTTCCTAATACTCTTTTTATTACATACTTCTTTGCTTACTTTTCTGTGTGCAGATTCTTATAATGATTGTAAATTTATTGCATTAACTGATAATAGCAAAAATATCTTTATTAGCCTATTTTCTTTTTTAAGTTCTTGTGTTCTAAATTTTATTACTATAATGCCTTTCTTGGATCGCTGTAGACAAATTTTCGGTAAGAAGTAGAAATTGTAATAAAACTTCCGTGGAGGAATAATTGTTTTTAATTGACTGTCTAACAGATTTGAAATGGGTTTGGTTCTATAATTCTTGCTTCTGAATTTCAAGACAGAGTCGCTCAGTGGCATAAAATGTAATAGAAGAATGTTGATGGAAACGGATGGATGGTAAATTGGACAGATAGTCTTGAAAAGTACTTTGGATGTAATATTTCAATTCTCTTTCGCGTCATTAACGTTTTTGTGGTTCATATTAATTTTCTCTTTGATATCGAATGCTTGCGTTGTAAAGCAATAAATACCTTCTCGTCTGAGATAATCTATTAAAGAGGAAGAGTCTGAACAAAGAAGAATCATCTGTCGATTCGATCCCTCCACTTTTTTACGCATACATATACGATGGTGGATCTCTGCCCTTGTACACGCGAGAATGGAGCGTGAGAATGACCGAGAAAATTGAATAGGAAAAGTAACTTCTTACCGCGAATGCAAATTGAGATTATAGCAAGGAGCTCAGCCAAACCTCGTTGAAAAAAAGTACATCGATAAACCAACTCTATCTTCCTAAATGACTAGAATTATTTGCATTGTAAAATGTTTTATGCGCTAAATTGAATGCATGTATAGAATAAGATTGCAAGGAAAAATCCATAAATATCAACGCCTCCATTCCACACCGCTCCATGTCGTGTTTAGGCGGTGTACAGTGTACACTGTCTCCATGTCTCGTTGGTTCGGCGTACAGCTCTCCGTTGCGTTTGGTCGCGTTATTGTTTCAGGTCCTATGCTTATACGCAGGACTTTTATAGCTATCACTCTAAAAACAGACTATTGACTGTCAAAAGATTCTTTTCACTATTAAATGATTTTCTATTCAAAATTGGCATGAGAGGAAATCCTTTCATAGTTAAAGGATTGTCGTTTCAAATGCTATCTTTTAACTGTGAAACGATTTCCTTTGATCTTGAAGTGAAATCTATTGTCGAACAAAAGAAAGAATAATTTAAACGTTAAAAGAAAACTTATTGCATGATATTACGTGCAAGAAATGTACAAAAGCCGAACTTTGGTGAATGTAAATATAAAATCAATGTTATTATAAAATCGGTATAAAATCGACGCTTCAAAAAATCATTTCACAAAGAAGTCTTATGAACTTTCGATTGACAGAAGCATTTAAAAAAATTTATACTTCGATTGTCAAAAGCGTAAAAGTCAATAAAAAGTGAGGTTATGCGGATCAAAAACTGTTCTTTCAGTACACGTACCTGCCACAGTTTTTGCGCCACAATCTGGGATTCCTAATGTTTTGAAGAAATTCATTTTCCACCTCATTTCGCACGTTTTTTTTACACATTTTATCAATTAATTAATCAATCGTACAGTGAAAAAATTCACTCATGCACAGGCGCATTTTCTCTGCTAGCCAACAGATGAAAACCTTTAATAGTTAAAGGAATTCTTTTCAAAGTCAAAAGAAATCGTTCATCAGTAAAACTACTTCCGTTTTGCATTTAATGGATAAGTCTTTGAACAGTGAAACCATTCTATAAATGGACAAAAGAAATCTGCTTAATTTCAAAGGATGCATTCTGAAAGGAACGTAATTTTACTGTTAATAGACTTTTTCTTAGAGTGTATATGGCGACCAAACGCGGTGAAGAGCTCTATACAGAACAAATGCGACGTGGCATTGTATACTGCCGAAACGCGACATGAAACGGTGTGTAATGAAGGCGTCAGTATAGGGTAACTGTCCCAATTACTGCACGAGTACGTATTACTGTGTTTTTTTCTGCATCAGAATCGCACAGGCGAATAAGAATTTAATCTACTAGGAGAGAGTCCGGCAGTACCGTCACCGTAAGGTTTATTTGGAATAAAAAAAATACCTTAACATACATGTTAAATACTCAAGGAGCTCATAAGCTATTGATAAAAACAACAAAATATCGTTATGTTGAGTAATGATTAACTTTATTAATACAATTTTAAAATAAAGAAAAATCAATATTAAACACATGGGCCTCCAGTACCGGCCAGTAAAAATATCATCAGTTGACTAAGGCAATAATCGCAAATATATTGATTTGAAAGCTCCGGTATATGTTTGCACAAGCTTCATGAACCCAAATTTTACAACTTCCGTATTGTATCCAATCTTCTTGATGAGATTCACGGCACAGAGGACAAATTGTCTTTTTCTGAATTAGCCTGCTTTTCTTGCGAACAGATTTTTTTCTGAGACCAAACTTTTTCCTTTCTTGCTAGCATTTTGTCCTGAAAGCAAATTTTTGCTTCGTTTAACTGAATCAGCATTCGTTTGATTTGCTTTTTTCCTTTCCAGCATTTCGCCATCTATTATAGAATTTTAGGAATGACAAATGGCCGGTACTGGATGCTGGCCGGTACTGTAGGACTTTCCCCTATACAGTAAACTTTAAAATATTGGTAAATTAGTTATATATTTTTAATAAATATTTAATAAATAAATATTAGTAAAAAGGGAAAAATCCTCCATCCTTATTATATTTTAGTTACTGGGGTGCTATTCTTAGATAACTGTAAATGTATTGCATAAGCTTGCACGCTGTAGAGACATGATTCGCTTTGGTAAATAACACTTTCTTGAGTAGAAAAAACATAAAAAAGATGTCACTTACATTATAGCAAGAGAGTTACCTAGCAAGGGACTTTATAAGTCCATTTTGTGATCAAAGAATTATATTTAATAACTTTGCAGTCATGACTTGTTGTAAAATCTTGATGTTTACATATAATCACTCTAAATAAGCGCGCCAACGGTAACCAATTGGGTTGTTGACGCGACGTGGACCGAACACATTTTAACTGACCCGTACGTCAAGACCATTTTCAGAGCGACAAGCGAGTGTCGATCAATGTCATGTTTTTGATATTTTCAATTAAAACATATTTTTATGATTAGTTTAAACTGCTTATCGATATTTTGAATATGCGGGGAGAGTGACATGCATGAGAATAACATGGTGAATAGTGGTTTAAGTTTTTCTTTTAGATTGTCCACGTCAAGATGATTCCACACTTGACACTCGGCGGTCAGTGTATTTCCATAATGTGACGTTCTTGTGTGATGCGCATTTGTATCATTTTTCCCCCTTTGTTTTAGTTGTTACAATTGAGTGCAATGATGTACAGTCTTCAGTCTCATCTACTCAAATGATATATCATCAAAGTGCGCTGTTGCGCACTTTATAATATATCAAATCATCAACTATCAATATCAAATCATGTTTTATGCACTTTGTTCTGTATAAACAATAAAAAAATTGTTTCAGATTTGATGAATTTTGTATAAAATAAAAAGAAAATATTTTTAAAAATAAAATTGCGCGAAATCGATAATAAACTAGGGGGAAGCCTGGGCCAGGCTCGGCGGTCTAGCCTAGACAACAAGGTAGGCCCCGGCCAGATTCAGTGTTTCATTTAAGCTTGACCCAGGCTTGATTACCAGGCCAGGGCCAATTTTCGCCAGGCTTGGGCCCGGTTAGATTAAAGACGAAACTTTCATATGGGTAGGTACATATTTCTGGATGAGGCGCTCATTACTGCGGCTCGAGCGGCATGAAGTTTTTGATTCAATACACGCCGGACCACAGTGGTCAGAAACATCAAGTGAGCACAAGTGAGCAAGCTTTCTTGAAGCTCAGTACTCTCATGTTTTTCTGGTCAAGAAATTCAAATTTGAGGTCAAAATTGACAAGAGCAAAACAGCCGCCACAAAATGGGGGCCCAAATTTGAAAAAACTGACCGAAGATTTTATTTTTTACGAGTTTGGGCTCCTAGTGCACCTTATCACCATGTGCGTATACCTGTCTTGTGAACGTCTTCAAAACTAAAGTCGCAGTTAGTCGCAGTTAATTTTTAATTTTTTCAATCACCACCTCCTTGACTTCCTATTCTAATAGGAATCACAGCGTAGCAGCGCGGAGCTTTTTTTGAGATCATGTTTTTTAATAAATTTCTGGTTTGCTGAAAAGTTCTGACAAGAAAACTTTGAGGTCATTACTGTAATACTTTATGCATCAATAAAAAACAGCTTGTATTGAAATGTTGTCATACAAACCTCTAGCAACTTTCGTCATAGGTTCTCAATGAAATCGCTGATCAGCGCCAGGTCTAGGCCAGGCCACACCTTTCAGACCGAACTTACAATTGTTGATCTTAGCTAGCTGTTCAGGGCTCAACCTGGACCAGACCAGAATGTTTTGGGATAAGAAAAAAAGTATTGTTTTTATAGTTTGAATTTCTTATTTCCTAACATTTTGAACACCCTGTAACTTTTTTGAAATATGTCAACAAAATATCTGCTGATCGAGCTTAGAACTTTTCTGTTCTTGACTCGCTGATTAGCGCCACATCTGGACCAGACCAGACGGTCAAGGTGATAAGAAAAAAAGTTTTGTTTTGATAGTGCGAATTTCTTATTTTCTATCATTTTGGACACCCTGTAACTTTTTTGAAATATGTCAAAGAAATGGGCTGATCAAACTTCGAACTTTTTTTGTTCCTGGCTCGCTGATTGGCGCCAGTTTTGGGACAGAGTAGACCTTCCAGACTAGGCGATCTAGATGAGGTCAGACCTAGGCCAGAATAGCGCCAGACCTGGACCATATCAGATCTTCCAGACTAGACAGTCTTCATAAATCCAGACCTGGGCCAGACTGCCGGGGCATTTTTCCACACGAGATTTGATAGACTTGCCAATTTATGATTCACATGTTCGTTAATATTAAGAATATGAATCCGCAGTAACAGATAAATCGGTTTGCAGTTATACGTTGGAGGTTCTTTTTCAACCGCAGCAACAGGTGCATTATGTTATTTGTCTAATTTTTTAGATTTTTTATATGTAACGTGAGGTTCTCGTACTTAAAATTTTTTTAATACATAGAATGCATTATTCTTTAAGATGATATGAGAAAATTTCGTTATCTTAGTATAAATTAAGAGAAAAATTTGATTTAAGTGAGGTTGAAGCTTGATACTACAGTGATTGGGATAGTTACCCTATGGGTCATTACAAATAAATTTGAAGGACGACAGCGCGACTAGGTGTGAAATGTTTTTGGCTACTATTTGCTGAAAATAAGTCCGAGAGGAACATCAAAACTTAGGTGTGAGAGCTTTTAATCGAAATCCCACTCTTTCGTTCCCTCTCCCTCTTATTCTTACTCTTAGAAGAAATTCCGAAAAGAATTAAAATGAGTTCTCAAAACAATAATTTGTAATCAGTGCAACTGGACTTCAAATAATGCAATGGAAGTATGAAGACATTTTAACTGAAGCCATGTGAACTTTGGGAAACAACTTACTTTTTAATTTATAATAAGGCGTATTCTTATTTATAAATATGTGAATAGAGGTCTGACACAAACATTGGAATTGAATTTTTTTCCTTTTTAACCTAAGAATCCTGACAATGTTTAACACATATAAGCGTTTCAGGTTGATCCAATATAAAAATTAATTAAATTTTATGTAGTTAATGATTAAATCTTTTTGATTGAAAAATGTTATCAGTTCAGTTGCAGGTTTTTCAGTAGCTATTTTTAGAAAAAAAGTATTTTTCAGACAAATCCCCGAAACGATGGACAAGGAAAAAAACGATGGACGATGTGCTGAAATAACGCTGTGTTTTAAATCCAATCCAGTACCATCGGAGAATGTCACTTGGTGCACTGATATTCCTCTAAACATTTTATATGAATCTATTAATATTTCGACTCCACTTACCCCGTGAAATTTAACCATACAATATATATATATATATATAATTAGAAAAAAAATGTTAAACAACCACCGCAGGGTATCACTAAGAGCAACTGCCATCTAAAAAGAAAATGTCAATAGCCCCCAGTAGAACCACGGTAAAATACACCTATGGCCACGTCTCACATCCGTGAGATGGGTGGTCACAGGGCACGTCGAAATCACAACGACAGGCCGGCGAAACCCTCGTGTGTCTTGAGGACACGAAGCGACCCAAGGATGACAGCTTTCTGCATCCATCTCGCAAGTGCCTTGGCATATTTTTGGCACGCGGGTATGGCTTTAAGGTTACAAACCAGTGATAATTTAGCACCTCCGAGAGCACCTATCACAAGGACAATTACTCGTACCGAATATTTTGGGTACAGTCGTTGCAGCTCTCTTTTAAGGTCTTGATACCTCTCCTCTTTTTCTTTCTCCTTTGCAGTGATATTGTATTCGGACGGAGCCGAGAATTCGATCACGAATATAGTTCGTTTCTCGAAGTCTTGGAGAACAATGTCAGGCCTCGAGTGCGCAACGGAGACTGCTGCCCGAAAATCATAGTTCCAGAAAATCTGGCACTTCTCGTTTCGGACAATTGACTCTATATCCCTTGGAGCGTTCGGCAGGGCAGGGTCGCGACCAACACCATAAGAGCGACAAAGGTGGTAATAAAGTACTCTTAGGGCCGCGTTATGTCTATAGATATACGTTGTTCCTGCGTGGGTTGGACACCCCGATAGTATGTGTTCTAGGTACTCAGCGTGTGCATGACACGCTCTGCACCTATCACTGGGATATATATATATATATATATATGAACACATACAAATTTATCAAAAATGGTTTAAAAACACCGCACAGTCCCCCTGGCATTGACTGCTATCCAGGTATATGACACTAGCTCCCAGTTGAAACGCAGTAAATCGTACCTCTAGCCACGCCTCACGATCGTGAAATGGGTGGACGCAGGGAACGATGGGATGACAATGACGGGACGGAGAAACCTTTGTGTATCTTAAGGATACGAAGTGATACAAGAATGACAGCTCCTTGCATCCATCTCCCAAGTACCTCGGCATGTTTTTCGATCAGGAACGTAGTTCGCTTCTCGTAATCAATGAGAACGATGTGAGGCCACGAGTATGAAATAGGGACTATTGTCAAAAGCATGTAGTTCCGATGTAGACGCTAAGAGTACTTTATTACCATCTTTGTCGCTCTTACGGTGTTGGTCGCGCCCCTGCCCTGCCAAGCGCTCCAAGGGATATAGAGTCAATTGTCCGAAACGAGAAGTGCGAAATTTTCTGGAACTACGATTTTTGGGCAGCAGTCTCCGTCGCTCACTCGAGACCTGACATTGTTCTCCAAGACTTCGAGAAACGAACTATATTCGTGATCGAATTCTCGCCTCCATCCGAATACAACATCACTGCAAAGGAGAAAGAAAAAGAGGAGAGGTATCAAGACCTTGGAAGGGAGCTGCAACGACTGTACCCAAAGTATTCAGTGCGATTAATTGTACTTGTGATAGGTGCTCTCGGAGGTGCGAAGCTATCACTTGTTCGCAACCTTAAAGCCATACCCGCGTGCCCCTCTCGTCTTCGAAATGCGTTTGTGCGTTAATATACCTAAAATAATATGAAATTGCTTGTGACATGATTTGCATGATTCACTTTAAAAATAGTCACTATCCGCTGGACGTTTAACAACTTTTCCAAAAAAGGAAAAAAATGATTTTTTGTTTTTGCTTTTACCTTTTAACTCCGTTTTTTCAAAAATTTGACGTAATGGGTTATTTTCATTTTTAGATTGGCAATTTACGTGAAAAAAACGCTATAGAAATGATACAGAAACTCTGTGGACTTTGGTTAATCACAAAATTAGTGTCGGACTGTGAGTAAGCGCCAAGTACGGGGTCCCCGCTCTGCAGAGGCGAGTCGAGCACTCGAGCGTAAATACTCAAACCTCGATATCTCGGAAACTAAGGCCCATTAGATCGGAAGAAAAAATACGCCCCTAATGGATTTTGATGTACTTTCATCCTGTAAAGCTGCAGTCGAATCGGCGATGTTCATCTCGCGTCCTCTCCTTGTAAGTATAACATTTTCTATGCGAACAAAGTTTATCGCGCTTTTAAAAGTTGTTTGCGAAAACATTGTGTAAATGTAAATCTATTACTAAAGGATTCGCAAAAATAGCAAACAAAATAACCTAAGTCGTTATTGAAGTAATCAAAAAAAGCGATTGCTCTCGTATATATAATTTAAAAAAAGAGTTAAGCAACCACCGCAGGGTCCTACTGAGAGCAACTGCCATCTGAAAAATGTCAATAGCCCCCAGTAGAACCGCGGTAAATCACACCTATGGCCACGTCTCACAACCGTGAGATGGGTGGTCATAGGGCACGATGAAATCACAACGACAGGCCGGCGAAACCCTCGTGTGTCTTGAGGACATGAAGCGACTCAAGGATGACAGCTTTCTGCATCCATCTCGCAAGTAACTTGGCATATTTTTGGCACGCGGTTATGGCTTTAAGGTTTCGAACCAGTGACATTTTTGCACCTCCGAGAGCCCCGTAAAGCCCAAGTCGAATCAGCGATGTCCATCTCGCGTCCTCTCCTTGTTAGACAAATATATTGTTCCTTTTTTAAAATTTACTACGAGGCGTTTTCTTAGTTTTTTAATCCACTAAAGTTCGTGTGCAAGGTACAGGACGAAAAAACCATATATTTTTGCAAAGTTGTGAACTTAACAGTTTATGTAATTTCTAATTTATTCAAAAAGGTCCGCAGGGCTAACTTTATTCTAGTTCTATCACTTAAGGAACATAAATATATTCCTTTTCACAGAGTTACAGTAATTCGAAGGCTTAAGTCGTTATTTCATTATTAGCTGTATACTGTGCACCCTTAGTATATTTGAACAACACTTGTGGAAGAATTGTGCACGGTGAACAAATAGTTTCTCAATTTATAGGAACTTTACAGCCTCTATGAAAAATTCCATAGATTCCTCACGCTCAATCGATCTAACTTTTAAACTCACATAGAATTGTTTGATTCAACTAGGCAAAAAATACGTAGCTAATCGGTTTAAATATACCTTGTCATCTTTCATTTTAAAGCATCGAGCAATATACCAACATGGATATTGTTTAATCCCCTGCAATGAAACACAGGATTATTAAATCGCCACGTTTTTAGTAAATATACGAAACATGGGAACAGCGCGTGAGAGGTTATTAATCTCGTTGTCGCGTCGCTCTTTGGCGCTCTTGATTCATGGCGCAATGAATCTGTTTAATCAATCACCGTTTTTTACCCCGGGAGGTTGTTGGGTGTGAAAAATTACCGGTTGTCGGATCTCGCACGATGGCACGTTCATACGAATGCACTCCATTCTTAGGGAATAACGACTTCAGTCGATCGAGGGGCTCATGAGCGAAGCGCTTGACCGCGTAATTACTCTTAGTGACGCATTACGGTCGATTCAATTACCGAGAACGATTCGTTTTGCGGATCACAGGCGCCTGAGCATATCCTCGAGAATGGATCGCGATAACGTATCTTCGAAATTGCTACTCTAATTGCTATCACACTTAGCGCTCTCCTCATCCTCTACATTCGTCATCAGAAAATGGAGCTATTGGAGTGCTGAGTGTTCAATACGTAATGTAAAATGATCATAAGACAAAACGAAATAATTCTTAGATCCAAAGCGTCGCACGTTTTTTGTTGGATATTTCTTTACTGAAGGTTCAGAGATTTTTGGAACATCATAGAAAAAGCTTTTTATGTTGGGAGAAAAAAAAATATGGGCGTTCGATGTTCGCATAACGCACAATGGGGCGAAATTATGAAAAAATGTTCAAAATCCGATTCCGGATAGAAGTTTTAACTGCTTTCAATGTTTTTTTTTTATTGAAGGTACATATATTTTGAAGACAATTTTCGACTTAAATTTTTGAAAAACAATTTTTTGTTTGTTTATTTGAACATAAAGTTTGGAGAAATTAATGATTTTAAGATATGGATGTAATAGTAATAATTATCATTATTTAAAATGAGTATGCATATTCTTTATTCATGAGTATATATATTCAAATGAGCTGTTTAAAATGAGCGATATTAACGTACTATCGATAAGAAAAAATTCTCAAAGTACGAGTTAACATAGTTAATTATGAAACAATAATTTATTATTAACAATTGTATTGAAATAAACAATAGTAGGAGATATCTTATGTTTTTAGATATTTATTACGCGGCTTTTGTCTTGAGTTTAATTTCAAGTAATATTCAAACACTACGATATATTTTATATTCCTATTATATTTTTAATTTTTAATAATAAACTGCATGATAGAACTTGCAGTTGAAGCAATTTTTAGGAGTCTGAGGTGATTTTTCTTGAAAACTGCCTCTGTGGGTTGCCAGTGACAATTCTGTACTACAAATTTATCTCCGCATTTTGTTTATAACAGTAACATTTTTCGTGACATGAGAATTTACTTCACTGAATTTTCAATAACAAGCCAAAACAAACACGTTAAAAAAGTCAGTCCGAGAAGACTTTGGGAAGTAGCCTTCAATAAGAGTTTTGCAGGCACAAGCCGCCAAGGAAAAAATTGTAATTTTCATTATTTTTCTAATTATTAAACTACTCATTTCGAAAAAGGGAAATTCCAAGAAAGAAAATGAATCTGAAAGTAGAGTACCAAAAGCAGAGTAGCTAATGATCTACTAACCCTTGATCCCCCTTTCTATCTTCCCCCTACTAATGACAGGTGTTATTTTTTACCGTGGCTACGTGTACCGAAACTTCGTTACAAATAGCCACATTTTTCACGTACGAATAGAAGAAGTTGGAGTGGGGCTCTTTGCACTGCATTTTCGGTACAAATAGCAGAAATTTCGGAGGTATTTTAGAAATATCGGAGGTACTCTCTTTTCGAAACTTCACACGAGAAAGATTCATTTTTTACCCTCAATTAGTTCAATTTAATAATAATAATAATTACAATTTCCAATTTACCTTCTTTTTTAGCTCCAATCTGAGCCATACCTTAAGAAAATCAAACTAAAAGAAAAGCTTCCAGTACAGGTGTCTTCTCTTCAATAACCCTTTATCCTTTCTCTCCAAATGATTGCTTGCTTAAAAATTCGAATTAGAATGAAAAAAAAAAATTTTTCCCAAGGTTCTCGGTATTTTTCTACATTCAACGGTGGTCACTTTATGGGGTGATCGCAAAACATTTCCGTTAAATAGTACACTGGCACTAAATGAATTTCATTTACTAAATTATTACTAGCACGCCCATTAAAGCACTTAGGGCAAGGGAACCAAATGCGGATCAGGGTCCAAATGCGGATTAATCTTGTCTTTTTAACGTAAATTGAGATAATGATTCAAAAAGTTTCGTGAAATGTTTAGCCCAACTAATAATCGACAACTTAAAACTAAATTATTGAAGGTTGCTACAGTGATTCTACAAAAAAATTTTGTTTGCTAAGTTGTGGCAACATCGACGATTCATAAAATCATGAAGTTTTAGTAAATTAATAAGGTTCTGATGATCCTTTACTATTTCCGGAATACGGCAAACATGAAAAGTAGTGATTTCATACCTAACCTTAAATTCTACCTAAGATTGTCGAAACTTATAAATTAATATTTAATCTTTTTTTTCTGTTGCATTGTCAACATATGTTTATAAAAGTTTCGTAAGACCTAATGTTATGAAATTTATTTAAAGAAAAGATCTCATAGTTATTAAACTTAAGATACAAATTCACAAAAGTCAAAAGTTTTCATGGTTTTATCATTTTAATTTTGCAGTAAAGGAAACATAAGTAATAATCTGTTGCATTCGTCCATATTTATTTTACAGAGTAAATGTGATTAAAGTTTCAAAACGACACAACTTTTAATTAATTTAATCAGTTTTATTATGGTCGCACTTTTTTAAGAACTTATTTTTAAATTATCTTCTAATTCTTGGGACGCTTTTAGGATTGTCGATCAGCTGCACAAAATGCTCTTGAAGCCTTCACAAAAAATGTTCTCATACTTTAAAAAATGAATTTTGAAAATCGGCACTTCGTTCTTTTTAAGCTAAAGGATCACCCTAGTGTTTTCTATAAGAGAAATTCATTTTGGATTAGAATTGTATTTGTAAACATGTAGTTTCTGAAACCTGATTCACATTCGGTATCCTAGCCCTAAGAAAAATCATTTGAAATTTTCAAAATTTGTTCCAACTGCGAATTTGTTTATGCAATTAGTTAATAGCAATGAGAAATATAATTTATAATATTTTTAATGTACTATATTTTTCCGATATACTATTATATAGAACAATACAGTTGTTAATAACAATTTTTTTTTATTATTAACTACATTAGGTTGTGCTTGCTTTGCGAATGGCCAGTAAATACATTCCTAGCAGTATAAAATAGTAGATGAAGACGAAAGGCTGAAGAAAATTAGGAAAGTTTTTGGGTGATAACTTTTGAAGAGAGGATAAAGTGATAAAAGCTGAAGGGTGGAGAGAGACGGGAGAGGGAGAGAATGAACGTAAAATGGTAGAAGAGGACAAGGGTATCGAGAATATAGACAATTTTTGAGGGGCATCATGAGAGAAAGGTGAAAACGACGGAGAGAGTTGGAGACGGTCGAGGGATGACGGGAAGGGACGAGAGAGGGTTAAGGGGCGGGGAGTATATCATATAAGCATAGGAATGTGGATGGAGAGAGGAATTTGCAATTTGAACTAGGGAAAATAGGGGATCGAGTACATCAGAAAAGTGGGAAAATGGGAATGCGTTGGAAAGGCGAGATTCTTTTGGAGGTAAAGGTTTTGAGGGTAAAGGGAGGATGCATACAGAGTTGAATTGGGGTAAAGGGAAAGTGGGGGAAATGTTGGAAGAGCGAGATAATTTGAAGGCGTGAGAAATGTTCGCGGGTGATTGGCTAGAGGGGTTGAATGAAGCAAGAATTTAAAAACAAATTGCATACATTAATGCGTTGCCCTATACGAAATTTGTATTCGCAACGGTCCCAATAATCAATAACCTAGGTTATTATTTTAATATTATATAGTTACAAGATGTAATAGAATAACATTTTATGCTAAAATTGAAACTCAATTAATTAAAAATAGACAACAGGAAACAAAATTGACGTTACATTTACTGGGTTACGTTTGGAAACATCGAAAGCTCTATTTATTCTGTGAGTAGGATAATAAGTTAACTTTCATTTATAAAAAATTGCACTTAACTTTCTAAGATAAAATTCTCAATGGAAAAAACATATTTTTTATGACTATATAATTAATTACTTTTGGCTCTGAAACCTAACATTATGATGAAGTTCGTCATGCCATTTTTTCCACCAGTTTGGTTGATTTATAAAAAAATGGATTTATCTTTTATCTATTCCTTTAAAATACAATCCACTAAGAGTTAAAATATATTAAAACTCATGTGTTAACTAGTTAAAATATTTTGTCGTCAACAATTCACATCAAACATAATAATAAATGAATCTCTGGGTAATATTATAGACATATCTTGGTGACGTAAGCGACATTTGCACAAGCCATTCAGCTGAACTTAGTTCCCTGAGGCACTCAGTGTAGGAAATTCAAATGTAGGATATTAGCACGTCACACAATTATCAGGCTGTTATAGAGTCAGTGAAAGAGGTAGATAGAGTTGGAAGAGAACGAAGTCGGTGGGTGGAAAATGTAGACGAAAGGAGTCAAGAAACTTTGTCGAAAGGTTGGGTGGCTGCTCAGAGGGGAACGCTTGGGGTTGGAAGAAGGAGACGCCAAAGCAGGACGTAGTCGTCGCTGAAGAGTCAGAGCTGTGAGGTAGAAGGGCATTATCGGAAAAGAGCTTTGCCGCTTTATTACGCAATTTCGAGGGCCAGAGCAAGCATTTGTAGCGTATGCTCAAATATTTTTCCATGATGTCCCACTTCAGATACACTTTTATAATTTGGTCCGCACCGATCATCTATTTTCCACCCTCCAGCGAAAGCAAATGTACCCTCGAATTTTAAAACGAAAAAAATCGAATGAGAAAACAGATAATATAGAAGTCAAAAAATTGAGAATATTTCATTGTTCGTATTGCTGTTAGATTCAACTTTGTTGAAGGAAAGGTTAATATTTGTGAAGTTAGTTTGAAAATAATCATATGCATAAAGTTTAATAATAGCATTCAAGAAGGTCGAATTTCATGTTCATATGTGTAAATAGATTATTCTCAAATAAATAACTTTCGTATTAAATTTCCAATCCTAATATCAAGAATGTTAGCAAAATTGACTGATCTTAGGAATAGGCTTCATATTTTTTTGACTAATCAGAATGTGTTACAGTAATATCAGAATCAAATATCAATATCAGAAACATGTTTCTATTTTTCAAGCTCGTTTACGTAGTATAAGTTTTAGCAGTTTCAAGTTTATTTAGTTGTAATTGCGAAGAATGAACATTAAAATTAAGGACATCACGGTACAATTTTATAACTTTTAAGGGTGCTTTTTATAGTTCCTTTAGCGAAGCCCTTATATCGAAGATATGCACTTCTCAATGCAGTTCTCAACAGTTTGTAACTTTGGAGATGGACTATACCTGTACAATCGATTTACAGTACAGTTACAATTTTTTATTTGCCTGTGTAGAAGGGGGAGGGGGGTCATCAATACAACAAATCAACCGTATATGAAATCCATGTTTGAGAAATTATATTTTAACGCAGACTTTATACTCTTTCCCCTATTCCCCTCTTTTCCTTCTTTTATACATATTCCCCTTTTTCTCCTATTTTCAAGAAACTTTGCCTTTTTTCTCGTTTTATTGCTTAAATGCGAACTGAGTGAATAGAACTCAATAAAAAAATACAATTCTTTTGGTTAAAAGTTAATATTTTTTATTTGAAAAATTGACCTTTTAGTTGAACATTCATCTTTGTAGCTTGAAAATTTAACTATTTTGTTGAAAATGTAATTATTTGGTTTGATAATTTGAGTATTTTGTTGAAAATGAAACTATTTTGTTCAAAATTCAACATTTAGAGTTGAAAAGGTACCTAGTACTGGCTAAAACCCAGGAATAGTACTGCGCCAGTGCTGGAAAACCAGCACTGGCCCTATACTGGTAGAACTCTGGCCTAACTAGGGTTAGGTTTGAAAGCAGCTTTAACCTGTACCTCGCCCTTTGGGTTCTTATGTTAACTCTGTCTGCCATTTACATATCTTTCTTGTTACGAACTCAATAAAGATTTATTATTATTATTATGGCCAACCCGTTTCTCATGGAGATACATCGATCGTCGGTTTAATACTGGCACTTTACGGGTACAGTAAAAAACGCTAAAAATGGCCAACCTTTATTTGCCTAAGTTGAGCCAAGCGTCGGCTGCATACTGACACAATACGGGCAATGCTCACCATGCAAGTAGCGGCAAACCCTTAGCTCCCGCAGTTGTGTCAAACGTCGGTTCAATACTGGCGCAATACGGGCAATGCTCACCATGCAAGCAGCGGACCCGTGGACCCGCGGCTTATCTCTTCGCTGCATAGAAGCCACAACGTGGCCAAACGTTCTCGGTTTCACTTTCCTTCCTTTTTAGTCCAGTCAACGAAGTTCTGAAATAAGATTTTTAAGGCTGCATCAGAAATGGATGCATTTTTGCACAGACCCTATGTTTGGGGTGATATATATATGTATCGCCGTTTCAAACAATCGCTTGTTTTTCGAGATTTTACACTCATTAAACTGTATTTGACAAAAGTTATCTATGTAACGAGCTCAGATCCCTTGATATCGGGACGACTAAGGTTTTGCACATGAACAAAAGCATGCACCTTAAGTCTTCTGTTTTGCGACTTTACATCTCACGCCGCCTGGGTGGTCGCGGAATATTGAATCTTGAATCTCTTCACAACAGGATTATTTTGGGTACAGCACATATAGTTTCAAATGGACAAGACCCTCTTCTTGAAATGGCCAGGAAACATGAAGAAGCGGGCAAAACGGCGTTTTTGTACAAAGCAGCGGAGGAGGTTGCTGAGACACTCGGCCTAGACTTAAATACCGGGGGTAAGCAAAATGCATGGCATATTATTCATCTTGAATATTCACTCCTGAAGGCCCGGATCAAGAAAGCACAGGAGAAAAACTTCCGCGAAGAGCTCCTCGACAAGAAGATGCACGGCATCTTCCACAGAAATGTGGAGGATCAGTCGATGTCGTATGAGCTAACGTATGCTTTTCTTAAATTATCCGGATTCAAGTCGGGCATGGAGGGTTTCATTTTGGCATGTCAAGATGGTGTCATTTCCACTCTAGCACACCGTAGCCACATTTTAAACCAAGATATTCCCGATGATAGCTGCAGAGCGTGTCATGCACACCCTGAGCACCTAGGAGACATACTATCTAGTTGTGCAACTCATGCGGGAACGACCTACATCCAAAGGCACAATGCGGCACTAAGAGTGCTTTATTACCATCTCTGTCACTCTTACAGGATTAGCCGAAATACCGCTCCGCTAAACGCTTCTAGTGAAATAGAGTCAATTGTCGAAAATGAGGGGTGCCGTATATACTGGAACTTCATATTCTCGACAATTGTTTCTGTTGCGAACTCGAGGCCTGACATAGTTCTCCTTGACTTCGAGAAACGAACCATATTCGTTATCGAATTTTCGGCCTGAAAAGCATCCCTGCGTGTCAACAAAATGCTGAGACACTGGCGGGGAGAATGCAGAAGGCGGTCGTCCTTGGGTCGCTCCGTGTTCTCAGGGTGCACGAGACTTTGGCCGGATCATCGCATTGAATTCATCGAAGACTGTAACCGCCTATCTCACGGTCGTGAGACGTGGTTACGGCTGAAATTTTTCCGCGATTTCGCTGGGAGGGGGTGCAATTTTTCAGATTAGGACCCGCTCCCGGCGAAATCCTGCGGTTGTCCTTATGACAAACTTTTAACTATATATATATATATATATATATATATATATATATGTATGTATGTATGTATGTATGTATATATGTATATAGATATAGGAGAAAATGACGACAGGGGTAAAACGGGACGATGATTGTATCTCTTCTGTTTTCGTTGAATTAAAATCGCTTCAGCACCATTCCGTTGTGTACTTAATATCCCTTCGTTTGCGTCGAAGCATTTTCGATTGCAAGTATTATGGCGATTTTCGGGAGTCATATTAGAAAAAGTTATTTGTGAGAAGAATGGGCATTGGCAAAACGGAACACCGCGCAAAATGTCGTAGAGCGCACATTGTCTTGCGCAGGCTTCGACAGTGAGGACGGGCACAAAATTTATGTATGTATATTGTGTAAGGCTTGATTTTTGTCATTTTGATATAAAAAATGGACAGTAAAACTTATTACAATCAGTTCTTGTAACTATACAATTTTTTTATGTCTTCTTCAATCAATTTTGTTTATACTATATATTATTTTTTATTCAACAAAGCATTTCGTTTTGCCCCGTGTAAGGGGCGAAACAGGAAGAATTTTTCTTCAAAACCCTATAAAAAAAGTAACAAATGTAATTTTTTCAATGCAAAAAAATTTATTTTGGTACATGATTAGCTTTTTTAGGATGTCTCAAACAACTATTGTATATAGTAGGGGAAAAAAGTATTTTAGTATGCTAAAAAAATCATCGCGTTTTGCCCCATGTTTCCGTACGTTTCAATTTTCGAAGAAAGTAATAATAATTACTACCTATTTGGCAATCCAGGTATCTCTGTTAGTAACTAACTGATTTTCTGGCTGAAAATGTGTGAGAAAGGTCACGTAACATAGGCGGGTGGTACAATAATTTTGTTGTGACTTGTTATTTGGAGGAGCGAGGGCTAAAAAGTAGCGAACAATGTGTTACATAATTTATGGATGGCCCCACGGAGTCGCTCCTATTTTTCAAATTCAGATTTTTTTGCTGTTGCCCCATCGTTTCATTTGAGTGCCCAAAAAAATGATCTTCGAATTTCAAATGAAATCGACTAATATTAACCCGTGCCCCAAAGACTATGGAGTTTGCCATTGATTTGAATACCATTAAGCTATTTCCCTTTCGGGGTAGGCGTGACACTACCCGATTCGGGTAGTGTTTCTAGGTGGATAGTTTCTTATAGTGAATAACTACAAGTATGGGCTTACCACACCCACGACGAGCCAACAGCACGCAGTATTCCCGAACGGTCACCCGTCCAAGTACTAGCCGCGTCCAACACTGCTTAACTTCAGTGATCTAGCGAGAACTGGTTTTTTCAGCGTGGTATGGCCGTTGGCTAACAATAATTCAATAAGGAAAAAATAAACTTCTTCTCAATGTTTGATCCAACTGCGAAATTACCGTACTAAAATAACTTTTGATAAATGTTTCTATTCATAATACTTCAAGAATAAAAATCGTCCATATTTTATAATATTGTAAAATTTTAAGACCTTAATGTGGGACGTGATAGTAAAAGAATTCAATTTTAAAAACTAAGCGCTGTCCTGATGTTAACAATTTGACAGCGGTCTGAAGGTTTGTAAATGAAATCTTATTTTCTATAAGCAACATCTGTCTCGCTGGTAGTAATGAATGTCTTGAACTGTAGTGCGAGCTGTAGAGACTTCCGATTCAGAGAAACATAGTTCCGCTTTTGTCGAGGTTCACTTTGCTCGAATTCGAGAATTAAAATCCTCACTGAGAGAGACCCTGCAGGAATCTTGATTGCAGAGCTGAGAGATATTTCGTAATGACCCTCTTGGTTAGTGAACGCTGAAAGTGCTTCTTTTCTCTTACTTACTCGTAGGTCATTTGATATCTGAAAAATAGGACTTTATCTCGAAGCTTTCCTTTAGACTACTCAGAAGAAGCTTTTTGTTTGGAAATTAATCAACACTTAGGCCCGAATCAGCCCATCAGGAGATCGCGTATATTCATTTATTTGAATTAATTCCTTTTCTATTCATTTTCTGAGTCATGGGTACTTATGACTCATTCCTAAAGATTACTTTTTTGAGGGAATGAGGTAACCTTTACTTTTATAATCATTCCATATTTCCACCTCATTTATTATTTACGTCTCCGGGAAAGGCGACCGGAAATTCCGAAGCTAATTCAGAAGTAGCCAGGTGACATTAAAGTGTCATTAATTTTTACAACGCCTCACTCTCGTATATTTTATAGTGCTTCCTTCTGACTGCGCTCTCTCAGTGATAAATTTTTTGTTATCAAGCGTCCCGCGGCGGAATCTGGATATTACATTCGGTTACTTCGCAATTTCCACGATATCTAATTTCTCCCTCGAGGGCTCGCAAAGTGGAGCATCCTTGACGAATCGTTTCCTGAAATTTGAAAAGTTACAGCCACAGTGAAAAATTGTCCCATGCGGCATTATTAATCATATTACGGAACAGCTCCCAACATCCATTACTCCTTTACATCTATACTCCATTTCGGTACTTACCGACGTAATTCATCACCATGGCCTTCCGATATCAGTGTTCCAGCTCACTTGCTTGTTTTGAAATTGAATCGTGTAAATAACTCTCATTCTACAATCCCGCTTGGCACATCAGCTTGAGCGTAAATATTGGACAAGTGGCTTCTGATGTTAATTTCCATCGTCAATTCCTATATCTCATTCATTCCAATTTTATAAATTGTACTTTTTCAATAAAGTCTATCTTTACAGGAGAAAAAGTAAGGCACGGGAGGAGCTCGTGACGGGAAAGTAAACGTATCGAAAAGTGATTGGCATGTTTACTCTGAAAAATTAGATTCTTCTCTTCCATACTGAGACACCTTGAGAGATTGCCTTTTTGCTGAATTTTTGTTTTAAATTCTCTTTGGAAAGATTTTCACAGGGCTTCGTAAATTAAATAAAGCTGCACTGTAACAAATTTCGGTTAGAAACATCCAATAAACGTATTGGAAGTTTATTTCCGAAACGTTAGGTAACGCTACAATACATGGTGGTGTAGTTTCCAAATGGTGGTATTGGCGTGCTACCTCACATGTATTTGCAATATCTCAGAGTTTGCGCTACAATCCATCTATTGGAATATTCGACGGTGACTCCACGAATTACAACACTGACCATAAATATTGTATGCAATTTTGTCACTCCAATACCGCGTTTGCAATTTCACCTTACGCTTGTATTGTAGAAGTGTTGTACTCGTAGAATCCCGAACATTCTCGACAGTGTGGTTTCATTTAATCGAGAAATAAATTAAAATAGTTACCTTAATTCATCCCACTGTGAACAATAATTCAAAGCACAAGAAGGTAAACAAAATTCTAGTGTGATTTTGGTACGCCCAGTTGTAACGGTATTGCACTCTAGATTTAGCAACAAATGCAGTCATGTCCACAATTTTTCGAAATTTTTACTTGCAATATCCATCAAGTTTGTTCTGATTTCATGAGTGGAAGAATGTAACTAACATTTTTGTTTAGCAACTAATGACAATTGTAAAGTTTCACGACATATCTATAACGTTCGATCAAGCGTCCTTTTTTATTGCCTGGGGGGAGTTGAAATAGCAGTTAGGGGTTTCCGAAGAGAAAGGGGTGAATAGAGGGGACGTGATAGGGCAAGCGAGCACCTATATTCGGCAACAATACTCCAACCGCTTAGCCATCCAGAGGCTCTCGGATTACGTAACAAGCGCTGATGAAAATATCGTTTGATTGTGTAAGCCGATATTTTCGTGTGATTTTACATGGCGCAACCCACAGGCGAAAAAAAATTCCTCTCCAGCAAATAGAAATGGAAATTTAGCGGAACACGCCGCCGGAGGTAGCGAGGCGCAATGCAAGGAAAATAGAGTGCGAAATAAAACGTAATACCGGACCTGGCGTCCCGGCAAATGTGCTCCTATCGTCCACACAATCGCGTAAACATAACTATATGAGGGTTTTGTTTTTATTATAGAAATGTATTAAACAACAACTTTAACACTGTTCAGTTCAATGTTAAAAAAACCTTAGAGTCTAATCTAATATCTATTCAAGAATATAATTAAAATAAATTGGTTTTCTGTGGCGGAATGTTGTGTCAATATTTAGGAGGCTCGTGAGAAAATTCTACTATACGTAGGTGAATTTTAGCATTACAAATAAACTCAGTGAGTGCGGAACCGATTGTTGAATGATTCGCTTCCTGATTGTAGATCGAGTAGATTGCTAGAGAGATTTTCCCGTGAATTGTTTTGCGCTACGTCAGGCTTGGGCAGAGCTCCTGCGTCCATGCAAGTAATTTATTAGTGCGAGTGATTGGAGTGTTCTTTTGTAGTGACATAAAAATTGCTTTCGATGAATTTTACATTTGTTTTCAGCGTGGCGCGTTATTACATTCTTTTTTAAAGCATGGCTTTATATATAGCATACATGACGTCAAGGATTGCTTCGTTTTTGACTTCTGACGGAAAGACACTTGATGTTAGATATTGGTTGATTAAAATAATACTCAGGCCTTTTGCTCATCCTTAAAAAACACGAATATCAACTAATCGAAGTTTCTGCTACACCAACCTTGTAAAACCAATGACTCGTAACGTATTATTCCGTAAAGAGATTTTTAAATATTCTGATTTCTCGAATCGCATTGTACCTTTGTTATAACACCTATTTTTTTTAATAATATTATTATAAGACATTCTGATCCCGCAACTTTATCTTGCTTAATACTTTTTAGAATAACGATGTTCTTTGCACAGAAAAGACTGAGGGTTCACTAAATTTGTGCCTTAAATGAAAGTTGATATCTTCCAGAACTTGAATTTCAATAGAAACCTGTGAAGTCCCAAAAGGGTTTTTCCGAAACACTTGAATAGAACAGCATGAAGACGCATACACAAACCAACCGCTTGCAAAGTAGTGTTGGTAAGTTAGGGAATTACAGACATCGATTTACAGTTATCGACTGATTACTTAAGACGAAAATTTTCTTGCATATGAATATCTATTCTCATTGCGATAATATTTTGTACTTTAACTATCTTCATTAAACTATGTCCGTCAGAGTACTATTACATGTGTTTTGTAACGTAAAAGTGGTTTTGATTAACTAGATAAGATGCCGACCCTGAATCTGAATGAATCCGAGGCTAATCCAGAGAGAGTTTTTAATTCATTTAAATCCGTGAAGCAACAACAAGTTCTACTAGAATAAATTCGAAACCTATCTGAATCTGACTTCTAATGCTTCTCAATCCTTCAGTTCATCCCGAATAAATCATGAACCAATTCGAAGACACCTCTTAATCATTTTGAATTCATCAATTCATCAATCTGAATAAATCCAAGGTTTATGTGAACAAATTTGTAAATCCTTTTGAATCCCCAAAAATACCCAGGATTTTTTCGGCGATTCGTAGTAACTTATTTGTCAGTTATGGTAACACTGCGTCATATTATAAGGCCTCTCCGCACACCTCGGATTAATACAGATTCAGTCAGATAGGAATCTTTGGTGTGACCTCAAAATACCTCGAAATAAAACCGTTTCGTTCGGATATAGGTTCCGGAATAAAATAGATTCAGAGAGATTGACATTTTTCTATCCTGAAACCAAGGGTAAGAGTAGTTAATTATGAAAAGGAATTAAAGTGCACTGGGACACATAAACACAATGGGCGTAGTTCACTATGCGTGAGTACGATATACGTAGCGAGAAACAGTTAGAAGAAAATCCTTAAGTAAGAAGGGTGATAGAGTGGGGTACATAGGATGAGGAAAAATCTTGGAGGGGGCGAAATGTCAAGGGCAAGTGAAGTGGTGCAGCAGAGATTAGGCTGGTGCAGATGGTAGGTCTAGGGTTAAGGCTGAAAAGAGGGTTAGGGTGATAAGGGGAATGCTAGAAAGAGGTATATAAAATGAGATTAATGGTTAAAATGTGACGAGAATGGTTATGGCGACTGAGGTGAATAGTGGGTCTTATAAAAGAGCTTGAGTTTATTGGGTTGAGCATGGGAGATGGCTTACTATCATGATGCTCCAGACTACCCAGAGCACATTCCCATGCGGCAAACAACTGTAAACAGGATACTATAGTTGTGATCTATCAAGTGAGACTAAGGTGGGGTGGGCATGTTAGGAAGAAGCCTGCAAAACGCCCGACTATTGCAACTAAAAACCAAGTATATGCGTGCTGTCAAAGGCGGTCAGATTAAACCTGTTCGAACCTTTTTTTCACAGTGGTTGTTGCTTTTTGTATAAAAAAAACAGATAGATTAGATGTATGGTTTGTGAGGTAGAACTAAGATGGGTGGTCGGGCGCGACAGAAATAGACTGCGTGAAGAAATGAGACAAGTTCACTTTAAACTTGGGAGTGGGTGTAATTTTTGAAGAGCGACAAAGTGGTCTTGTTTAGAATGTAGATTGCAAAAGATCAGGTTGCATACATCTAAGAGGATCTGGTTTGTAAATAAAGGAAAGGTAGGCATTTCTTTTGAACTAGAACGAAAACGGGAGTATTCAAGGATTATGTTGAGGTTAACTGGGTCGAGCCAAATGGAATCCAAGCGAGGTGAAGCCAGATGAAGCAAATTGTGAACTCTACAGTGCTGTGAGAAAAATAGGTGTGACTGAAGAGAAAATCACACACTAGACTGAGTAAGGTAGCAACAAGGAAACGATGTTTGTAGAATATATAATAATACTTTATTGACAATATAATTACTTCAATGTTAATATACCAATTATGAAGTATAAAAGGACTCTCTCTCTCTCTCAAAATGAGATTCTAGTTAGTGTGAGGAATGTATAAAATTTTGCATCCGTTTCACGCGGAAAAACGTCCACTAGCGAGAGACAAATATTTTTTAAATGCAGTTTTTTTGTGTCAAAAGCGTCACCCTGAACTTCCACAAATTTCGGCACAAAGTTCATTTCCATTTAGCTCGCAGGCGGAATCGCGGGATTCAAGGGGAGGATTTTATACTTAATTGCTAGCATTATACACACATGAATAATTCATAGCGGCGCTAAACCTTAATATTATGCAGACTTTCTTGGTAACCTGTTTTTCTTCCCCTTCCGAGCAGAGAAAGACCACAAAGAAAAAAGGGAGCGCCGTATGAAAATCGTTTTCAGTAAAAGCGCATTAGAAAGCACGCGTGAACGTACGTCGCCAACATTGACTGCTTCTTGCTCTTGGGAAGAAGGTAACAAGTCGCAATTAGCGTTTCTTAACATTTTGTAGCTGTAGCGTCCAAGTACCGCTTCATCCGCCTCAAACACTCTTATCCAACGTTCTTTTCATCTCTAAAGTAGTGCTCGCCATTTTCCGTCTCGCTCGTACAAAATTTTCTACGTGCTCTTTCTCTCCTCCCTTTCTATGCTTTGAGCACAGTGATATAACACAAAGGGACTTGTACCAAAGGAGAAAGATTCAATTAAGTAGAGACATTTACTAATTCAACAGGCGGTGAATGTAAATCAAAATGATAAAACTGCACCTTGCAAAAGCAATAATTATAAGGTTTAATATCACTTTATTATTTCTCGAAATGATCTCTGAATTGATTGAAACATCTGTACAAAATACGTACGTAAAAGAAGATGTCTTTTACCTCAGCCCATGCCTACAGCATTATCCATGACGCTGATGGTATCAAGTTATGACAAGTTCAATGTTTTCGTGTGCAACAAGAAGGCACACGTCTTTTCAGCCTCGCGTGTTTGCAATACTCGGCTTCGACTCGTTATTATGAACTCACGCTCGAGTAAAAAGACTGAGTTTGCCTCTGTGGTATACAATAATATATACTATTGAATTAATGAAGTCCGCTGTCAACGGACGAACTGTTTTTTGACATCTAAATAAAGAATTTTTGGCCATGAAGCAAACAAGAAACAAAATCATTTTATTTAACTACATACATCTGTGAACAAAACTCTCATATCAATACATATTACACACTAGCAGTCAATCCTGTTCATTTTTTTTTATTTTTTATTTTGAAAATCATTTTTTAGTATTTTGAAAGCAAGGTTTTTTCAGTTTTTTGGTGTTTTTCATTACTTCGGCAAATCAGATTAAAATAATGTATTCATCCGCACAGATAACATTACACTAGCACGAGTTTTTGCATCATAAATACTTTTGGTGGGATGTAGATTTATCTATCCTTTCCTCTCACTCTCTCATCCTCATTTACGCATTAGAAGTGAAAGAAATCCTCGGAGTGTGCAAAAAAAATCGAAAGTTCGAGTCATGTTCATCAATTTCATAAGAAAAACGATATTAGTTAAATAGAAATATGATTAACGGATATTTCAGAAAGATGAAGATACGAAGCCTATTTATTCACTACAGCAATTGATGATACCATTTGAGTAATCGAAAGCATTTATCCTCAGGTCTCAGTTTTTGCCCAGTGGATTTTGAATTTAAAGTCTACAAAATTCAAATTTTAAAGCTTCACCGAGGCTGTCAATCTCTTAAACAATTAACGATTGCGCAAACTTTGAACCTAGGTATAAATCATAACAATTTCTTGATTGGAATTTTGTCAGTCATTGAAGAAATAAAACATTTATACGATATCCAGTGTAACTGTAAGTCGCCTCCTCTTCGTCTGACAATGCACAACATGCATTCTACTGCGACACTAGCGTTCTATGGAGGCCCTTTAGAAGCCACGCCGGTAACGACTCCATTTTTCAATCCTTGCCCTTGTCAGGTTAGAGCCTGTCAAATTGCTTTGAGAATCACAAAAGCTCTTGCTCTTTTTTGCATCCTCTTAATGTTGGAGCCGGCCATCGTCCTAAGCAGATCCATGCTTATGCTAATGCGAAAATCCCCTTTTATATTATCTTTCCTGAACGTTCAGAAAATAGTTCTTGAGGGAAAAACTTTATTGGCCAGTTTTTTCAGACCTTCATTCAATTTTTATTTTCTTGAGTAATAGGCATCTGCCTGTTATGATCCTAATATGAAGAACTGTCAAATTAATATTTTAACAACTATATCTGTGAATCTAATTACCTCCGAAATTTTCAAGTGGCCTTCATACACCAAAAAATTTGAAGACATTTCATATGGATATTCCACATAGACTTCAAGACAGGAAGAATATACGTGATGCATACCTCCCCCCTCCCCTTCTATTCCTTGTCCCACTTTCTTCATTTTTAGTACAATATTCTTTATTCTTATCTTTTTTTTCTTATCCTCTCATCCTTTCCTAACTCCTTCTGCATAATTCAAAAAAGTTTTCTTCGGCAAAACTGGTTCTTCCTGACTTCATCTATATCTAATTAACTTTTGCTTTTCAACAGTTTGTGTTTTTCTTCTCATGAATCAATTTCCACTACCAGAAAATCTTTTCCTCTTCTGCCTAGTATAACATCCTGCCACTACATCTAAAATCAGTACTTTCTGTCTAGCAAATTAGGAACTTCTAAAATGTTGTGTGCCCTTACGACATTCACAAGATCTGACGTTCGCCAAGATATCTATCAGCATGATAGATCCCAAGCATGACTCTCCTAATAAAAATCAAAATTAACTAAATAATTAAAGATATACAAAAGATAACGCACCCTAAAAGGATATTGAACTAGGAAAATCATGTAATGTGTGGAAGATAACCATCTACCGTTGTAACCAAATTGTATTTAACCAGCCATTTTCAAAAAGGCCAGTTAGTTTTCGCTATTGTTTAGTCTGTTTTCATGTGCATTTGTGCCTATATTTTTACGTATGAATTCCTCAACCAACAGCGAATTAAGGAAAATTAAGATAATCCTGACCTCTTCACAGAAAAACAGTAGAATAATTTTTGTTGCAGTTTATTCATTGTGTTCTCGAAAAAAGATTTTTTTTTACCAAAATGAGATACTTGAAGTGTGAAACTGTGATATGAACATAGCTGCCGCACAGTGGAGTATTTTGCAAAATTCTTTCAAAGCCTAATATCTCTCGAACGAATATACCAAAATAAATGTTCTTTGAACGAGATTAGAGCCTCGAAAACGTAAATATGGACACTTATGTAAATTTTCCTAAATTTTTTAAAACTTTTGTTCCGCCATATTGGATCCGCCATGCTTTATTTTGTAATTCTGACGTCAGATTTTAATTCAGCGACGTCCAAGAATCCGTTAATGCTTGCCACGAATGAAAACTCGTATGCTGGCAGGTGCACATGCGCAGAACTGTTTTCGCAGTCACTTGTTATACCCACTCCCCTATGTTATATTTTGACATCTCGATGCACATGTAGGTTATGATCGTTTGTTGATGTTTGTTCAATACACATGTTCGAAACTTCACAGGCGTGTTGATATCGTTGGCATGGCAACCGCCAGTGCGCATGTGCACGAGCCAGCATACGAGTTTTCATTCTTGGCAAGCATTAACGAATTCTTCGACGTCGCTCGCACCACTCCCCACGTACAGGGATACTACTCCTTACTATTCCTTCGTGAACTCCGTTAAGTTACCATAATGTGTCCGACTTGTGCTTCCCAATATAGGATTTTTCATATTGAACCGCATTTTTATCGGAAAGGAAATACGCTACGCAATTTTTCCTGGCAGATTCGCGCTCAGCTTTTTTCGGGTTTCGCACATCGTGTTCGGCTTAGATAAAAAGAAGAAATTTACTTGCAAATAATCTAAAATTGAAAAACCCACTACGTTTTAAGTGACTGTTAAATTTGTTTTTATTTTAGATTAAGAAGGAAGTTTATGTACTCAAGGCTTTATCGGCCGTAAGAAACACATTCTCATCAAAACACCCACACACTGAAGTCCTAAGAAAAACGCCTAATTGCTTGTGAAACAGTTTTGTCTTCACTTTCTGAAAATGCAACCAAAAATTCGAAAATTTCATTTCTGGTCAAACAGTGTTTGTTCCATTCATAGAAAGCTATATTCAACATTTTTTACATAAACCCAATACCTCCTCATTAGGATGAGAATGTAGAAATTAGATTTTTTGCTTATTTCATAATGTCATTTTTCACGATTAAAACGAAAATTACGCGTCCTATAAACAAATTAGTAACAACAAATTTGTAGATTATTCTTGGATGGATAATTTCTGTCTAATCATCTTTTTTACTATCTTGCATAGTCTGAAAGCAAAATGGAAGAATGGAATGGAAAAATATTTTAAATGCTGATCACCGGGTATCGCCACTTTGCGGTTGTGCGCTATATTTTGTGTCAGAAAACAGAGCATTTTTTATTGAAGTTATGATATATTTGAATAGTGATTTAATTTGAATGGCTAAAAAATGTTGAAATCATTTGCAATTAAAATTTCTATACCGTATATGCAAAGATTTTCAATATGTCCGACTTTACGTGCAGAATTTTTAAAATTTGCTAGAAGTCGGACAGGCTGTCCGACCTCTGGCGCAGACGTAATTCTACGAGTGTTTCTTAAGTTGGAGAATTGAGGTGAATATGTGGAGAGCAAGCATGTTCTTTTCAGAATTAAAACATAGGCATGAGTATCATAACAAAATATTGATCATTATTTGATCCCATTAAAAACTATTATTTGAAATAGTGTAGAAGAATAATGTTTGTAAAAGTCTTATTACGTATAAATATTTTATTGAAATTCTAACCTATCTAACCTTAGGTACAGGTTAACTTTCGTCAAAAATTTTTTCTAGGAAGTATTCTAGAAATAAAAATAAAGAGGTTTATGGTAAATCTAATTCAAATTTGCATGGATATCAAATAAGTTAAATTATTTTTTATTTCAAACAATAAATTAATCGTCCAGGACATAATGAGCTCCACAAGGCCATAAGCCACAAAAGGAAAATAATTTTACTATAGAGACAAAAAAGTGATATTAGTATTACGTTTTCACAAGATTATTCTTCTCCACAGAGATACTTAGTGACTTTTGAGTGAAAAAAATTGATCTTAATAAATTTAAAAAGTAATTCATTTAAATCGTTCGAATAAGAGTAGGAATTACCTGATCAAGTCTGTGAAAAATGGGCGAAGATAAATAAAAAGTAATTAGTAAAATTAATTCGATTTAGTATTAAAAGCATTTCTGCTAAATTATGTTTACTTTTAGTATTTTAAAGTAATATGTTATTAGGTCAATTATTTTTAAATAAAAAATTTCAAAACCTAAAAATGCTGTCTAACTATTAGACACATGCTGTCCGACCACTAAAAATCTTGTCCAACCACTGGTGTTTTCTTAAGCTTTTCCGAAAAACCTTTTATTTCTTCCAAAATCCACTTCAACTTACAAATAAATGGCAGAAATAACTCTAACAGTACGCACACAGTTACAAAATGCGACGTTTTTTTAGAAAGAATACAGACATAAATTCTCCGTAACAACTTAAATACGAGAATAACGCTGTTTGTCCAACCACTGATACATTTACCCTATATGTTTTATGGGGTTAAAATTTGAATTTTTAATTTTCCGAGAAAATTCGAAAAGATGTTATGAAAATCTCGTGGGGCTTGTAAAAATCAATGTTTTTCTTTCTTTGACTTTTTTCTTTTAGGGCTTAAAAAAATGTGCCAAAGCTCAATCCAATCTGATCATTTTTTCTAATGTTGTCGTTCTTACAGACAGACACCTTGTTAAAAATCGTGTTTTCTAGCTCAGGGAGTCCAAAAACGTGGAGATTTGATGAAAACCGACTTAGTCAAATTTTACGTAAAACCAATACATTCTCATCATTATGAGAATGTAATAAATCTTTACCAATTAGCTCTCCTATCCTTTTTTGAAATTTCCTTCCCATTAGACTAGTCTTAAAAATTTTAGGCTTTCTTCATACCTAAAATCATATTAAATACTGTGATTTCGAAATCTTCGAGAATAGAAGATAGCCATCCAAAAATCGATAATAACGGTTAAAAATTTGAAGTAGCGATCAGCGTTCCCAATTCTGGCACTGCGACTAGCTGGATTTCATAAGATCTCTTAAGGCGTGGTGCAATCTTCAAAATTCGCGAAGGTTTTGCATGAAAGTTTCATTCAGTTTCCCTGATTTAAATACCATGGGAAACTTCAAATGCTACGCGTGCGTTATGAATATTAACCAATTTCGATTTTTATTGCAGAATGATTTTCTCGTCAAATGTGACCAGATATCAGGTTAGCGCAATTGCATTCTGAAACGTCGATATTAAAGAATCATACTGTTAACTCAATTTGTAGCAGAGAATATTTAATAACATTAGTGCACTACTTTATCAGCGGTGTGTACAGTTCATAAGAGGTTTCAAGCAGTAGAAGTCGTTCCAAGTCAGCCATAATGGATTTGAAGTAGTATAAGTCATTTTACGTCAGCCGTAATCGGTTCCAAGTAGTATAAGTTTCTCTAAGTAAGCCATGAAAGATTTCAAGTAGTGTAATTCAATTTCAGTCAGTCAATTCTTTGCAGCGAGATTCTTATATGTTTGTACCTACAATTATTTTTGGAAATGTGAAAATGGATTGAAAAATTAAATTCAATGTTGTAAATTATACCTCAATCCTGCATGAACCACCATCTACATTTTTATGAATAATTACTAAAACGTTTCGAAGATTCATCTCCACCTCTACTTTTAATTAAGATTTATTTCTATATAACGGATTGATGTCGCAATAAATCAGATTTCTAGTTGGAAATGAAGTTTCATGTATTACCTCGAACTATCACCTTGTTAGAGGAGGTCTACTCTCATTCACTATCGCGAGAAACCCGGTAAAATCTCGAAGAAAGGATGCATGTTATTTTCCATAGCTCTTTCTCTCCGTCTCTTTGCGAGCTTCTTTGTTTTCTTTTGTCTACGAATTCCTTTGTCTATTTGCGAGTTGCTGCATGGACAATGCAATCCTGAAGCTGACGCACATTGCACCGAAACATAAATCACGATCGTGGGGTAAAACAGGTACGTCAGACTAGCGTTGAGGCGCGATTTTACGCAGAATTGCTTTGATGTCATTCTTCACATGCGTGGGATGCAAAAATGCTGAGGTATTTGGGTCAACCTGAACGTTAACGTCATCACCGTGACGTGCCCGAAACTTACGCTTCCTTTCGTTAAAAAAATCTTATTTTCTTCGTTCTACTGAAGTTGGGGGTACATATCTACACACTACACAAGCGGTACCTCACTCTTGCAATCAGTTCAAAATCTTAATTGCAATAAGTCGCAATTAACCATAAAATCACGTGAAACCAAGTGAAAGCATACGCAACAAGTTGTAACCACATGAACTTATAAGAAATCAAAGGAAAACATCTGTGATCACCTGAAATCATTTTCATTTACCTGAAAGCACTTCCACTTCCCTGCAATCACATGAAACCATTCAATCAGTTTACACTGAAATTTTATGCACATACTTATCGTCCCCATATTTTGTTTACTTGAAGGAAATAAAAGTACTATTTTGAAAGGTTTAAAGAAATAATCGACTTTATGGAAACTCTTGTACCATTTCTGTCTTAAGTTTTTAATCAAAGTGAGGTATGCGTGATTAAGATTTGAACTTGGAGATATGTTTCAATAGAATTTTACTAAAACTTTCGAAATTCATTCAACAGAGTGGCTGCAGGTCAACAAAAAGTAAGGGCATTTTGTAAGTCAGGGAAAGTCACGGAACAGTCAGCGATTTTAAAAAGATATTTGCAAAGTCAGGGAATTTTTGTAAGAAGAATTTAAAGTAACTATCAAGATAAAATTAAAGCTATCACACAGTCACTTTTAGGGACTTTTTTCTCAAATCGCTTCTTGATCACTTTTTAAAGATAAAGTCAGTATAGTCAATTTTTAAAATAAAAGGATTACTTCAGATACTTTTATTTTAATAAATTACCCATTGGTTAACCACCATTGAATTCGGATCTATATATATTTCTAAATTTTCTTGAACTCTTTTGGAATATTTAAGGGTATTTTGAAATATTTCGAGAGATATGTGATAGATTTGAATAATTTGAAGCGATTTCAAAGAATTTCGATAATGTTAGGATATACTATATTTTTGTAATTCAATGAAATTTTCAAAATGTTTAGACAGTTTCAAGGGATTTCAAAAGATTGCGGAGGTATAGTGTAGGGTATTTAAAAATATTCCGAAGTATTTTCAAGAGCTTTATTTAAATTAATTAATTTTCATATATTTCAATAATTTAAAAGGGTTTCAGTAATCTTTATGATTTTAAGTGATTAGAACATGTTTTTAAGGGTGTCTATAAGACTTCAAGAGATTTCAATAATTTTAAAGGATTTTGAAAGCTGTGAAAGTATTTTAATACATTTTTCAGGATTTCAGGTAATATTATAATATTTTTTGTAATTTCACGGGATATTATAACATTTTAGTGGATTTCATAGAAATTCTACATCAAAAGTGAGGAATCTGTAGGGTTTCAAAGATTTTAAGTTATTTTCAAATATTTTTTTTTAATTCGCTTGAATTCGTTTTAAATTCGTCCTGAATTCCTACTTATTTATCCTGAACTATTATGCATTATTTTTAATTCTTTGAAATTGTCTTACATTTTTTGGAATTTGTCGATTTTTTTCAGTTACAAATTTGGCGAATTTAATTAAGCATTTATAAATATAACTGAACATTTACAACATCAGAATTTTGGTCTTTCAATATAAATGCTCAAGGAAAATACAAAATTATGTAAAATTATGTTACAAAGTAATGCAAAAATCTTGTTAAGATTTCTCAAACAAAATTAAAAAAGAACTGATTTCCTCTCACGAAAAAATATTCAATATATCAAGTTTATGTAAAGAATAAGCGGGCTTAGGTCTTTTTCAGAGAAAGCGGTCATTTATACGGAAAAAGTTTTCGCGACAGACGCCTCGATTGATGGGGGTCTGCGATAGAAATTTCAGTGACCCTAATCAATATCCTGATACTTCCGAGCAAAAGTAGCATTTATTTCTTTGGTGAGATTTATTTTCATTCCTAAAGCATTCATTCTGTGAGTTTGACGCGAGAAACCGGCAAGCTCTTGGGTCCGTGATAAAATCTCTTGTCGATCGCATTAAACTGAATAACGTTTCGCGGTTCTGGTTTGCGACACGATTATTTATGGATCCTGATCCAAGCACTGATTCTAGCTTCGTAGGGGTGATTTAGATCTTGTACTAAAGTTAAACGTAAAACGTATATAAATCCAACCGAGGGTTTTTAGCATTGAAAATATGTCTTCAAATCAATTTGGTTATAATTAGTATAAAATTTTCGTTTCGAAATTTTTGCAATACCCGAGACATACATTGTCTGCCAAAGTAAATTATTTCAAATTTATGAAAGAAGTTTAGCTCATATCACTTTTTCATTTTTAGCTATCTAAATCTAAATTAGTGAAAGGTTCACCAGTAGGTTTCTTTAGTGCTCGATGCGTTCAAAAAGCGAACTTTTTCATTTTAAAGGACTCATAATATTGAAAAAGTTACAGAATATTCTACATAATTTCAAATTAAAAATGTTCGAAATGACACAATTTTTAATTGAAAGTTTGAATTCAGAGATTAACATTCAAATATGTTTGGTAGTTATTTCAGGCTATTCAATTTGATTTAGTTGAAATCTCAAATATGTTTATCATTGATAAATGTTTACTATTCCTAATAAGGTTTGTGATTGTTGGGAGTTTGTCTCTAACGCTATTGTTCCGCGCAGTCACTTTTCTTTACGTGTATCGCTCGAAAACTTGCGACCGAGCGTGTGAAGCGATAGTGTTGTTGCTATGGTGGCTCGCTCGGTTGGCTGGGCGCCATTCAACTTTCTCTTTTCAGTTTCGTTCCGACTTTTATGCTGGACGCTTGTGACCTCTTTCTGAAATCAATTTCGACGTGTTATCTTATTCAAAGTAATATTGATTATTGGGTTGTGCCCCGACCCGAGAGCTATGGCTTATTAAATTGACGAATTGCTGTATATGTCATTTTACATATTTAATATTATTTCATAGTAGCAATCATGATTCGCGCACGACGACATGTTCCTTATAAGCAGTTCTTATTCTTGACCCCCCCCCCCCATTGTAAGCATATTCTTTCATTACGAATATACAATGATAAACATCCATTTAGACCCCCACCCCCTCTCAAAATGCTTACGTAATACTTGAATAACCCCTAATTTGCCACTACTGAATTGCAAGAGAAAAAGTTTCTAATAGCTACCACCTGCCAGCCATTTGTTAGGAGCCAGAATATTAAATAAATATTGAACATTATTTATTAAAGATTTAAGTTTCAGGCCTATTTATTCAGATCGAAACACTATGTTCTACTTAGCATCCTATTGAACATTTCTATTGGGCGTTTCAGGTTGATGTAAGTTAGTTCTTTGTTGATTGCCTTTTATGCACATTCCAAGTGAATGTGTGACGTATTACTCACGTTCCCCGTTGTTGAGTTCCTTAGAGGAAGTGTTTATAAGTCCGGACAGTCAGTGTTTTTGGATCTCGGTGGGTTTTCTTTGTTAACAACGTTCTGAGATTATACCTCTCAGGTGCCAGGCATACCTATCGCACAGTTAACGACGTCCTTCTTTGTTGATCAGGCAAAGTGATCCTTACCCACTCTGCCATTCGGCAGCCTCCCTAGCAGGCTAGGGTGTTCGAAGCAATCCCTCTGAGGTCATCAGGTAGATGCACATATTCGAAGCACTGTCCCCTGTTGTGTTATGAAAGTGTATGTGTGTGTGTTCATTACTCGAAATCGGCCAGCGACCATCGAGCGCGGTGCACGGAGAAAAATGGATGTTTAAATGTAGATGTTCAAAGGGTAAGATTGTATCGCCTAACATGCAGATATTCATGCCAAACATCTACTATCTTTTTGAGATGTTAGGCGTAAAAATACTTTTATGTTAAACTGAAACACATTCAGATGTTAACATCGTCTTAGCGCATGCGCATGGGATTTTCACGACTATTTTTGACAGCTATATAATTTGGATATTACAATTATGGAATATTACAATTTTTGACTGAATGTATCATCTGATCAACATTTCATATCCTTTATATGTTTTTCGTTCATGTAGGAACATTCAAGTTTAGTTACAAAGTCAAAAATAAGTTATTATCAATTAATTCCTTCAATGCTCAGAAATAAGTAAATTCCTCGAATATTTACAGCCGTTAGTTGACATAACCATACATATAATATTTCGGATATTTCAGGTTGAACATTTTAGATGTTACAGAGTAACATCTCACTTTTTAATATCTACAGATACTAACTTTGAACATCTATATTGCTGTCCTATAGTTAAACATAAAATATGTTAACCCTGAATATCTAGATGTTGCGTTTAAACATCCATTTTTGTCCGTGTGCCCCCTGTAGGAGCCCCCGAACGCAAGAAGAACGCTGACTCATTTTCGAGTCTTCACAGAATCGGCTTCGACCTCCAAAGCTATTCCCCTCGACATGGAGCCCCACCTTGGTACGATAACAGCGTTTTCTGAGGGGACCTGAAGTTTAAGGTGGGTTCCGAATCACCGAAGCCCCGGTAGAAGTACACAGAAAAATTTCCATTGTTACCCGGCTCAGGGATCGAACCCCAGACCTCCTGCATGGAAGTCTGACGCGCTATCGTCTGAGCCACCGAGGCTTCTCAGCTCTGAAGTTACTGCTACTTTAAAATTGAAAGCGTTTGAAAATAAAAACATAATGAAACACATTTTTGTGTAAAAAATTGAAAATTGGAAGCACGTGTTCAAAATTAAGTAACTATATATTGAAAAATCAAAAATTGCTAGGAGTAATTTTAAATTATTCAAAATTGTACAATTAAAAACAAAATCCTTGATAGACGAACGATATCATTTATAAAACGTCCAGCAATCAATCAATTATAACAATTAAACAATTGGTTTACATAATTTTTAAATTATTTAAATAATCCGTGATTGTTTAGGTATATATTCTACCTAAACAAAGCAAGAAAAATATTTTATCTTACCAAATTTTCCATAGATTTTAATATTTGTAAGTACGAATTTATTTTCTAAGAATACTCGTAAATTTTTGAAACAATATACATTGTTTAAACAATTTCTTCCTATTTAAATATTTCATTATTGCCTTTTTTGGAAAAATTGGAATATTTCTAGATAATATTTTGATTTCTAAGAATACGCTCAAATGTTTAAACAAATTCAAATTCTTAAAAGAATCAATTTTATTTCACTTATTGTATGTGTTTTTTATCGGTGATGAGGGAGGAATGCGTTTTTTTCTACAGATTCAATTGGTATCAGTTATGTATCTGTTTTGCAGGAACACTCTTAATCATTAATGCAACTTAAAATAGTTTTTCGTACAGATTTACACGCAGTACTGCACAAATCTGACACTATCCTTTTAGCTAGACTGCAGCGTTTTACTCACGTTCCTTCAAGATTTAGAGGGTTCGGGGTTATGCTCGTAATTACCCCTATAAATATTGTCTTTAACTTCTAAACATTTAAGTAATCCGCTTGATCCAATGGGCTTAGATAATAGAAAGAGGACAATGGATACAGGTTTTCTTAAATGAATATCGTTATCTGACGACGATATCCTTACCTGGGTAGGATGTGATTTGGACAGAGTTTATACTTACCACTTTTTCTCAAATTTGTCTTCTGGTGATTTTAAAAGGGTCATAATGTTCAAGAACCACTCGTACTTAGTCTCTCCTATGGCAGGGTCAGTCCAATTTCTACCATTCAAAATGGAGCTTTGAGAAGATTTATATTTGGTTGGAAGTTGTATCAATCAAATTGCTGGTCATAAGCTACCATCTAACAGACAAGTTTGAAATTCGAAACTCGAAAAATTGAAATAACAACTCCAAGAAAGCTCGTTTTGTAATTGAGGAAACGCTAACTTTTTGGCGAAGAGCAGAAATACTCACACAGGAAACATAACAGTACATATCAAAACTTTTGAAGAATGGAATAACCTTCACAAAAGTCGTTTAGGGAAAAATTCAATACAGGCGGAGAAGGAGTTTCTTTAGTGTTTGAATGACCTTTTTAATATTGCTCGAGCAAGATCGCTGGATATTATGACGATAAAAAAGATAAAAAGTTTTTGTTTTTACAGAGGCCAAAGGCCGATCAAGCTACATGACCGGAATTGATATAGAGTTGATGTAGAAGGAAGATCGATTAAAAAAAAAAATTGGAGAGTGAACACCTGAGGAGAGAATGTTCTCTCCAGGAAATGGGACAAATAGCTGAAAACTTATAATAATGAAAATCATATAAATAGGTTTTTTTTTCTTTCTGTTTTGTATTTTGATATATTAGCATAATGATCCATAGCATAAAATAATTCAATATTTATTTTATTTCTTCAAACTGTACTATCTTTGTTCTGAAATACTTGTGGCTTTTGAATTACATGCGTTTAAACTAAAATATATCTACTATGTATTGATTCTAAGTACCTTAATCTCAACTAAGCTTGCTGAACTTTTATCTTCCTCAAGTATAAGTAGTGGAGGAAAGCATCAATAGGAACAACAGCTATACAGGAAACTCCAGGGGTCCATCTGATCCAAAAAGGAAAGCGAGATAATTGAATATTACTCCGAAACTGGCCACCGCATTAGATAAATGTAAAGTAAGTGACAGAAACGCAATGCACATCAGGCGTGGATCCAGAGAGGGGCCACGGCGGCTTGCCCCCCCCCCCCCAAAGCCCAGACTCGAATTTTGTGAACAAGATAATTGATGTTTACTATCCCAGCAAAAAGAAACTAATTCTGTAGGATTGCGGCGAATTTACATGTTTAAATTCTCCCGAATGCGTGTCAATTTGCCCTAATTCGTGATCAAGGTCATTCCGAAAAAATTAATAAAAATTGCATGCTTCGAGTCTCGAATCAGCGATCCCAAATTTATATGTCCAGAGGACAACACTGAGCTACGGGAATAATTATATATATATATATATATATATATATTAAGAAAGATATATTAAAAGATATATTAAAAAGAAAATGTCAATAGCCCCCAGTAGAACCGCGGTAAAATATACCTATGACCACGTCTCACATCCGTGAGATGGATGGTCACAGGGCACGACGAAATCACTACGACAGGCCGGCGAAACCCTCGTGTGTCTTGAGGGCACGAAGCGACCCAAGGATGACAGCTTTCTGCATCCATCTCGCAAGTGCCTTGGCATATTTTTGGCACGCGGGTATGGCTTTTAGGTTACGAACCAGTGATAATTTAGCACCTCCGAGAGCACCTATCACAAGGACAATTACTCGTTCCGAATATTTCGGGTACAGTCGTTGCAGCTCTCTTTTAAGGTCTTGATACCTCTCCTCTTTTTCTTTCTCCTTTGCAGTGATGTTGTATTCGGACGGAGCCGAGAATTCGATCACGAATATCGTTCGTTTCTCGAAGTCTTGGAGAACAATGTCAGGCCTCGAGTGCGCAACGGAGACTGCTGCCCGAAAATCGTAGTTCCAGAAAATCTGGCACTTCTCGTTTCGGACAATTGACTCTATATCCCTTGGAGCGTTCGGCAGGGCAGGGTCGCGACCAACACCGTAAGAGCGACAAAGGTGGTAATAAAGTACTCTCAGGGCCGCATTATGTCTATAGATATACGTTGTTCCTGCGTGGGTCGGACACCCCGATAGTATGTGTTCTAGGTACTCAACCTGTGCATGACATGCTCTGCACCTATCACTGGGAACTTCTTGACATAAAATGCGGGCGCGGTATGCTAAGGTAGAGATTACACCGTCCTGGCATGCGAAAATGAAGCCCTCTGTACCTGAATTGAGCCCTGATGATTTGAGAAAAGCAAAAGTTTGCTCCTTTGACAAGGACTGCTTTTCTACATTTCTGTGAAAGTTTCCGTGCATATGCTTGTCGAGTAGCTCTTGGTGAAATTTTCTAACCTCTGCTTTCTTTACTTCAGCTTTTAGACGTGAAGCATCTAGATGGAGCAATGCACTTTCCTCACTTCTGATGTTGAAATTCGGGCCAAGGGCCTCGGCAGCTTGCTCCGCGGCTTTGTAAAGGAACGCTCCTTCGCCAATCATCTCGTGGTTTCTGACCATCTTCAGGAGAGGATCTCTGCCATTCGCAACTATGTAAGCTGTACTTAAAACAATTCGGTTATGAAGACATTGGAGATTCAGAAGTCCGCGTCCGCCTTGACGGCGTGAAATGTATAATCGCGGAACTGACGAATTGATATGCAAGCTTTTATGCATATGCATGATCTTACGCGTGGTGACATCAAGGGCCTTAAGCTCGTTCTTTGTCCATTGAACCACCCCAAACGAGTAGAGTAGAACCGGGACGGCAAGCATGTTAGTCGCAGATACCTTGTTCAACGCCGACAGATTGGAAGACCAAATCTCTCTAAGAAGATGCTTGTATCTGCTTCGGAGAGACTCCTTCACTGATGTTACGTCCTGAATGCGGCTTTGAGGCACGCCCAGGTATGTATAGGTCTCTCCAGTGTTAAGATGTCGAATAACACTTATATCTACAAGCTCAGGGTTTTTGGGAACGTCAGTAATCTTTCCTTTCTTCAAATGTATTTTGGCACACTTGTCCAAACCAAAGTCCATCCCAATCTCTCCTGTGTAGTTCTTGACCTTATTTATAGCAGTTTGAAGTTTGCTTTTATCAGCGGCATAGATCTTCAGGTCATCCATATAAAATACATGAGTTACCTTATGCTCACGCTGATTAGTGTCGCCACAGAGGTATCCAGGAGAATTTCGTAGTGCGAGAGATAGAGGCAGAAGTGTGATGCAAAAAAGCAAAGGGCTCATACTATCCCCTTGAAAGACGCCCCTCTGGAATATATATATATATATATATATATATATATATATATATATATATATACAACAGACCCTATATGCTCCTGCGCGTTAGTTAAATCTTAAGTATTCGATTGAATAGCCCAGTTTTTAACTGTATTCGCGCTGGCGTATTCTGGCCAATAGAAGCTTGAATCAAAATCTCGCGGATTAAAATGAATTGGCCGACACTGAAATTAATTCGTGTTAACACTTTCAAATGAATAAGGCCCCCTAAAAAATGTAAACTGAATTCAGACGAATAGGACATTTGAAGACTATATTATTCTTCAGGAATTTACGCACATAAAAAGCAATAAAATTGCAATCGCGATTGCTGGGATTAAGATCACGATAACTTGGATGTTGACCTTAACAGCATAAATTGAAAAATGGGAAAATTAGTTTAGTTAAGAAAAAACTAGAACGTAGAGTCTTAAACTATCTTTAAAAAGAAGTCAAAAACGTCGGAGAAAGTTTACTATTTTGGAATTTATCAATATTTTTAAAAACATTAAAATGTGTTTACTGTGTTGAATAAAATTTCACAGGAAAAAACGCAGTGTGAATCTAACGCTAATTTCAGGGTACCATTTCTCTGCAACAAAAATTAGTCTCAGTAGTTTGAATGGTATCACTACAAAACAATAGTGATAGTTTCGTACCCCAACTCCAAGCGAGATGGAACCTCATCTTAAAATTAGGTGCAATATAATTTCTCCCAGAGTTTTACCGTGTTACTCAAAAGAGTTCAATGTCAGAATTATTGAACTATGAATTATTTTAATTGTTTTTTTTTTTTAAAGAAAAATTGTTAAGCTGCCAAGCACGAAATATCATAACTCAGGGTGGCCGCTGGACAGAGAAACCAGGAGATGAACGGAATTTTTTGAGAGCGGGAAATGACAGTGAATTTATGTGTTGACCGGTATTTTTACAAGTTTTTCAAAGAAAAATCTATCCAATCAGTTGCCGTATCACAAATTTCATGTCACGAGATATATAATGCAATTCAAAATAAGTGTAATTTCAACTCTGTTTTAAATTCTAAGTTGAGTTGTTAACTTTTTCAATTATGAAATCATCCAGTTTATAATGTGGAATTCTAAAATCTTTTACAATCAAAATTTTTAATTTTACATTTTTATTTTCAAGGGTATATTTTTAATTAGAATACTGTCAAAATTCTGTTTTGAAGACTTACATAATACAAGATTAGTATCTTTTGAAACTGATAATTTTTGACAAAAAATGTTTTAAGTGATCAACTGTAAATACAAATTAGATGATGATTTTAAAAATTAAACTGCAGTTTATGTATTTGCAATCGAACAATAATTGAATGATTTTATGGGGTTAGTAGTTAATCAAATGTAAACTTTCGATTGAAACGTTATAAACTATCTGTTGTTTCAATCTGAAATATACCATTTTTAACGAGTTCAATTTGAAAATTGTAATTAAGAAAAAAAACAATTTTTTGGTAGTAAGCAGTGTTAGACTGCTTATTTTGAATGAATAATTATAAATGAAATATTCAAAACCAAACAATTTGAAACTGAATTGTTTGAAACAGAAAGCCTTGAATCGTTAAAATTTCGGAGAGCGGAACGTTACAATATTAATTTTAATTGTTCTAACTGAAAAAAAAATTATGTGCAAGTGAAGATGTTGAATATTGATATGTAAATAATAAATAAAAATATATTCATTTAGAAAAAATTCGAGTAAGTTGAGAAGATATTTGCAAGTTTTTAAATAAAATTTTCAAGCTTTTGAGGATTTTGAAAGGTTATTAGATAATACAAATATTGTCTTAACATTCCTGGGAAGGTTTCGAATGATTTTTATTTAAAAAAATTAATTTCAACGGAATATTTAAGAATATTTCAAGACGAGCCCAAAATTTGATGAATAAATAAAAATTAAACAGTTATAAAATTGAAAAAAATTGATTTTTTAGTACAAAAATATAGTTCTAAGAGAATGTTTCAAAAGATTGGAAAACAAATTTTGATGTGTAAATAACAGTTGAATTCCTTTAGAACGATTGAAAATTAAAATAATTGAACATCCAATTTGAAAAGTGTTCAATTTAAAAAAATTGTAATTTTTCAATTTTACACATTTTTTATGTTTTTAAATTAAAATTGCGTCAAATGATATAGTTTTGAAAATTTATAAATTTTTTGATTCATTCTTTAATTTAGAGCATAATTTAGAAGTTATGAATATTTTATACTTGTTGAATAATGATTATACGAGGTTTGCCTTTTATATTTCGGGAATGGGCGATCCTGCTGCTGCCATGTGAAAACCGATGTCTCTGTCGTTAAGTTTGACATTTCTTAGCAATTTCTTACTCAGAAAGTTTTGACGTGCGGATTATCTCAACAACAGTGCATCGATGAACTTTATCCGACTTTTGGCGATGAAGCGCCATCAAAAACAACTGTGTATCGGTGATTGTTCGAATTCAATCGGGGCCGCAGTTCGCTCACCGGCGGATTTCGAGAAGGTCGTTCAAAATCAGTCTTCGTCCCAAAAAACATTGATGCTGTTCGTGAACTGACACTGAAAGATCGTCGTGTAAAAAAAAGGCTCATGTGAAGCGGTCATTTCAAGTCACTGTACACGACACCAATCGCGCCCGCACGACAAAACGTTCTGATTAAAAAATTACTAAAAAATGTCAAACTTAACTTAATAAAAAACTTAATAAACTCAAACTTAATAAACATTCGAAGCGAATGAATAACTTTAAAATTATTACCCCCCCCCCCTTGAGGGTTGATGGGAAGGGGAATTATTGGGTGGCCCCCCCCCCCCCTAAAGCCCTTCTCTGGATCCGCGCCTGATGCAAATGAATCTTCCGAAAATTTCGATGATACTACAAAACAGCTTATTATTAATTTGAAGGTTGTTCGAAATATCTTTAAGAAATTGAAGACTTCATTACAGTCAAGTCAGGAAAATTGTGGTAGCGATTGAGTATATGAATGTCTCCTCTCCGCAAGCCTCCAGTAGAATGTGAAACTAACGAGGGCTACCAATAAAGCACCACAAAAGCTGAATCACCTGAAAATCATAAATGATACTACAGAAAGATTCGTCAAATTGATGACTGATTACAATCCAGTAATTACGAGGAACGAATAAGGGAAGCAGTATTTGTTGCAGTTTATATGTGACCATCGCCTTCAATTTCCAGATGCTAAGAAGAAAACACTGGCGTTAAAGGAATAAACATTAACGCTTAATTTCCATTTTCTATTTTTTAAAACAATGTTAATTTGTTTACACATTTAAGAATATTTAAAAAAAAACATATCAGTGATTAATACTCAAAGTTATTAAAATCTATCGGAAATTTGTTAAGATAAAATGTTTCTCCTGATTTTTTCAGGTAAACTATGGACTTGAACAAACACACATTATTTAAATAATTGTAAATTCATTTAAATAAATAATTTATTGTTACCATTGATTAAATAACTTAGAACGTCTAGAAAATACGTTAATTTCGCGACTTACATAGTAAAAATGGTTGAACAATCTAAAATAGTTGGAACAATTGAAAATTAGTTTACAGATGACTGGGAATTGTCAAATCACCAATTATAACTGCAATATTACGTTCAATTCAAATTTAGGATTGATTCTCATTCTACGATGAATTCTCAACAATATAATGAAATACGGAATTATTTGTAGCATATTACCGCATTTAATTATTATATTCACAAAAATCTGACTTTTTCTCATGTGAAGTTAATAAAAATCTTCATGTTCTTTGCGCGACCCCTGCATAGAACAGATTTCGCTCAAATTTTGAAATCATTTTTTTGGGCATTCAAGCAAAACTTAGGGGTTGAGAGCAGAAAAATTGTAATAAAATCCTACCAAGTATGAATAACAACCACCCTAATACTGCATAGGAACTTATATCATCATAGTATACAACTTTTACCGTTCAATCGAGTCACAAAAAAATGTTTGCTTGAAAATAAGAGGAACATGTACATTTTTGTAATGTTGACCTTTGACTGCGTTATAAAAAGTGAGAAAATTTGTCTTTCTCGCTCAAACTTTCAGGAAGTCATTTTGGCACCCACTAGAAACTGTTTAGGCCCACCTCCCCCCCGAAAAGGGAAAACTCATGAGTCACAGCTCGCGGCTCCTGTCTTTCAACGATGAGGGAGTAAGGGAAGTAAAAGGAAATGAAAGGAAACTATGGGAAGTAAGGGTAAATTAGGGGGTGAAGGAAGTGAGAGGAAATGTACAAGAAGTGTGGCGAGGGGGAAGTAGATAAGGAAGAAGTTTGAGAAGGGAGAAAAAGCGAAGGTTGAAGTGTGAGAAGGGAAATTAGAGGAGGACAAGGGAAGTAGGGGGGTGCAGGGAGAGTAGGGTGAATAAGGTGAAAGGGATAACTAGGAGGAGGGGTTAGGGGAATTTATGGTTTCGGGGAGGGAATATGGGGGAAAAATGGACGTTTATGTTAGAAAGTATAAAAAAACAGGCGAGGGTTGAGGAGAAGGAGCAGGGGAAAGGATAGGATAGGTGACCGGAAGGAGTTGGTGACCCTCATATTGTTTTCAAGTTTCCTGGAATCGGGCTATCAATGTAAGTTCTGAATTATTATAATGTAAATTTCGGTTAGTCTTCAGTTGATCTGCTTATGATAGAGTAATCCAGTCCTAAACAGTGCTCGACTCTATGTAACCTACTTTTTCAGGGTGCAATGATCTCCAGTAAAAATCATTCAACTGTCCTAATCAGAAAATCTCAGGTCAGTGATTGCGGATATCGGTAGGTCGATCAATATTCATGTTTACGTTGCACTTTGCAAAGTACCCTATTTCGAACTTCGATATAAACTCGCAATCGCATCATAGAATTATGCGACAGTTTTCCAATTGCAGTTCCTCTTTTATTTACTTTAACCTAAATTAAGTAGTTGAAGGAAATCTAATGTAATTGAATCAAGAAAATGATTGACTCATCTTCATTCAGACCCATATTCACTTGTCACAATATAATTTTTATTGAACTAAGTAGAGCGTGCGTGGACTGAACAAATATGGATCTAAATACGGACAAATGGATCATTTACTCGATTCAATTACATTTCTATTTCATTGTGGAATTCCAAGGAGGTTATTTTTGTATTTCCTTCGAAACCTGAAAATTGATTTGAGATAATTCTTCAGATTCAGCTATTCATTTAGAAAAGAGTATTACTTTCGGTGTAGCGAATCAGATTCCTCCCTAGAAATGTTTTCCTAGACTGCAATATAGTTATTCAGTCGTAAAATAGGGTTACCCATTTGATTTTCAGATTCAGCCTATTCCGCAACCTAACCTTAGAATATATGTACAAGGTTCTTGACAGTCTCGACCATAAATTTCCGCTTAGGCGACACTCACCCACAAGTATGGTTAATTGAACTATATGTTCCAATTTCAGGAAATTTAATCCGTTTCGTTTGCACGTAAAGTGGCACCTCAGATGTGTGAAATTTCCTGCTACACGAAACGCTACAACGCTAAAATTAGCGCCTAGCCTTCCTATTATCGAAGAACCTAGTTTCCGGGCGTTTTCCACCATTGTGACAAAAGCGCCATGGAGATTCGTTCTTCTCGAAGCGAAGCTTTCAATTACCGTGCAATTCCCGGCAAAGACCGGAAGGATCCGCTTAATTCCTCCTCTCCAAGAGACTTCGTCTTGATTCGCGCATAGCAAACAGACTTGAAGAATTTAAATTATGGCGTGCTTGGGGCTGAGATTTCTGACATAAGAGAAATTCGTCCTTTTCCTTTTACTTTCAGCACAGTATTTCGAAATAATGTGCAGCTTTAAAATTTACTTCTGTGAGCTTTAATAAATATCTGGGAAAAGTATGCAAGCCGTGACGATCCGTGCACCTTAATGGTCAAACCGGTCCACAGGTATTTAACAGTCACTGTTATCGAAATACCTGTAACATGTTATCACGCCGACACAAACTATTTAATATTAACAATGGTGTGCATTTTAAGGGGAAAACTCTATTAAATGTCTAAAGTAAAGTAAATCTGAACTATCACTGCTCCCGGTTAGTCTGTCGCCATTTTATTCCAATGCTCCCATGATGCTCTGGTGATGCTCCGATAATTTCTTCAGAATATCTCTATTCTAGTTTTACTTATAATCTGTAATGTGTATCGACTATGTTATATTGCTGGCAAATGGAAAATATTCAAAGATATCCACTTTCGCTGATCCAGGGATCTTTCTGAATTTCTTCGTTTATTTCCAGCTGAATGTTTAGCTGTTTTATAAGGAATAATTTATCAAACTTTCAGATTATTTTTAAAATGAGCATCTGTGGGTCGTTGACAAAAGTTGTGAAGTTTAGACTATGATTTTTTTAATGGGACTAAAAAAACTAACTAAAATATTTTTTCAATACATAGTACTAAAAATTAAACGAAGATGCCAATTTCTGGGATCAAGAATAATGATATTTGTAGTGTTCAGAAATTTAAAAATCAAAATGATGTTTATCTGCGTTTTCTGTTAATACAAGCGGATTTGTGTTTTGAAAATGTTTTATTTTCTAAAAACGCATTGGAATACTTTTATGACCCTTTAGACAGTGTAGCAATATACTGAACTAAACTAAAATAAATAACAATTAAATCAATATTATTTATTTAAAGATGTTATTTAAAGTTGAGTACTTTTTTTGCGAAAAAATAAAGGTAAGTTTAAAAGCGCGTTCTCGAAAGATGATTATTGATAACTTTCAATAAATAATACTTTCACTGATCAATTTTAACTTTAACTTCGATTAGCTTTGACAGTCTAAACGAGACGACTGGAACTCATCTGACTCATCTGAACACGTGCACAGTTGGAACACTCGTAACTGTGTACGTGCACAGATTACGATCAGATTTTCAACTTACAAGTCCACTTGCACAGATGGGATACTACCAATTGTGCACGTTTCAATTAAGACGATTAGATTTTCAATTCACAAGTCCACGTGCACGGATGGGATACTCCCAACTGTGCACGTTCACAGATAGCAGAGTCCTAGATGTGCGCATGCACAGACGGGACACTCCCATCTGTGCACGTCTCAATTATTACAATCAGATTTCTCACATAAATGTCCACGTGCACATAAAAGAGTTACCTGAGTGTTAACAAGTGGAATGTCTTTTTTTTTTTAAATTATTTAAACAGTATTCAGAGTAAAAGCTTCCTGGATAATTAGTAAATATATTTGCATGCACATCCATACATGTATACATCCAAATACTCACGCATACAACCAGAGAATTGTTCAAAACACCTTTGTATTAGATGTTTGTTAGTTAAACTAATCTAAATATTTTTGAAATTTTTAGGAAATGAGCTATTTCATGTTAGATTCCCATAAAAATTACAGTTGGTTACTAAGATTAAGGAAAACAGACGAAAGGCCAAATATATACTACTATCGCTTCTACAATGCATTGAGACTAATTTTTGTTACATTTTTTCTGCTTCTATAAGCCCTTCTTTAGATTGAGATTACGCCAAGGATTCAAGGATTCGTAAAACTGCACTTAAACTTAAACTACACTTAAACTCTTAAACTAGAAAACTTGTGAAACTTTGTATTGTGTCCTAGTTTCATCATTCACACTTATGACGATAATGCGTGATTATAAGGTTTATTCCTTATTATACTCTTGAAAGAAGAATAAAAACTTTAGAAGCTTGAAAACAAAGCAATTTTAGTTCAAGCTATGTATCTAAATATAACAAATTTTAACTGGAGAACTATAAAATGAATTTTTTTTGAATATATTCAGCTTTTTAACTGCCTGAGTTTAAATTAAAAATATTCCCGGGGGTAGCAAATGTTCCAAATTACTGCGGTATCAAGCTTTATTCTTACTTTATTTTACTATTATTTTTTATATATATTGAAAAAACAATACATATGTTAATGTTTCTCTATAAAGTAAGACGTATTTTGTACATGAAGACATTGTTGTGAGACATTGTACATTAATAAAAAATATATATCAATATATGAAAATATTTATTATTGAGATAAAAAGTATGTTTTTAGGTGATACTACGGGTGAAAAATAACGGTGTCTCTATTACTGTGTCCCTATTACTTTAGGTTTTATTGTTATGTATGCGAACATATGAAAATAAGTAAAAAGATGATTAAAGTAGGGCTGTCTTCTTAATAATAATCTCATTATTCAGAACAAAAATAATGAGATAACAGAAAATTTACTTTATGTTCAATATATATATATATTCTAAACTGAAATAACAGAGATGTTTCTCTATTACTGTATCTCTATTACTGCGGATTTATAAGTTCTATAATGAAAACTGAAGTTATTTCACAGGTTTCGTATACAAAATTTTTAACAACGATTAACAAACGTGACGATTTACCTAAATTTATCAATTAATCACAGTTTTTTATCTTCTGATTATTTTACTTTAAGTATGAAGCACACATCAGCGTTAAACAGCAATTGGAATATTTACCTTAACCATAAACCAAAATGAACATTTAAAACTCAAATTCTTCACAAATGTTACAATTTTCAAATACGTCGATCCTAATTGTGAATTGAAAATTTTGATGTTTGAAGCTTCAAAAATCGTTCCAAAAATCGTCAATAAAATTGAAAAAATTTGTTTGCAATTTTATTTACCATGTTTTAATATTAATACTTTTTAAAAAGCATTAACTAGTTAGCGATTCTCTTTTTGTGGTGTTTAGACATATTTGAAGGAACAATTCTGTTTGTTAAGAAGCATTTATGTAATTGAAATTCTATAAAATATATTTTCATGCAGTCAAGCGTAATCAAAAGCTCAAAGGTCGAACTCTCAGCTCGTTAGTTGCATCAGGCTGCGTCAAACTTCCAAATCCAATAGAAATAATTCGCGAAGTCCTGCCTGCTTACGTTTGGATTCCTCCGATTTAGGACCAAGGCGAAGGCAAGCCATGCCCGAACCCGGTCCAATATTAGGAGTTGAGTAGATACCATTACTTGAAATATCCCGTGTGGAGTTGTTGGTCCCCCATCGGGCGCCTCCCCAGGTTGCGGATAGGGGAACGCCTCCCAGATATGGGTGGTACCGGGGAAATCAAATACCCGGGGTGGAAAAAAACCAGCTAGGGGAAGGAACCCCGAACAAGAAACCAGTCATGAGCGGGTACGACAAAAACACAATACCCCAAGGGAGTAGAAATCTCCCCGCCGGTTCCGATCGGGTCCAAGCCCCGGTGGCCGGTGCCGGTTCCATGGATTTTGGGGGGAACCAACCGTACTTTGACAGGAGCGTATGCGAGGAGCTGGGTGGTCCTTTGGACGTGACGGAGGAGGTGGAAACATCAGTGAATAAGATGGACATCGCACAAATGGATGCCAAACTCACAGAGACGTATGGTCTCTTTGAAGAGTTACGAGGCACCATAAAAGAAATGGTGGATTTCAGCAGCACTAAGAGGAATATGTGGATTCCAATTAGGGAAGGGCTGCAACGAGCGGAGAGAATTATGAAGGAGCTGCGCGATCACTCTTTGACGACCGAAGGTCTTCATAGGGATTTGATCGAAAATGTTGGTCGAACTGCCCGAACGAGAGCCATGACCCGAAAGGAGAAGGCGAAGAAGAAAACAGGCGAAAGCTGCACTCAGACTGATGGATCTGTGGCAGCTCCCAACACCCAACCTAGGAAGCGTGAAAGGGAGCTTTCAACGAGTCCCGTTGGGGCAAGTGTTATTAAACAGAGGGTGAAGAAACAGAGGAACCGCACTACCATCGTGGCGTCCTCGACACTAAAGGACAGGCTGGGTCAACTACGTGGGGGAAAAATGGTGCCGTTTTTAGCGCTATCTGTGTCGGGCGGCGAAACTAAGTCAGCGTCAATGTATTTGTGCACATGTACATGCATATATTGCTCTTGTGTGCGTCAGTATTTTATTATTTTAAGTAAAAAGGAGATAATAAATGCAAAATGAAGCAAATGAATAACATGAAATGATGAATGATAGTTCATTTTAATTTCAATCCTTATTTAAGATTTTTCACTTGCTTTAATTTGCATTCATTTGAAATAAATGCATGACACTGCATGTTGCATGAAACTGGAACACTGTTTTCAACTGTTTTGAACAACTGTCAAACACTTTTGCAATATGGCCGCAATGTATGCGGTATTACCTCCCTCTGCACCCCGCACTCCGATTTCAGAAATGCGCGAACGCCATCTGTGTCGGGCAGTGAACTATTTCTGTACCCCTTTCTGCCTCTCGGACCGCGCGCCCTAGTTCGTTACGTTGCCGTTTTTGCCCATAGGAGTTGACCCAGCCTGCTAAAGGATGAGGAGGTGGAAGGGATCGCTTCTACACCTGCACCCACGAAGAAGAAGAAGAAGCAACCGAAGAGGAGAGCACGACCCGAGGCGGTTCTCATTAAACCGGCCGAGGGTCTAAGCTATGCCGAGGTCCTCAAGGACCTCAAGCAGAAGGTGAAACCGGACACCCTTGGTGTAAAAATCAGGGGTGTCAGGCAAACCAGAAACGGAGATGTCCTTGTGGAGCTCGGACCTAGAGCGGAGGGCAGGGCCGAATTTTCGGCTGCCGTGGGGCAGGCTGTTGGGTTGGGGGGTACTGTGCGCGAGCTTATACCCCGCACCGAGATCTCACCGAGATGTCTTGGACCTCGATCCAACAAGTGAAGCGGAGGAAATCGAGGAGGCCGTCAGAAGCTACTTCGGTGGCCAGGGTGTTGGAGAAGTGAAGGTCAGCCTCACGAAAAGACCCTTCAGGGGCAACCTGAAGGCTTTCGTGGAGCTGCCAGAGGAGTTGGCTGCGAGACTGGTACGCACAGGACACCTGAAGGTGGGGTGGGTGTCCTGTCGTGTACATAAAAAGGCGGAAAGGGTTCGGTGCTACCGCTGCCTAGGCTTCGGCCATATGGCAGTCGGTTGCGGTGGCCCAGACCGCACGAAAGCATGTTGGAGATGCGGCAAGGAGGGCCATAGGGCTGCGGAGTGCGAAAGTGCGCCGCAGTGCTACCTCTGCGCCGCAAAGGGGGAGAAATCCCGGACGGATCATCTGCCCGGGACTATGAGGTGCTGGTCGTTCCGAGAGGCAGCCTCATCGAGGAGAACTCGAGGACGACCAAGTTAAAGAATCGCACCCAAAAAAGATGTTTGAAGGCCGACGAGCCCGTTGTGCGGTACAACCGCACTGCTGAGGACGATGCGTGCATCTTGGTTGGGTGCGCAAAGTTGAAATGCCAAGCTGGCCTAGTATGATGGAAGTCGAAGCACGACTTAGTGGCCTTACCCCCATGTCCTTGAAGTAATGCGAAAGCGGTTCCGAGGACATGGGTTGGCGGGAAAGGAGTTAAGGTTTAGTGGGTAGCCGTATATGTATATTAAGTACATGCGCGTGGGATGCATATATTGGGCTTGCGGTCCCCAAAGTTCGAATGTGGTTGGTGCATGAGCATTTTCCGTTTTTACTCCTCTAAAAAAAAAAAAATTACTTGAAATATCGGGTTGCATTTTAAGCGTGGATCCATGAGGGTCCAGTTTGTTAATTCAAATTCTGAAATTTTTCCATATTAGTTTCCAGAAATAATATGTTGCTTAAAAAATAAAAAACAAAATACTCAAAAGTAATAGAAACCAATAGCGTTTTGTCATTTTTTTCCCTGAAAATCATTACTGTGACACTGGATAAAGTAATATGTGCAAGTTTTTCCGGACAGACAAGCCAGGGAAATTCGGTAGCCGAGATTTAGCGGATCTGTGGAGCTCCGAGAAGCCGGTAATGGAGCTGAGATTAATGCGAGACCGTCAAATTTGTCGTGGGCCATGATAAAGGTTGCGAGGTGCCATGAGGACCCGGTGAGCTTAGTATGAGCTGCGTATGAGAGGAAAGACAAAGAGCAGAGAGTGAGAAGGGTTGGGGGTTTGAAAGAGACAAACTGAACAGCAGAACGATTTCAGGGATCGTCCAAGTGACATATTTATCAGGTAGCTAAGCTATGTATCTATGATGTTTATCAAGTGTTACCAAAAGCATTAATTATAATAATTAAATATACAAAAAATCTATTGTACAAGAAAGTGTACAAGAAAAAGTCTTTTTTTAAGTCAAAATAATTATTAAGTATTAATTAAGGCACTTAGCTTTATCAATGTTTTATTTGTATAGCGAAAGAATTGTTATAAATAAAAGAAAACAAGAGTTCAATAAAATGTGTCGGTAACGAGAATGGAACCAACGATGTCGTATTATGAGAAGAGAAGGAGCGAGGTGAGCCACGCGGTTCATTGACGACAATCCTCGTTCACGTTAAATTAGTGCTGTGTGCTTCAAGCAATTAATTATTTAACAAATGCCAACCAAACAAAATAAGTTAAATCAGACCATGGTTGGTTCAATAAATTCAGCCTGAATAAACAAACAATCAAAACAAATAATTGGTTAAAAAAACGATCACATAAAGTGCGAAAATGTTTAAATATTTCACGCTCGCGATCGTAAAACATTTAATTGTTTTCGAAATTCAGAGTTATTAGTTTTTTAACGAATGACTTATTTTGTTTATTTGTTCACCTCAATTTATTTGATTAAGTATTTTTTGATTTACTGTTTTTGTTCGATTGGCATATTTGTTAAACAGTGAATCGCTTAAACGAGACAGCATTTGTTTAAGTGTAGACTATGGGACCCTTCTAGCCCCCTTGTTACAGAAAGTATAGGTGAATACGAAAGGAAGGGGTAGGACGGGAAAAAGATAAATGCGTTGACACAGAAATGATATGTTACAAAATTATAGAATTATTTAATACCACTATAAATTATAAAATAGTCTCAACACCGCGCTGTGCTGGTGTGTCAGAAGTACCTCCCTAACTGCACGATCGACCTCCGCAACTGTTCTCATATTGTTTTGGAAAAGATAATACATGATTGGGCCACATATTCCACTTCCACTAACCATATGGGCACAAATTATTTGAGACTATGTTTTTCGAAAATATGGCACAATATTGTACTTAGTGTACTACACTGACCAAAAGTATTTTACCAAATTTTATTGAGAATGTTTTTTTAAAAGATTGTAGAATATTCCCTTAAGTATAAATTATCATAACAGTATATTTCTAGGAAAGATACAACAATATTATAGTAAATATACTATCTTCATGAAGAACATTGATCGAAATCATTTCACATTATGTTCGCCGAAAACATCGTACAATTAAATGACATTGAATTATTCTTACAGTTGAAAACCCATTTGGGAACATCTAAATCCAAATCAATTCTAAATAAAACAAGTTTGCTTGTCTTGAAAGAAAGAATACAACATACCAAATTTGCCTTGCACACTACGTCCAAAAAACTATTAAAAGTTCACCTTTTCTTTTCAAACACTCTCAGATTTCACATTTGGTCCACATTGGACCGCATATCATTTGACCAATCCCAACGGATGATTTCAACCTTATCTAAAGAACATAATTTTGCAGTCGCTCCCTGCAAAATCCCGGAAGAAGAAATCATTAGTAATTTGGAATCCACAGTATGTACCCTTCCATCCGAAAAAGCGAATGACATACGGCGTAGGATGGCCAACATTTTACGTGAAGCCCAACTTCCCTCCTCAAATTTAACAAAACAAGAAAAAACAGCCATTAATGAACTTAATCAGAATACAGACATCATAATATTACACGCAGACAAAGGCAACACAACAGTAATAATGAACAAAGAAGACTATAGCAACAAAATCATGGACCTTCTTACTGACGAGACATATAATAAACTTAAAAAAGGTCCCACAAAAACAATACTCAGAAAAACAAAACCCCTTCTAAAAGACGCACACCTTGACAGCGAAACAATATCTGAATTAGAACCTACAAATCCCTTCTCTCCAAAACTTTACGGATTCCCAAAAATTCACGAAAACAATATCCCACTCAGACCGATCGTCAGCGCAATAAAGTCACAAAATTACAACCTAGCACGCTTTCTTGCCAAAAAACTAAATCCTTTCACAGGAAACTCTATGACACATGTCCAAAACTCTTTTGACTTCATCAGAAAAATACAACATATTTACATTCAACCCCAAGATATCCTAGTGAGTTTCGACGGAGTAATCTCTCTTCACAAAAGTACCAATCTCTGAAACAATCGATATTATTAAATCCTTTGCAAACTTCCCCTCCAATCTCACACCTTTGATAGAACACTGTCTCACTAATACCTAATTATCATTCAATAACCAATTCTACGAACAAATCTCACGAGCAACAATGGAATCCCCAATCTCACCTGTAATAGCCATCATTTTTATGGAAAATCTAGAAACTAAAATCTTTAACAAATCCAAGCTTAAACCGGAGTTTTTGTGCCGTTAGGTTGACGACACAAGTTTTTCGAGTTCATCAATCAAATACACCCTAATATCCAGTCCATCATGGAAATTGAACAAAACGGAAAATTACCTTTCTTGGACGTACTAGTTTACAAAAGGTCCGATAACACTTAAGGACATGAAGTTCACTGAAAACCCACGCATACAAACAATACCTGCATGCCTCCTCCTACCACCACCCATCTCAAAAGCAATCGGTCATCAATTCCCTTGTATACAGAGCTGCCTCCATGACAGATAAAGAAAACTTACAAAAGGAACTACAAAATGTTAAACAAATCCTAATACAAAACGATTACACAAACAAACAAATTAATAAGGTAATAAGAAAATACAGACAAAAAAAAAGTCAACACAATCTACTAAAGAAAGAGAGAGAAAAACGACCACCATTCTACCCTACATTCAAGGTGTCACAGAACAAATAGGAAGAATTTTCAACAAACACAGCATCCAAACTATATTCAAGCCACCAGCGAAAATAGGACAACTTCTAAACAGCCCTAAAGATAGAAAGGAACCTTTCAGTGATCCGGGAGCATATAAAATCCCTTGTTCTTGTGGGAAAGTCTATATTGGAGAAACCGGGAGAGTGGTAAGTCAACGTGTAAAGGAACATGAGAGTAAAGTCAGGCTAAAACATTTCACGCAATCAGCAGTAGCTGAGCATCATATCGAAACAGGACATAACATTTTATTTGACTAAACAACGGTCATCGCAAAAAACGCACAATATTTTTTCAAGAAAACATAGAGAAGCAATCGAAATCTTAAAACACCCTGATATCATCCATAGACACAATGGATATGATACCAATCCGATTTGGCCTTCCGTCCTCTCGGGTTTTCAAAAAAAGACTTAATTGGCTATTCAAGTTTGACCATTCCCCGCTATGGAGTGTTCTGGCCAATCATAGGCATCGTCGAGAATACATATATAAGAACAACATAACCTGAAACTTCAGTTTCAGGTCAGCCCTGAAGAAGTTAACTACAATGTTCACGAAACGACGGCAGAATTAATAGTTTCGCACACGAGTGAAACCCAAACAATCTTTACATTTTGAATTTTGAACTTTAAATTTAAAATGTAAAATTTAAAATTTATAAAAATGACATTCTTTCCTCACAAGCAGTGTAATGAACTGTAATTCATGCGTTATAATGCTATTTACCTAATATGTAGTACACATTATTATCATAGTATCATGGTATTATGGGCACGAAAAACAGGTACTATAAAGACGGAAAATAATTCTGTAATGAAAATCGATGGAAATGGGTGAGGCGTACGGAAAATTACTTAATACTAGATAGTACCAATATAATAATGCAAGTAACACTAAAGATGGCTCGTGAAATAATGATAATGTGACTAAGATAAAAGCGTGCTGCGTAATTATATTGGTACTAACTAGTATTGCTTAACTTTTTGTACATCTTACTTATTTCCATCTCTTTTTGATTGCAGAATAATTCTACATCTCCTGAGTACATTTTAATAAAAGCTTGTTCTTTAAAAATCTTTTTTTAATATGTATTATTTTATTCCTTTTAGTCTTTGAAAGAATACGCAATCTTTAATACAACATATTTTGAAATCTACATATGGTAAGAAAGAATATACTGTTTAGTCCACTATATGATTCTATTAATTTAATAGATAATTTCTCATTCTGTCTATTTCTGTCAAAGCATCGTTGTGGCACGATTTCTTCCCACTTAATTTAAATGATATATTATTATCAGGATTTGTTAAACTGTAATGTCATTCTTATGTATCCATTTCTTATTTATTTCTGAATAATATTTGGTTTTGGCACTTCCATATAACTTCTGACAATTTTTGATTTTAAGAGGGGCGTGGCGTTTGAAGGAGTAGGCAAAGTTAAAGGTAGATTGCATAACATTTGGAAGTGTGTGAAAATTAAAATGCAATATTTGACTCTGACAAGCACACCCACACAAGACGTCAAATGAAAACTTATGAAAATTAAAAAATTGGTTTCGATCTTAAATTTGATAGAATTTTGTATTGTTATCGGAAATTCGTATGTTTGAGAAGTTTCAAGTCGCTTGGATATGTAAAAATGTGTCAAAATTGAAATAAAGGATTCGACTCTGAGAAACATACCCACATAGGAAGTCCAATAAAAGCTTCTATTATTATTATTGTTACAAAAGTTCTCGTTTGAAGGAGAAATTATAATTTTGTATTTAAACATTTGGAACACAATACATTTTTTGTAATATTGTTTACAATCTCACCTTTTCAAAATTACACAATTTTGATAAATCTGTTATAATATTAAACATTTTCCGTGCCCATATTACCTTAATACAATTTAAAAATTTTAATTGGATATATAGTATCCTGAAAATAAATGGCTGGAACCTAATTTTTTCAGCAGATTTTTAGATTAAATTTAGAAGATCTTTCTTGATTAAGCTCCTGCCCCGAGAGGACATAGGAACCTGGGAGTTTTTCGTCCGAGTTTCCTACTTGGCCTGATCCCATTTTCGCGCGCTCTGCTCGCAATCCTAGGGCTTACTCGAGCGTCTAGATCCAGTTTCTGCACGTTTTGTGTTTCCGGGAACGAACAAAATGAATCGTTAATCTGCGCCAGCCGACCCCTTTTCATCCTGCGATTCTAATCCGACAGAGCCTGCAATCAGGGAGCCGATCTTGTCGAAAAAAGGAGTAATAATAGTTTAAAACATCACGTACGAGAAAGGGAACTGCTTATTGGATGAATCCTCGTTCTTGGAATTGGAGTGCCCAAGAAAGATAAAAGAAAAGCTGACAGGAAAATTTCAGAATTTCCTGCTAATTTTGAAGCTCTTTATCTGAATTCACTGATTTTCAAGAAATAAATGTATTTGTTTGAATTATGAATAGTTGAAATTAAAAATTGAAGTTTTAAACCTTTTAATAACGAATGCTTTTGAATTGAAACTGCTCAAATATGAAATCCCTAATTTTAAATTATTACATTTATAGACGAATGTGTTTGAAGTGGTTGAATTTAAATATGAAAAATCAAGAATACTTCAAATTTACGTTTATTATAAACGAAGCAAGATGTGAAATAATTGTATCATTCTTTTAGAGATTGAAAATAAATCTTCTAGGATTTTTCATAACTATTTTGGATTCATATATTTCTACACTTGAGCTTAAAGGATTCTCTTAAAAATCAAATCAACATACGGATTTATTTGTTAAAAGAGGTCAAAATGAAATCGAACTCAAAATTTTCATTCAATTTGCGCAAACTGCTTCGTGAATGTTATTTTTTATCCATGAAACGATATAAAGTGGAGAAACCAATTATCGGTTCAATTCGTCGATTCGTTTCAATTAATATGTAAATAAATACTGAGTTCGAACTGAAGTATTTAGTGGAAAGCTGATAAAATTCAACAATTTTCCAAATACTCTATAAATATCGGAATCTGAAATTGCAAATTAGTTTATTTTTCAACATTACTTAAAGAGTTTATTCTCCAGCGATTAGAAAATGAAAATTTCTAAAAATTAAAAAAAAAACCTTCCGTGAAGGCTGCTAATGATAATCACTCTTTTGCTGAAGGTTATATTTCTCAACTCACTTTTAAGTTGTTTTTTTTCAAATTGAGGTTTATTAAATTTCAAAAAGATCCGCTTGGAACTAGGAGAAAATAGGTAGCACAAATCTATAAAATTATTGTTTATGACATTTTGTAACTTGAGTCACCAATTCATGGATTTTTGCAAAAATCGGTTCGAGACAGTTTTTACGAATTAATTAAGCCTTAATATAAAGGCACTGACTTGTGTTATGGAATTATTTGTATAACTAAGGGAACAAGTATACCACTAGGGCTAGTATTACGAATTTTTCCATAATGCCCTGGATTTGCTGTAAATGGGATTATTCTTACGGAAAGTTCCGTAACGGTACAGAGTTCGTAATATAAATATAAAGCTCTCATCGCGCGCTACGTGTGCGGCTCCCTCCGTGTATAAGAAGAAAGAACAGGAAAAGGAGAAAGATCTGAAAGAGGAACTACGAAATTTCAAGACAGAGGGGGACGTCTCAAAGATAATAAATAGATTAAGGAAGCGTACAATGGGGATAAGCGAGAAGATAGGGAGTGAGGAGTAGGGTGGCCCAAAAATATACATTTCGGAATTTTTGACCCGCGTCGACGCCAAATCGTTCCCTCGTAGAAACAAATAAATATATATATTTTTATTTTGTAAAAAAATGATTCTTAGTACGCTGAATAGCAATTTTTGTGTCTTATGGAGTTTAACAAGTAAGACGTAGGGACTTGCATGTTGGTGGCGGAAGTGAGAACGTGTTTGGTGAAAGGTGGTGAGAGGATTTTACTGAATTTGTGTGGAAGGTGTGAGTGGAGTGTGAGGGTAGAAGCCGAGGAGGTGAGTAGAGTTGTGTGGGGTGGATTTGGGAGATAAAAAGTGGTTTTTGACGAGGGAGTGAGGTGGGATTAAGGTAGATAGTGAAAGTGAGGTTAGGTTGGCAAGCAGTCGGAGGAGCTTGCGGTCGGGAGTCTTGGGCATTTGAGGGCTCAGGGGTGGTTATAGCAGAGTTAGGGGATGTAAAGGGAGAGAAAGGGGTGTCTGCAGGGGCCGTAAGTTATAGAAAAAGAAAAAAAACAACGGAAATAAAGGGAAAATTTGGCGGCGAAGCTGCAGAGAAATCTGTCGGCCGCGGTGGGTGTTGCATGGAGAATTCCCAGTTACCGGCGGCAGAGCGGGAGGTAAGCAGTGAGAGTGCTGTCAGTGCTGCTAGTGAAGTTGACGGGGAGGAAATTTTCCACGTGCCACGACGGACAACAAGGCGTGGCTCGGGGTCGAGTAGCGCGTCTGGGAGAGGGGGAAGGCGGAACGAAGGAAGCGAGAAGGTAAGGAGAGAGAGTCGAGCACAAGTGACGGGGAGGATCTCTTGAAGAGGAAGAGAGACAGCCGAGAGAGTCCGGACAAAAGCGAATTGGAGAGTCCATTAAAAAAAAGCGT
>CAKNXH010000832.1:142443-162248 GCA_932178445.1 Andricus quercusramuli | reverse complement strand
CCCCCCCCCCCCCCCCAAAATGGAGGGATTGTCAGAGAAGGAGGCTATCGGGATGCTGGTAGGCGAGATCAGGGAGCTAAGGAAGGACGTGAAGGGGACTAAAGTGCAGGTGGAAGGTATGAGGGAAGAAATGAGAATTAGAGATGAGAAATGGGAAAAGGAGATGAAAGAGATGAGGGAGAGAGTAGAGGGGTTAGAGAGGGAAAGGAAAGAGAAGGAAGTTAAAATAAAGCAGATGGGAGAGGAGATCAGGCTGTGGCAGGAAAGGACGGAAAAGAGACTTGAGAAGGTGGAGGGCAGGACGGAAATGGAAGTAGGTGACGGAGGTGGGGGAAGTGAGATTAAAGGTATTTGGGAAAGGGTAGAGAATATGATAAAAGATAAAGTAGGAGAGCGTAGGAATGAAAAGGAGGAGAGGGCGGATAGGGAACGGATAAGGGCAATGGAGTTGAGAATGGAGAGAAAAGAGAAGGCAGAGAGGAGAAATAATATTGTGATAAGAGGGTTGAAGTTAAAGAGTGGAGAAGAAAGGGAGGGCGTGGAAGAGCTGCTACAGAGCATAGGGTGGGTTAAAGGCAGGGTAGGGAAAATTAAGTTGGAGGGGAGGAAAGAGAAGGAAGTGGCGGTTGTGGAGTTGGAGAGCTGGGAAGAAAAGCTGGGGGTAATGCGGAATAAGAGTAGGATACAGGATGCGGGAGTTTTCATAGATCACGATTTGACGAGAAAGGAAAGGGATGTACAGAGAATGCTTTATGATAGGGCGAGGAGGGAGAAGAGAGAAGGGAGATCGGCGAAGGTAGGATATAGAAAAATAAGAGTAGACGGGAAGATGTGGGTGTGGGATGAGGAGAGAGAGGTGTTGAAGGAAGTGCAGGGGGATTTGTTTCGTAGGAAGTAGGGGGGTGGGGGTAACGCAGGGTAGAGTAGTAGTGAAGGTGCTGTACTGGAACGTAGCAGGGGTGAAGAAGAAGGACGAGGAGTTCTGGCGGTATATCCAGGAATTTGATGTTGTTGGACTGGTAGAGACGTGGGTAGAAAGAAAGGAATGGGATAGAATAGAGCCAAAGCTACCAAGGGGGTATAGGTGGAGACTTCAGGAGGCGGTCAGAGTGAAGAAGAAAGGAAGGGCCAGTGGGGGAATTATAACCGGGGTTAGAGATGGATTAGAGGAAAAAGTTCATGGAGAGGAAGAGGGGGAGGGAGTGCAAATGAGGGAAATAAAAATAGGAGGGATAAAGTGTAAGATTGTGACAGTGTACAACAAGGATGGGATGGAAAGAATTAAAGAAAGAGTGGAAGACCTGCTGGGCGAAAGAGAAGAGGGTATGGTGGTACTGGGTGGGGACTTTAATGCGAGAATGGGGAGCGAAGGGGGACTTTACAGGGAAGGGGAGAGCTTCGAGAGGAAATCGAAGGATAATGTAATAAATAAGGAGGGGGAGATTCTAAGGGACTGGATGGAGGATAGAGGGTGGGCAGTGGCGAATGGTATGGCAAATGGGGACGAAGAGGGAGAATACACATATGCAAGTAAGGTGGGGGTATCGGTGGTAGATTATGTGGTCATGAATATGCAAGGATGGGAGGAGACGGAAAAATTCGCAGTAGAGGGGAGGATGGAATCAGACCATCAGCCATTGAGTCTGTGGATAAGAGGTGAGGGTGGCGGAAGACAAGGCAGGGAAGAAGTCTCGATAGGGGAGAGGGTGACCTGGACGAGGGAGGCGGTGGAGAAGTATCAAGAGGAGCTAGGAAAGGTACGCTTTGGAGGGGAGTCGGTGGAAGAGATATGGGAGGATCTGAAAGAGAAGGTGAAAGGTTGTGTGCCAAAGAAGGTATTTAGAAAGAAGAAGAAAGGAATGGTGAAGCCGTGGTGGGATAGGGAATGTAAAAAGATGAAGAGGAAGGTGAAGAGGAAGTACAAGAAGTGGAAAGAGGGTAATGCGAGAAGGGAGGAGTACGTAGAAATGAGGAAGGGGTTTAGATTGGTGTGTAAGAAGAAAGAACAGGAAAAGGAGAAAGATCTGGAAGAGGAGTTAGCAAATGTTAAGACAGAAGGGGACGTCTGGAAGATAATAAATAGGTTTAGGAAGCGTAGGGTGGGGGTTAGCGAGAGAATAGGGAGTGAGGAGTGGAGAGAGTTTTTCAAAGAATCATTCCAGGGCTCGGATTCAAGGAAGAAGGATGGGGGAAGTAGAAGAACGGGGGAGGCAGAGATGGAGGAGTTGAATGACGAAGAGATAGAGAAGCAGATAAGGAAGTTGAAAAGGTCAAAAGCAGCATGGCTGGATGGGGTAGAGAACGAAGCATGGCTGTTTAGTACACAAGAGGTTAGGGAGAGGCTGAAGGGGGTAGTGAAGAAAGTACGGAGGGGCGAGGGATTCCCAGGAGGGTGGAGAGAAGGGCTAATACTGCCACTGTATAAGAAAGGGGATAGAGATAGGCAGGAAAATTATAGAGGGATTACGCTAATGAATACGGCGTATAAGGTATACGCGATGGTAGTGGCAGAGAGACTGCGGAAGGATGTCGAGGGGAAAGGAATATTGCCGGAGACGCAGGCGGGATTTAGGGCGGGTAGGAGTACTATTGACAATATCCACGTGATGCAGCACGTGGTGGATAGAGAATTAGCGAAGAAGGGGACGATAGTGTACGCGTTTTTTGTGGATCTCAAAGCCGCGTTTCCATCGGTGGATAGGGGGAGGTTGTGGGAGGCAGTGGAGGATAGGGGAGTAGAGAGAGGCCTCATTGAAAGGGTAAGGGAGATATATGAAGAGACCAAAGACAAGGTAAGAGGAGGGGAGGGGATTTCCGAGGGATTCTGGATGGATAGGGGTCTAAGGCAAGGGTGTCCACTTAGCCCAACGCTTTTTGCGATTTCAATTGCGGATATGGAAAGTAAGCTGGAGGCCGGGGTGGTAGGAGGAGTAAGGATAGGAGGGGTTAGAATTTGGTCACTAGCGTATGCAGATGACATAGTTTTGCTGGCAACCAGCGAGGAGGCCTTAATGGAGATGATGAAGAGGTTGAGAAGATACCTGGATGAAAAGGGGTTAGAGCTGAATGCGGAAAAATCCAAGGTTATGGTGTTCAGAAAAGGAGGGGGAAGGGATAAGGGAAGGGAGTGGAAGTGGAAGGGAAAGGAGGTACAGGAGGTGAAAGAGTTTGTGTACCTGGGCTTCGTGTTTCGAAGGAATGGGGAAGTGGATGGTCACATAAAAGAGAGAGTGAGGAGGGCAAATGTGGTGATGAGGCAGGTGTGGGGGTTGGGAATGAAGTTATTCGCAGATGACTTTGGAAGGAGAATGAAATTGTTTGATTCACTAGTGATGAGTGTTCTATTGTATGGGGTAGAGGTGTGGGGGTGGAAGGAAAGTGAAGAGGTAAATAGAACGCAGGAGAGGTATGTAAAGTGGACCCTGGGGTTGGCAAGGAACACGCCTAATTATATTGTCAGGAGGGAGACGGGGAGAACGAGTGTAGGAATTCTAGCAGGGAGCCGGGCGTGTAAATATGAGGAGAAATTTTTGGAAGAGGGGGGAAGTAGGCTGGTTAGGGAGTGTTGGTGGGAGAAGGAGAACAGGGGAGGGGGTGGGAAGATGGAGGCGGAGAGGGAACGGTATTTTAGAATGAATGGATTGCAGATGGATGAAGTGAGAAGGATGCACGAGGAAGGAAGGAAGGTTTATGAATTGGTTAAGCAAAACAGCATGGAGAGAGAGAAGACAGAAGGGGAAGAGAGAATAAGAGAGTCAAGATTTAACGGGAACTATGTGTGGATTATGCCAAGGGCAAGAGCGCAATATTTGTGTGTGAAAGGAGAGAAAGGAAGTCAGGAACATATAGCGAGGATGAGGTGTGGTTGTATCGAGGGTTTCAATAGGTTTTGGCTCTCTCGAGAGAAGAGGATGTGTGAACTGTGCGGAAAGGGGGATGCAAGAGTGGAGCACTGGCTGGAGGAGTGCGGGGAGGTGGAAAGAAGTGAGATAAGCATGGAGGCATTGTTGCATGAAAAGGGGGAAAAAAGGGCAGTAGCATGGGTGAAGGGAGTGGTGGGTAAGATGGAGATGAAGAGAAGGAAGGAGGAAGAGGAGTGGAGAAGGAAAGATTGTAAATAGGAGAGAAAGTAGATATAAGTAAGATGTAAATATTGTAAATAGTAGATAAGTAATAGGTATTAGCTGCGAAAACAGAGGTTGGCAAGCGAGGCAATGCAAAAAAGTAGGGACATGCGAGCGAGGCGAGGCGAAGCGAGGAAGGCAAGGCGATACGAGCGTGCGGCTTAGAGATAAGGAATGGATGGATGTTAGTACTTAAGGGTTAGTTTTGAGGAAATTCTGTAAAAAATGGATGTGTAAGCAAGTCAATTTTTTAAGGCCAGCAGGCTGAAAAATAAACGTTTATCTATCCATCTAACAAGTAAGACGTATACTTTTTTTACTTCCTTGATTTTGATCAAGATATTGCAAGTCAACTTATTTACTATTTTATAAACTCGTTCTCTTCTCAGTAAATATGCATTGTGTCAAATTTCACTACATCAACAAAGTTATAAACAAATTTGAGACATCTTGAAATTTGCATAAAATTACAATATTTATATACTCGTAGCGAGCCTTTGATATGATTTTTTAACTTGAAATTTCCAAGAAGCATTTATGAGGATATTGAGAACAGATTTATAAAAAAAGTGCTAATTATTTTTTAAATTATAGTTTTGAAGCGATTACGAAAATGAGTGAAAATGGAAAATTTCAGTCCAACAGCAGCTTTTCTCCGAAACTGAAGAATTTTTGGCAGCTAAGTTGAACTCACAATCAGAGTGGCTTATTGTTAGAGTCTTAGGACTTCCAGATGCAAGCTCAACCATAAAGCTCCCTGCTGCAGGCCCAAACCTGTAACCCATCACATTTTTCCAAATTTTTTCGCACCTTCTGAGGAACCAACTAATTTGTTTACAATACCCCAACCCTAGGGAGACACTTGACTTCAATGAGTTAAATAACAGAGTAATAACACTAAAACTGCCGTCTGGGTTAAATCTCAGGGATCGCTTCAGGTACTCTCGAAACTTTTCTATTTTAATTCGTACATTAGAAGAAAACTTCAAATTACTCTACAACATACTAAAAATCATTTCATTTCAAAATGAAAAAAGATGTATTTATTTGTTTCTACGAGAGAACGATTTGGTGTCGACGCTTGTCGAAAGTTCAAAAATGTATATTTTTGGGCCACCCCAGTGAGGAGTGGAGGGGTTTCTTAAAGTATCATTTTGAGGCTCAGATTCGAAGAACAGGGATGGTGGGAGTAGAAGAACTGGGCAAGCAGAGATGGAGAAGTTGAATGAGGAGGACATAGAGAACAGATAAGGAAGTTAGGAAGGTCAAAAGCAGTAGGGCTGAACGGGGTAGTGAACGAAGCATGGCTGTTTAGTACACAAGAGGTTAGAAAGAGGCTGAAGGAGGTTGTGAAGAAAATATGGAGGGGGAGGGATTCCTATGACGGTGGAGAGAAGGGTTAATAATGCCACTGTATAAGAAAGGAGATAGGGATGGACAAGAAAATTATAGAGGGATTACACTAATTAATACGGCGTATAAAGTATACGTGATGGTGGTGGCGGAGAGACTGCGGAAGGATGTCGAGGGGAAAGGAATATTGCCGGAGACGCAGGAGCGCTTTAGGGCGCACAGGAGTGCTATCTACAATATCTACATTTTGCAGCACGTGGTAGATAGAGTATTAGCGAAGACAGGGTCGAGAGTGTACTGGTTTTTTGTGGATCTCAAAGGCGCGTTTCCTTCGGTGGAGAGGGGGAAGTTGTGGGAGGCGATGGAAGCTGGGGGATTGGAGAGAGGCCTTATCGAGAGGGTCAGAGACCAAAGATAAGGTAAGAGGATGAGAGGAGATTTCAGGGAGATTCTGGGTCGATAGGGGGTTAAGGCAAGGGTGTCCCTTAGCCCAACGCTTTTTGCGATTTTAATTGCGGATATGGAAAGTAAGCTGGTGCCCGGGGTGGAAGGAGGCGTCAGGATAGTAGGGGTTAGAACTTGGTCACTGGCAGATGCAGATGACATAGTGTTGCTATCAAGAAGCGAGGAGGCCTTGGAGGAGATGATGAAGAAGTTGAGAATATACCTGGATAACAACAGGTTAGAGATGACTGCGGAAAAATCCAAGGTTATACTGTTCAGAAAAGGAAGTGGAAGGGATAAGGGAGGGGAGTGGAAGTGGAACGGAAAGGCGGTGCAGTGGGTGAAAGTGTTTGTATACCTGGGCTTCTTGTTTCGGAGGAATGGGGGAGTGCACAGTTACATAAAAGAGAGTCTGAGGAGGGCAAATTTGGTGATGAGGCAGGTGTGGGTGTTGGGAAAGAAGTTATTCGCAGATGATTTTGGAAGGAGAATGAAATTGTTTGACTCACTAGTCATGAGTATGCTATTGTATGGAGTAGAGGTGTGGGGGTTGAAGGAAAGTGAAGAGGTAAATAGGGCACAGGAGAGATATGTGAAGTGGACATTGGGGTTGGCAAGGAATACACCTGATGATATTCTCAGCAGGGAGACGGGGAGAACGAGTGTAGGGATTCTAGTAGGGAATCGGTTGTGTAAATATGAGGAAAAATTGTTGGAAAAGGGGGGAAGTAAGCTGGTTAGGGAGTGTTGGTGGGAGAAGAAGAATAGGAGAGGGGGTGGAAAGATGAAGGCTGAAGAGGAAAGGTATTTTAGAACGAAAAGACTGCAGATGGATAAAGTGAGAAGGATGCATGAGGAAGGAAGGAAGGAAGGTATATGAGTTGGTTAAAATAACATCATGGAGAGAGAGAAGACAGCAGGTGGAGAGAGAATAACAGAGTCAAGGTTTAAAGGGAACTATGTGTGGATTATGCCAAGGACGAGAGCGAAATATTTGTATGAGAAAAGAGAGAGAGGAAGTCAGGAGCTTATAGCGAGGATGAGATGTAGGCGCGTGGAGGGTTTTAATAGGTTCCTGCTCTCTAGGGAGAAGAGGATGTGTGAAATGTGTGGGAAGGGGGATGCAAGAGTGGAGCACTGGTTGGAGGAGGGTGATGGACAACTTTGCACGTGGCAACTTTGCACGTCGATGGCCGGAGATGGTACTTGGACAACTGTGCACATGTACAGATGGTACTTGGACAACTGTGCACATGCACATATGTCACTTGCCCAACTGTAAACGTGCACAGATGAAACTTGCCTAAATGTGCATGTGCACAGATGTCACTTGCCCAACTGTGCACGTTTATGTCCTTACGTTAGGGTTTATACGAGGGTGATCCTTTGTATCTACGTATAATACATTTTCAGCAGTTGAAATTATTCAATCCTGGTGGAATGTAGTGCACTAACTTTTTTAAAGTTTGCTTGAAAATATTTCAAAGGCTATTTTTATGAAAATATTCCTTCCAAATTATTATAAATATAAGAAAATCTTTCTTTAAATTTATTTTTCTTCCTCATAGAGAAAGCTTGAATCCATTTAATTTAACTTTCGTCAGTTGATAAATGTCTGATACAATGTTCTGAACCTTGTATTAGATATTTGCATTGTGTACGTGTGTGTGTGTATGTGGAGCAGGCCTAAAGTTTTATATAGCGGACGTAAAGTTTCATGTAGCGCGCGTAAAGTTTCATGTCAGCCCGGCGGTGGAGTGCGCATGTGCGAACGTCACTGAGTTGGAAGCGGCCACATTACGCTTACTTCACGTGCATGCAATGGCAGGCTTTTAAGGGGGTCGAATAAAAAGAGATTTTCATATATCTATAATAATTTGAAAGGAATAATTTCATCAAAATAATATTTGGAATGTTTTTAAACTAACTTTAAGAAAGTGAGTACGCTTCATTCCACCAGGATTGAATAATTTTAATTGTTGGAAATTTATTATACGTAGATATAAGGGATCACCCTCGTACAACCCTTATGTAAGGACATAAACGGGCACAGTTAGAAAAGTGACATCTGAGCATGAACAAGTCCACAGCAGCCCACCTGTGCACGTTGAAATTTCGACGAGCATGGTTGCCACTTGGACAACTGTGCACGTGCACAGATGGTACTTGGACAACTTTGAACGTGCACAGATGGTGCTTGGACAACTGTGCACGTCGAAATTTCAACGTGCACAGTTGTCCGTCTGACCAACGACGTGCACAGTTGTCCGTTGGCCACCGACGTGCACAGTTGGGCACGTGCAAAGTTGACCCCATCCCGTTGGAGGAGCTCGTAGAGGTGGAAAGGAGTGGGATAAGAATGGAGGTATTGATGCATGAATGGATGGACAAAAGGGCAATAGCATAGGTGAAGAGAGTATTGGGTGAGATGGAGAAGAAGAAAAGGAAGGAGGAAGAGTAATGGAGAAGGAAAGATTGTAAATAGGAGAGGTAGTAGTTATGAGTAATATGTGAATAGTATAAATGGTAGATAAGTATTAGGCGATGCGAGAAAATAGGGACATGCGAGCGAGGCGAGGCGAGGCGAAGTAGATAATGAAGTGGGTGGAGTAACATCACTATTGTGCAGTGGCCAACATGAGATGTTGTTAGTTCTGTATTAACTATACATAGTAGAACTGGCCATAAAGAAAAGAAAGGCTGACAATTTAATTGAAACTCATGAAACTAGTGCACGAGATAGAATTTATAATAAAATATAATATTATATAACATATCGTGCAGAAAATGACCTCCTTATAAGCTGTTATTGCAGCTCTCACTTTAGTTAGAAGTGAGAGTCCACTTGTTAAAATGCGTCAGCAGTGGTTTAGAGAGAAGGGTCGCTCGAGAATCGTGTCGATACTTATTCCCTTACACCTCATTGGCATTCAAGGAGAGAAAATAATGTCAAGCTTAAAGAATAGTTTACGAAAAATTGAAGGCATACGTTTTATCGATTAAAGTGTGAGATGTGCGATCTAGATTCCAGTTGGTGAAGAACTTGATGTGAATTTGAATCGAAAACCCGCAATCACGCGAAAGAATATTACTTTCTGATTAGAATTGGAAAACCTGGTTATCTATTATTTTATATATTTAAAAATAAATTTGCAATCACTTTTAACGATTTCTTCCTAAAATCTGTTTAAAACAGTCATGGATATAAATTTTAATAGATTAATTTAGATTTACCAAAGTGTATCCGTTTAACACGCCTTTTACTGAGTCGTGGCACTTTTTCACTGCCTCATTTCTGCTTCCCTTTGGGGTCCGACGGTTACCCTCTGACATCAACGCGTTGAAGGATTACGCACCCCTACTCGTGACTTCTCATGAATAAATTACTCCTCTCAAAGTGAAGTCACAATCCCATCGTCTCATAAAGAGTCATCCAATTGGATTCTGGTTCACGTTTAGCGAACTGTGACAAACGACGCCGCTATTTATGTAAATCGAAATTAGACAAGAGAGTCCCTCACGCGAAGCGAGAGAAATTGATATTACCGACTGGTTTTACGTTCATTATTTTGTCGGGCTATTTTTCAATTCCCAAAATCCAAAGAGAATAAGAGAGAAATTTGCTTGCAGGGGCCGATACTTTCTTTTGTCTTTTATAATAAAACTAAGTAATTGGATATCTCGAAATCAGATTTCTCCTCTGAAGAGTAAATAGGTGTGGTTAGTAAAATTTTACAAAGAGGTGTGCTCTCTTAAACTGAACCAGCGAAATTGTTACTGATTGAATTAGTATTTTGAATTATCACTGATAAACCAGTGATTTTCCCACTTTGACTGGGTGATTCAGTAAGTGAATCTACTAAAATAGCGTTACTGAACATACCAGTGACTACAAATTATAGATTGAACCAGTGATATAGCGCTCCACGCAGGCAAGACATGAACCTCCAGTCGTCTTGTACGCGCGCGTCGCCTTTCAGGTCTTGGCATTTCTCGATTGAAAACGAACCTTATTGTGTGCTAGTGTTTCTATTTTTATAAATATTTGCTACCTGGCTGCAATAGAGCGAGGGATATAATAGCTTTCGCTTGATAGTGGGAGACCCTGTGGCCACTTGGGTTTAACTTTGAGCAACGCGACACGTTGACATAACGATGGGTCTTCCCACATTTAGGCGTAACATATTATATCCCATTATATTCCAGACCGGCTTCCATCCATTGTTGTCAGAGTAAAGTGCGGTTTTTTAAAGATAATTTTACAACGGTTATCACAATAGTGATGAATGATAAGTGTCATACCTAAACAGCTGACAGTCGACAAGGCGTATGACTAGATGAATACTGTTACTGAGAAACCAGTGGACGTCACTGATTAAACCAGTACCAGAACTCTATTGAATGAACCAATCAATTCTCACTGATTGTCAGTGACACAATTCTGGCTGTTTCAACTAGTTAGATTTCACTAGTGCATTTTAATAGAGCACGTTGCTGGTCGCCTATCACGAATTAGACACTTACAGCATCGATTTTTTTTTAACTTGTGCCAAAGCTAATAGACATTTCTGATTCAACGTGGGTAATGTGTAATCGCAATGGACATTGTAATTAGGTGTAGTTAGTGGGCTTGCTCAAGAGGCGTAACCACATGAGATGATTAAGTGTTTGGCGTGTTCTAATAAAATAGTGAGCGTTTCACTAGATATGGCTAGCAAATGTGATTAGTGGTTGCACATATTTCAAAAATAGTTAACCATCATTACGGGATAAAATAATAATTAATATGTTTGAAAATTTTCTATTCTGCAATAAATATTTTTGTTAAATCCAATAAATGGAGAAAGCAGGTATGGTGTGAGCAACTTTGAAACCAGATAGATAAGAGTTATTTGCGGAACCACGTTTATTACTTGTTAAAGTAATTAGTATTATAAATCAGCTTGAGTGATGTTGAGGCGGAACACAGTTAGCGATTTCAGTGGTGGTGCAATCCCATCAACAGAGTCTCAAGTTTTGGGCGAGTTACAAATGAACTTGACTTAGTGGAAAAATGCTATAGAAACGAGTTCAGCCACGACTACGTGGCTTTAAACTTGTACGAGTTGCGGTCACGTTTCAAACTTAAACCCGTTCACGTCCACCTTGCAATTATGATCAAAGTTAGAATCGATTTAAACCAACTAGGACCGTTCCCAGTGGGCTGCAGAGGCGATTTAAATATTGAACAGGAGAGAAATTATTCTCTATTAACTTTGATTGTGCCTATTATATATCAGTGAATAAGAATTGAGTTTGAAAATGAAGAATATAAATTTAAAAATTAGATTTTCAAATCCTATATCAGTTTGAATGATAAGTTTTAAAAAATGCTACAAATAGAAATGAATGAAAGATAAAGTAGTGAAAGAAATGCAGGTGAAAAGTTATAAAAAGATTAAATGCATTTGTCGAAATGTGGGAATTAGAGATAAATATAAATTACAGAAAGGACAAAAATAGGAATTGAAGGGTTTTTGAAGACATAAATTGAAAAATTAATTTTAAACCGGCCTCGGATACGAATTAATCTCGACTTTGTATAAGCCTTTCGATTTAAGAAATATTTCAAACAGTTAATCGGATATTGGTTTTCGCTGATCAACATTTCTGCATAACAAGCAGCATGAAATTGCGTTAGCGAGTGAACTCCACCGATCCATTCGTTGTACAAAATTATGATTGCCACTAGCATATGGAACATTTCATGCTCCTCTGCGTGAGATTCAAAAGCACTCTAAATAATTAATTAGTTTAAAGGAAACGGAATTAATGCACTAGCGATTCGCTGCATACAAATTACGTATGCCTGTAAAATTAAAAAAATCAGCAATATCTCGTACCAAGAAAAGTCCTGACTGGAATGCGTATAAATAAATTTTAATTATGAGATAACTGTTGAGAAATGTTCACGCAATTATTATTATAAATTTCAAGTCGCTACTAATATTTCAGAAAATTATTCTTACCTTTACACAGATTGTAAAAACATTTAAATACAAATTTTATTATTTAACGTTGAGATAACATAAAAAATTAAATTACCTTTACTGATCTAGCTTATCACTATTTTTATAATAATTAGTGTTAGCGTTGAGAAAAAATTTGTAAGCGAATTGTGTTGATTTTTTTACTTTTATCTGTAAACTTTTTTATATGTACCGGTGCTCGGTTTATTTTTCGAAACATTCGCGTTTGAAGTTGCCCGTCAGGATCAACACAATCCATTCCCGCTTATCGGTATATAGGGTGGTATTATCAGTATAATATTTTTAACGATACTTAATTATTTGACAGTATATTTATGTCCCGAAACAAATGGAAACTGGGTGTACGTTATGTCAAAAGAGAAGATAATTTATGATACGTTTATGATACTTCCCAATGTAATTTTCGCTGATAAAGTAAGATTATGAGTAATAAGAAATGTTCTGTATACAAAGATAAATATTCTTGTTCTGAGTTTTCAGGGCGCTACGCTATATTAAATTATGTTCTTGTTATCTATGTAATACGCAAAGTATTTACAAAATCTTACAAATTTTTTGTTCTTGAATTTTTTTAAAATATATTGAGAGGGTTCACTACTGGCAGTCTTTCCTAAAACGAGATATTCATCAGTGCCAGAAACGAAAAAGAAAGCATCTCTTGAGGAAGAAAAACCCTTGGCCCTTGTGCCAGTGAGAGCTTTCACTTCAGGTTTATACAAACCTCTTCTTGGTCTACCTCTCCTCGGTTTCCCTACTCAAAAGCAGATTGATAGAGTACAAGAGTGGACAGTGAGAAGATGCTCAGTATCATTTTTAATTTTTCCTAACATTTCGATTTTTAAGTTTCTTTCAGAAACTGACCTTATTAAATTATACCTCATATTTCGCATTTAATTTCATTGGCCCTTAATTGATCGAGTATAATGGTAAAGGATGTTTCACAGAACTAAAGAAGCCATTATTTATTAAGATTAAATTAAACTTTTATTTATTGTATAGGGTTGTTGCACGATTTAGAGTAATAGAATTTTTTAGTAATATATTATTTACTCTTGAGATTGGCGAGTAAAAAATGTGGTTCAAATAGTTTACATCTTTGAATATTTAAACTTAAATGATTAATATAAAATGAATAATGATGAAGATTTCAAAAATAATTCTTATACACGAAAAGTATTATTTATCATCGGCTTTTACTTTTGATTACATTTTTATTATGAAAGATTGCATGAAAATCGCTAAATAATAGATTGATTTTCAATAATTAATTCTTATTCAAAATTAGTAATTCGAATTCTAAAACGAATTCTAAAATGCAATATCAAGGAATAGATGCAGTTAGTTAGCTTAGTAGCTTTTAGGAAAGTAATTTAATCAATTGATCTGCATCACGCTCAGCGAAACGCCTAGACATAAAAGTATAAATAAAACGGGTGCAGTTCCGAATAGCTGAATTCTCTGATTCTCTTCCAGCTCCGTATACTGATGTATTTTGACGAACTGATTACGAATATGATAGTGGAAATTTGCGGCAACGCGATTTTCTTGGTGAAACCGTAAAAAACTATAAAAATCCTGGTTTTTTTCGTTTATCAGAGCCAATACGCAAAATTTCGCAAAATCATTCGAACAAAAGTTATAGCACTCATAGAGATAGACATTTTTTGGTTCGAATATTTTTTTCTACGAGTGATAGTTTTCGCGAAAACTTGTAATACATCTAACCGTCAGCTCTTTCTTCAATGTTCATTACCATGGTGACAGGCTCCAAGTGGCAACGACAGACCGTAAGTAATGGCAGCAACCACCGTCTCCAACGATTCCAACATCTCGTGGGAGCAGACGGCACTCCTGTCACTTGTCACAGAAATAATGATAATCAAACCACTACCCCTTCCCACCGTCTCGTGGGGAGCGGAAAGGCGCACTTGTGACTGTTTACAGAAATAATGTTGGTTCAACCCCTACCCCTTTCCAACGTCTCGTTGTGGGCGGAAGGGCACCCCTGTTGGTCAAACCCCTAACCCTTTCCGTATAACGTCTAACGTCTAACGTCTCAGGGGGGAGAGGCACCCCTGTCACTGGTTACAGAAATAATGTTGGTCAAACCCCTACCCCTTTCCAACGTCTCGTGGTGGACGGAAAGGCACCCCTGTGACTGGTTACAGAAATAATGTTAGTCAAACCCCTAACCCTTTCCAACCTCTCGTGGTGGGCGAAAAAGCACCCCTGTGACTTGTCGCAGAAATGATGTTGATCAAACCCCTACCCCTTTCCAAGGCCACGTGGGGGAGGGGGCGGGAGGTGGAGAAAGACCTATCGCTTATTGCACTGAAATCTGTTAAATTTCATCAGATGTATCACTAATTTTTTCGAAAACTATCACTCGCAGAAAAAAAAGGTTTCGGAGAAAAAATGTGTACCATAATGAGATCAATAACTTCTGTTTGAAAGATTTTGCGAAATTTTGCGTATTGGCTTAGATAAAGAAAAAAAACATGATTATTATGGGTTTTTATGGTTTATACACCCATTTTTTTACTTTGAAGCTCAGGAACCTTGATAATCTCATGGCATATGTTTTTGACATAGTCAATGAACTAAAACCAGACGTTTTTAAAAATAATATGTTGAAGTTCTTCAAAATAAATAACCGGGGGGCATACCTGAAATACGCACACAAGATAAACTGGATGTGCAAGTAGTTTTGGGTTGAATTTAATCGAGGCTAGCCGTATATATAATTTGAAAAAATAGTTAAACAACCACCGCCGGGTTCCACTAAGAGCAACCGCCATCTAAAAAATGTCAATAGCCCCCAGTAGAACCGCGGTAAATCACACCTATGGCCACCTCTCACAACCGTGAGATTGGTTGGTCACAGGGAACGACGAAATCACAACGACAGGCCGGCGAAACCCTCGTGTGTCTTGAGGACACGAAGCGACCCAAGGATGACAGCTTTCTGCATCCATCTCGCTAGTGCCTTGGCATATTTTTGACACGCGGGTATGGCTTCAAGGTTACGAACCAGTGATAGTTTCGCACCTCCGAGAGCATCAATCACAAGGACAATTACTTGCACCGAATACTATGGGTACAGTCGTTGCAGCTCTCTCCTAAGGTCTTGATACCTCTTCTCCTTTTCTTTCTCCTTTGCAGTGATGTTGTATTCGGAGGGAGCCGAGAATTCGATCACAAATATAGTTCGTTTCTCGAAGTTTTGGAGAACAATGTCAGGTCTCGAGTCAGCAACGGAGACTGCTGCCTGAAAATCGTAGTTCCAGAAAATTTGGCACTTCTCGCTTCGGACAATTGACTCTATATCCCTTGGAGCGTTCGGCAGGGCAGGGTCGCGACCAACACCGTAAGAGCGACAAAGATGGGAATAAAGTACTCTTAGTGCCGCATTATGCCTATAGATGTACGTCGTTCCTGCGTGGATCGGACAACCAGATAATATGTGTTCTAGGTACTCAACGTGTGCATGACACGCTCTGCACCTATCACTGGGAACTTCTTGAAATGAAATGCGGGCACGGTACGCTAAGGTGGAAATAAAACCGTCCTGTCATGCAAAAATAAAACCCTCTGTACCTGAATTGAGCCCTGATGATTTGAGGAAAGCAAAAGTTTGCTCCTTTCACAAGTTCTGTTTTTCTACATTTCTGTAAAAGTTTCCGTGCATATGCTTGTCGAGTAGCTCTTGGTGAAATTTTCCAATCTCTGCTTTCTTTACTTCGGCTTTTAGACGTGAAGCATCTAGATGGAGTAATGCACTTTCCTCACTTCTGATGTTAAAATTCAGGCCAAGGGTCGCTTTCTCCGCGGCTTTGTAAAGGAACGCTCCTTCGCCAATCATCTCGTGGTTTCTGACCATCTTTAGGAGAGGATCTCTGCCATTTGCAACGATGTCAGCTGTACTTAAAACAATTCGGTTATGCAGACATTGGAGATTCAGAAGTCCGCGTACGCCTTGACGGCGTGAAATTTATAATCGCGGAACTGACGACTTGGTATGCAAGCTTTTATGCATATGCATGATCTAACGTGTGGTGGCATCAAGGGCCTTAAGCTCGTTCTTCGTCCATTGAACCACCCCAAACGAGTAGAGTAGAACCTGGACGGCAAGCATCTTAGTCGCAGATACCTTGTTCAACGCCGACAGATTGGAAGACCAAATCTGTCTAAGAAGATGCTTGTATCTGCTTCGGAGAGACTCCTGCACTGATATTACGTCCTGAATGCGGCTTTGTGGCACGCCCAGATATGTATAGGTCTCTCCAGTGTTAAGATGTCTGATAACACTTATATCCACAAGCTCAGCGTCCTTGGGAACGCCAGTAATCTTTCCTTTCTTCAGATGAATTTTGGCACAGTTGTCCAAACCAAAGTCCATTCCAATCTCTCCTGTGTAGCTCTTGACGATATTTATAGCAGATTGAAGCTTGCTTCTACCAGAGGCATAGATCATCAGGTCATCCATATAAAATACGTGAGTGACATTATGCTCGCGCTGATTAGTGTCGCCACACAGGTATCCAGGAGAATTTCGTAGTGCGAGAGATAGAGGCAGAAGTGTGATGCATAAAAGCAAAGGGCTCATCGTATCACCTTGAAAGACGCCCCTCTGGAAGGTGACGTTGTTTGTTATCAGACGATAATTTCTAGATGAGATAGTAAATCTAGTTTTCCAAAGAAGCATCAATCTCTCTATGCATCTCACTATGTGTGGAGGTACACTGCCCTGCAAAAGTTTGGACTCACCTCTTTTTTAATGCCTGATTAAGTTATATTAATTTTAATTATGTCAGAGCTAAAAAAAATTTTCTTTAAAGGGTTCAATGCTCTTAAAATTCTGTATAAAATGAGCAAGGATGAAGCCAATTTGTCTATTTTTTAAGTAGATTTTGAAGAAATAGTGTAAATTTCAATGTTTTCTTAAATGTTCAATAACTTCTGAAATAATCAACATTTTTTAATGTTCTTGGGCTGATTTTAAAGCTATGTTTCCACAGTATCGCAACAGCTTATGAGTATAAGTCTAAAAGAAAATTTAATCACACTGCAAGAGCTTAAAGTTGTAACTAAAAAGTTGGGAAAATTTGAAAACATTATATGTGTAGGCAATTAAAAATAAAAATAAAATAAATATATATTTTGAGGGACTTTCATAGAAACTTTGTGATTATATGTTTCATGTATTTTACAAAAATATTGTTCTTATTAATTATTGTAACCATATTCAGCAGAAACCCTTGGTACAGGGACCTTCTATCCGCAAGCCGAGGACGCGTTCGGTGGCTTTGTCATAGGCCCTTCGGTTCTTTTCCAAAGGAATCGAAACCGAAACCGAATATATATCATAAAAAGTTGTCGCCGCTATTTGAGGAATTCTGAACAGGTCCTCCCGCGCAATCTTCCAGAGCCATCTACGAGGGCCTTCAGAGCTTCCACAGCCTCTTATGAGGGCCTCCGGAGAACCTCCCACGATGGTTTGCAGAGTTTCCCACGAGGGCCTCTAGATTCTCCCTTTTCCATTTATCCCTATCCACCCCTGCATATTACCCGCTCCATTTCCATTGATTCCTTCACATTATTCGCTTTTCCATTTACCCATATCAAGAACATCCCTAAACGTATTTTATTTTATTCCAATTTAATCGATTCACAATATATTACTATACATTTCCAGAATATTGGGTAAATTGGAATTTTAAAAAACGCTAATTATTAAGATAACTTATCTTCCTTTATACCTGGGGAAAAATTGTCTTGAAACAAAAAATCATCCTTGTCAAGAAGCAACTCTTTGACACAAGATGATATTTCTCTGTGTGTATAATGAAAACGCGTAATAGGAGATAGGCGCGTGTATTATACAGAGGGGCAACGCCCTCTTCGTATATATGTATACTATAATCCCTGAAATTGATTACATTTCTACATAGCAATACAGCATTGTATATTATTTATGTATAAATAATATACAATGCTATATTGCCGTATAAAGATGTGATGAATTTGAGCAATTATAGTATTCGAATATGGAAGATCATGTTGTTTTCATAAGTCTTACTGCGTCGTTCGATTCTGCGGAGGAAATTACATAAAATCCATCCATTGGAAAATTTTTTGCTCCATCCAATTTGATATATCTCTTTATAGTATAAATATAAATTCTATACCATGCATTTGTTTATTTATACATTGTCCTGGAATATGTTTCTGGTGTTTCTTTGATATATTTTATGTTAAATACGGTTGGAGAAAGTAGTTTAAAAAGAGCGCCAGTTGGGTCTTATCGGGGCTCTCCGTCCACCTATAAACTAAATAAATACGTGCTTATGACAAAGAATGATTTTGGAAGATATTTTTCTCGAAGAGTATTAACTTTTTCAATTTTTTTTATATTACTTTTTCAAATTGGTTTTTTATTATTCTGTTTTGTTTGAAAAATGATTCAAATTTTGAGAAAGTTAATTAGCTCTCCTATAATTTTTCTTCCATGGCACTTACATGGTTGTGCTGTGACATCCTCCAGGTATGTCGACTGCTGTGTGATAATATGGTCAAATATTTAGATATAGTGGGAATCAACTATTGGTATTTAAATTGTGTCTACTATGGTAAAAAATAATACATATATGTCGACTATGGTGAAAGTAATGTGTCGACTATTAATACAAAAGAAGTGAAAACTATTGGTGTAGGCTATTGATAAATAAGGTGTCTGTAAATATTTAATTGTTATGAGAGTTATGGCTGTAGATGATTAAAGCAGTTGCACATGACGAGTTGTTTTCTATTCTGAATAGTTCAAAAACTATTTTTCAGAGTACTTTTTGAAATTAAGATAGGTAGTTAAGTTATTCACATATTATCCGAACATACAGATGAAAATATTGAAATCTAGATGGAAACACTATATATATATATATATATATATATATATATATAGATCACGTATAAAACCTATAAGTAACCCACAAAAAAACTCTCACTCGAGTTCCTTAAAAGTACGTCTTTTATGCACAAAGTTTAAAACGCTGGTCTTTTGTTTCAGGAGTATTATAAAGTTTTCGTAAATGACAAAGGCACAGGGCCCATTGAGGAGAGCTATTTTAAGAGTGGTTGTGCCTCTTTAAGAAAAAGGTCCGGGATCGATGAAAACGAGCCATGGCGAGTAATGAAGCCAGAGCGTTCTCGATTTGACAGCGCCGTCGCCCAAGGCGTTTTTTTCGCCTTAACCCTCAACTCTCAGACCCCTTTTACGAGTACGTCCTACCCTCAGTTTAACCCCATACTACACTCCTCACCCTATAAAATACTCTTATCATCTTGTCATGGAGGTCGACTTTAAACTCAATTAAAGTGCTGGGTCAGGATTGGGGATTTTCTCATTTTAAGGTTTCCTTTAGCAATCAGATATTTTTCATCCACTACTTAGAATATGTTATTCACAAAAAAATTGTATCCATTTCTAGACATCTTTTCCATATATCTTTTAATAACAATTCTATAATTTCGAAATGTATTTATGTATAAAATAGGACAGTCTAAATACAAATAAAATATACACGGAGAAAACGTTGGCCGTGCGGCCGGAATCTGCCAATCCATTTTAGAACGCTGATAAATCCCCTTAATAGCCTGAAAAGCCTCCCTGCGTGTCAACAAAATTCTGAGACACTTGCGGGCAAAATGCAGAAGGCGGTAGTCCTTGGGTCGTTCCGTGTCCTCGGGGAGCACGAGACATTTGCTGGATAATCGTATTGGATTTACCGCGGTTCTACTGGGGGCTATTGACATTTTTTGGATGGCGGTTGCTCTTAGTGGGACTCTGCGGTAAATC
>CAKNXH010000832.1:123229-142343 GCA_932178445.1 Andricus quercusramuli | reverse complement strand
AAATGAATAGACCCATACCAAACCCATACACAAATATATGTACAGTGAAAAACATAATTTTCGGAACCAAGCAAATGCATTTACTTGAATCCTATTTATTAGCACCAAGAAAATATTATTCAAGAGTACAGTCAAAATTCCAAGCATTGCCGCCCCGAGCATTGCATAGGGACGGAAAATTGACTTCTTTTTTTTTGCCGAAAGTCGACTTTCTCGGTCCAAAATTCGACTTTTTACAATCAACTCTGGACCTTCGAAGTCGACTCACGGTCAAACCATCCGCGCAACGTTGCTACATGCTGTGCCGGCTTTTTAAAAACTTGTGGTGACTGTTGTGTAGTGTTTAGTAATTCAGCCACATGGGTTCTAGTCCGTATGGATTTCTTTTTCAGAAACTGAAAACTAAATCAAAGTAAGATGCAAAGAGTACCAAAAGATACTTTTCTTTAACATTAGCACAACAACGCTTGCCAACCACCTAGTAGTCCTTCAGAGTCTGGACCCAGACGAGTGGTTTGACAATAAAAATTCCAATCATTTTTGCATCTACGTTAGTGAGGTCATTAAATTCTTTGTACTTTAATTGAAAATTTAAAATTTATGCAGCTCGAGAAATCGCGTTCATAATCATATATGAGAACGTGTAAATGATATTTTAAAACGAAGTTTCTCGTCGTGCCGAAATTCGGGATAACTAGTCCATTTCCACCATTTAGCTAGTCGTCCCGAAAATTACGTATTTTTTTATTTCACTCCTTTTGAGATAGCCGAAGATTTACAAAACTGCTATTCATCCCTAATTAAAAATAAAATTGAAGAAAATGGATAAAACTGAAAGTTAGGTTATATTTTATATAGTGTATTCCTTTAAGCTTTAACGTATTCAAATTATTTTATGTATTTGCACTGTGTCACCGCAGTCTCAAGTTTTTCTAAACTTTCCTATGATTTCCGCGCTCTGATTGGACCTTCCTGTGGCGTGATCTAGACTCTAGACTAGATACACTTGTTACCTTTGTATTTAAAATCAATAATTCATTTGTAAAGAGTAAAATCCAATAATTAATCGCTCTTGCACTCCAAAACACTATTTTGTGATCCAAAAATTAATTTAATTAATTCTAAAATGATGATTATTTACTGCCAATGAGACTGCCGATGCAACGCATGCGCAGTACAGTCGGGGAGCCGAATTGAGAGCACTGCACCTTTATTCGGTTTTTCGTTCTATTTTGCGTGTTATTGTATGTTTATGTAATCCTGTTACTGGTCACAGAAATTATGTAAGGTCACACCCCCTACCCCTATTCCAACGTCTTATGGGGGGGCGGGACGGCACCCCTGTGACTAGTCAGAGAAATAATGTAAGTTCACACCCCCTACCCCTTTCCCAACGTCGTATGGCGGGGCGTTCCTCCAGTTGCAAATTAATTTTTAGTTTTTTTTATTTATTTTTTTTTTAACTATCTATTCAGAAAGAAATTTGAATCAGAATAATCATTCTATTCTTCAATCATGCTAGTTTAAGAAATAAAATATCAATGATTTGTCAATTTCTTTCGAATTTTAAATAATAAAATTCAAAATAAGTTGGTGATAAGCCTGTATTTAATGGATTCCGCTGAACATAACCTATTTATCTTGATGTTGACAGAGGTAGACCAGCTGATGAACTAGAAGTGGAGTCAAAGATATTGTGGAGTGACAGGTGATGACACGAACGAAGATTATTCCATGATAGATACCGTACACTGAAAAAAGGATGACTTATACCAAGTGAATTTTACTTGGCTGAAGTAAGTGAAAGTCCTGTTTATTTTCAAAGAAATATTTTTTTGAGGCAAATAAAAATATGCACTTTGAGTGAAAAAAAGAATTTCTTTCAGCAAGACAAATGTTAATAGGATTAAGTTAATATTGTTTGATTCAATGAACGACCTATTGGTCGGAAGGAAATATTTCTTTAAATCAAAGAAATATTAATTAAATATAAAAGTATTCATTCTAAACCAAATAAATGACTCATTGTTCCAAATGAATGTGCCATGAATAGGAATAAATATTTCTTTGGATGAGAATATGTGAATTGATGGAAAGAAATATATTTTAAAGTCAAGCAAACATTTTATAGGCTCACAAAACTATTTCTTCGCATCAAATTTTTGAGTATTTGAAGCAAAAAAATATCCCACTGATTCAAACAAATATTTTTTTGGCCTGCACCATGCGCGAGTGCAATAAAGTAGTTTGTACTTCAACTGTAGTACATATTTTCCTAAATGAACAAATGGATTCTTTCAGCTTAAATTATAATAAACATTGTTATTATTACACATATTTAATTTAAACAGAGCACATAATTTAAAATCTCGATAAACCTGAAACAGAAAAATTCGATGAAAAATCCACCTCCAGCAGGAATCGAACTTGGGTCCTTCGAGTGTCAAGTCCACTGCGATGACCACTACGCTGTCGCAACATGGAAATTATAAGGCGAGAAGTCGTATATAAACCTCACCATAAATGCCAAAGAAATATTTCTTCAAATCAAAAACATGTATATTGAATTTAACAACATATTTCTTTGATCTAAAGAAGTATTCTATTGAAACAAATTATGCTAAATTATTAAATGCTTGAATTGAAACAATAATTACTTTGTTGAAATAAATGTTTATTTGTTATGAATAATTATATTCTAGTAAGCAAATGAAATATCTCCTTCAACTGAAGAAATAAATATTCATGTAAACATAATATCTTGTTCATCTAAATAAATGCTTCATGGGTATAAATTCATGAACTCTTTGTAACAAATGAATATATTTTTAACTTAATTAATACTATTTTGGATTAAATCATTATTACTTTGATTCAAATGAACTTAAAGACTTGATTCAAGTATGCACAATTAATTGATTCAAATGCTTCCGAATTAATTCAAAGAATTGAACTCATTGAATCAAACAAATATTTCTTTGAACGAATAATCAGATTCCAACGAATCTAGACCTTTTGAATCAAAGAAATGGTTTTCTTGAATGTAAGAAATATTTGTTTGAATTAAGAAAATATAGCCGAAGAATTCATTTCTTTAGATCAACAAAAGATGTGTGTCTGGTTTAAATAAAAATTACTTCTAATAAATAATATTTTCTTGATGCTAAGAAATAGGATTCAAGTAAATGCATTTTCTTGGTTCCAGACATTCTTTTTTTCAGTGTATGAATTGATTGAGAGAAATTTGTGTTTTGTATGATATTAAAATAAAATTTTAAAGATAATAAAGCCGAAAAGTGGTACGAGGCTACAGGAACGGAAATCCCTTCATTTTATATACCATAATTACAGTATTAGCATTTTTTCGGCACAACTAGCCAAATGGTGAAAATAGTCTAGTCATATCTATAGTAATTTTTGTCTGGTTAAAAGCAGCAAAATTAATTAAGTGCATTATTTTCAGGCTGACTAGACAAATGTTGAAAATAGGCTACTCGTCCCGAATTTCGGGGTGACTACCATTTTTGGTGATTTTTGTCTAGTTAAAAGGAGAAATTTCATAAACTTGCATTATTTTCGGGATGAATACCCGAATGGTGAAAATAGGATTGTCAATTTTGATAATTTTTGTCTAGTTAAAAACAGTAAAATTAATAAATTGCAGTATTTTCGGGATGACTAGCCAAATGGTGAAAATAGGCTAGTCGTCCTGAAATTCGGGATGACTAGCCCAAAATTAAGAAACATGCTATTTTTCCCGAAATTCGGGACGACTAGACGCAGCCATTTTAAAAATGATATGATATAAATTAAGAACAGTGTTAATGTGACTGATAATTTAAGAAACACGTGAAATTTGAATGCAGTCAAAAAGTATATTAAGTTTATTGTCGAAAATGGACAGAGAAGCTTGTTAAATATACAAACACCATTTATAATGCCCATGTGCGCATTTTTAAACTAGTCAACAGCGCGCTTCTACAGAATAAGGTCCTATCACCTCCCAGTCACGAAATAAATGAACTATATATTATTTATAAATTAAATTTACATCTCCCAGTAATCTGGTATGTTTTTGCGCCATTATTTTGCAATTATTTTCCCGTTCACGAAAAATTTAATTCACTTCCAATCAACAAAGTATCACGAATCGGAAGTCAAAAGTGCACATTATCAAATGGCAGGAATCTACGAAGACAAAACGTGAAATAATTGAGGCTGCTTTTCAAGATAAGTATCTTAAGTACTATTCATTTTGAAAATAAAGGAAACCTCAGATTTTGAACTTAAGGTGATGCTTGCGATTCTCATAAATTGAACTATTCCCTTGACGCGCAATTGCAAGATTCTTAAAAGCATATTAAATACATGGATATTTCTCTAAGGAAGACAAAATCAGAACAGAAGAAGAAAAGAAAACGCAAAACTACTTTGAAGGAACCTTGAAACTATTATTCAAAGAGATGAAGGAAAGTAAAAGTACAGAGTTTGCCAGCATGAGAAACAGTAAAGGTGAAATAATATATAATACAGACGGGATAGTAGACGATTTAAAAGATTCTTTTAACGAATTATTAGAAGGTGAAGATATAGGGCAACAGAACTGCGACATAGAACCTAATGCGTTAGAAAACCCAATTGAAAAAGTCTGCGTCACTGAGGTTAGAAATATAATTAAGAACCTAGAAAACGGCAAGGCTGCTAGTGTAGGCAGTATTAGCGCTGAAATGCATTAATACGGTGGCGAGTACATACCTCACAGGTTGTGGATGGCTCCTACGAGCAATAAGAACAATATATACAGGTAGTAAAGCGAGTGTAAGCGTTGATGGGAAACTGAGTGACTGGTTCGATATTATGCAAGGCGTGAAACAAGGATGCGTTGTGTCCTCATGGCTATTCATCATATTTATGGATAAGTGTCTAAGGATGGCTCTCTTCAACGAAGAAGGTGTAGATTTCGAAACAATGAAGGAACACTAACGAAGTTGGGAAATCGCGAATCGACCAAAAAAATGTTGTAGATAAATTTTCGAATTCCAATGGGTTCTCATGGAAAATCCGTTTTTTGTATTGAACGAGCCCGGTTTCAGTAGACGTCTTAGGCCTTTTGCTCCATCTACCGTCGATCTGAATACTGCAGCGTTGTCTGGTTGGCGAGGAACAGAAGATTTCACTCCAGGCCAATATTTTCACAAATGATAGTGTTTTGAATGCATCGCATCGTTTACGCCACTTTAGTGTCACATTGAAAAAAAACATATTTTCAGAAAAAACGGGAATTCTGCATCACAGATATAAATCTCGACTCCTCAACAGACAATTTGGTATGAAAATCATATTGAAATAATCTTGACTATAGTAGTAATGGTGTGTCGCAAAAAATCGATATTTGTGCAAATTTTCTTATAATATACTCTGTAGCGAAAATTAACTTAATAGAAATGGGACTGCCATGCCCCTTGGGCTTAACTCTCCCAATATTTTCAAAACTAGTAGCTTTGTGGGACATTGAAATTCGTGGATTCAACTCCATAATATAATCAATTTGGTAGAGAAAAACATAAGAATTGAATGTTATAAATTTTCATGAACATACATGGAAATCATGATATTTTTCCGTCGCTCTGAAAAATTCGGATTAGGATTTCCGCCCTTCAGTTGGAGTGCGAACTACTTTATTACACTCGCGCATGGGTTAGACCAAAGTAATTTTTTTTTAATCATTGGGATATTTTTTTACTTCAAATTTCAAAAAATTTGATATGAGGTAATAGTTTTTTGAGTCTATAAAATACTTGCCTGACTTTAAAATATATTTCTTTCCATCAATTCACATTTCTTTGTTTCAAAGAAATATTAATTCCCATTCATGGCACATTCATTTGGAATAATGAGTCGCTTATTCAGTTTAAAATGTATATTTTTATCTTCAATGAATATTTCTTAGATTTAAAAAAATATTCCCCTCCGACCAATAGGTGGTATTTTTGAATCAAACAATGTGAACTTAACCGTATTGACATTTATCTGGCTAAAATAAATTACTTTCTTCATTCAAAGTGCATTTTATTTGCCTCAAGTAAATATTTCTTTGAAAATGAGCAGGACCTTCACTTCAGCCAAGTAAAATTCACTTTGTATAAGTACTCCTTTTTTCCAGTGTAAGTAATTTTAATAATTTTGAAGAGTATTGTGGATTTGTAGTTCGAGAGATGCTTGAGGCAAGATATATCTGGTAATCTCGAGATTGCTCTCGCCACTCGGAATTAACGTATTTTAAAGTAACCATCCTCCTCTTTTGCATAACCTTACTCATTCCGTCATATCCATGATATGGCGAAATTTCCCCCAAACGTTTTCTACGTGTAGATTGGGATGCACGAAAAAGGAGATTACAAATTTGGCCATTTATTGAATGATGTTTTGATTTATTCTTGCAAACACAGGTCATAATATTTTGTATTCTAATTCGTTATTCCAAAATAGGTTTTGTAGAAAACCCAAGAAATCCCAGGATATGATCTAGATTGTTTTCATAAAATTTGAGAGTAGAGTTGGTCAACCACTCTATGAAAGACGTGCAAATCATTTTAGCATACGTCATTGTTTCATATGAAAGGCTCAAATAGAAACTTAAAATAAATCTAGATTGAAAAACTGTTTCTTTCACAATTGTCTAAGAAGAAGTATACCACATTCCGCATAATTTTCAGTAAAAGGAATATTTCCTTACTCAAAATGCCGCTATACTCTCGATATTGCAAGTGAATCAAGTCACTCAAAGTCGTACATCAGAGAGAGGCCGAGAAATATTTCACGAATGTTCTGCAAAAGCCATTACTCTCCAAATGCAAGATTCAGATCCAAGGTAACAGACCGAGACGTTTTTAGAAATGAAACGTTGGAATGATCACATAAAATGTAAATCCACGCAAGAAGGTAGTTTTCTTGACATTGAACAGCTGAGATGAGAATTCCGTGTCGAAAACTGCATTTTTGTTTCATGGCGTCCGAGAATAAATTCCGCAGCATTGATATGAGCTAACACATCGAAGAAACTACAAAAATTCTTTTGCCAGCAAATTTTTCATTTTGCTTGAAATTTTTAATTTTTGGTGTATAAAGAGTGGACTCGTATAAGAACCGGCTTTTCCGAAAATTCCTTGTATTCAATAAAATACTGAAGATGGGGACAAGGATCAAACAACAAGCTCCAAACAGTAGTTTCATCACTGAATGTATGTATGTATACCATTAAGCCATTTCCCTTTCAGGGTAGGCGTGACACTACCCGATTCGGGTAGTGTTTCTAGGTGGATACTTTCTTGTAGTAAATAACTACAAGTGTGGGCTCACCACACCCACGACGCCAACAGCACGCAGTAGTATTCTCGAACGGTCACCCACCCAAGCACTAACCGCGCCCAACACTGCTTGACTTCAATGATCTAACGAGAACTGGTGTTTCCAGCGTGGTATGGCCGTTGGCATGAAAAAACTTAATAAAAAAATTACACGAACTTTTGTCGGGAAGTCCTCGTTTCATCCTTGTCTCTATCTTTATCTATTACACATTCTCAGGCGTTAATATCATCAAGACGTTACCATCTTATATCTCATACGTACTTCTTATACAAGATTAAATACTGTTATTTTAAATAGATCGGTCTATGAACGTGGCGGCAAGATCACATAAAGAAGGGCGAACATCCAGAACATCTGTTACTATAATAATGTAGGTACTAAAATAAAATTTCATTTTTAAACTTTAATTAAGACAATAACTTATTTTCACTAGGAGCTATTTTTATCCAGACTCATTGAATTTAACCCGCTGCATGTTTCTTCACAGGATCCTTTGTACGAACTAACTCGTTTGTAGGATCGTCCATACAACTTTTCAGCTAAAAGCGCATGCAGCTAATTTTGACATTTTTTCTAGATCTAGGGAAATCTTCATACAATAAAACAATGATATTTGTCGTCTAACTATGAAAAGACCAGCGTGTCTCATTTTATTTATTTTGGGAAGTAGTCAATCGAGTATATTCCGTAATATTATGCATTCCAATTGAAAACGGATCAGACGGTCCCGACTAGAGCAGTTGAAAAAGTCGCGGTCCGATAACGCATTTGCGCCGTTAAAGAGTTTTTCTAGTGTTTTTGTTGACGTACGACGTGGAAAACACAAAATGTCCTGGAAACAGTACAATCTGCCAACTAAAAGTCCATATAATAGAAGCAAAAAATGACTCAAATATTTCGCGGAATCACGGTCATGCTAAGCCAGGTGGAAATGTCAGCCTCAGGCAGGTTAGCATATATAGGGCTGCAACTGCACACGTGGTTTTGGATAAAATATTCTAAACGTAAAAATAAGTTATAAAGGGCTGGATATTGATATTTTTCAAGTGTAGAATGCTGTGATAGGTGGAAATGTCAGCCGTCAAGAAGGTTACCACATGATTGCAACTGCATACGACTTTTTAAAGAAAATATTCTGAAAGTAAAGGAGAGTTATAAAGGTCTTGATAATAATATTTATCAAGTGTTTCAAATGTTTCAAGTGTCGCGAAATACAATCGACTGTCCGAAATTTGAGGTGAAAGTACCCGATTCTGATCAAATCGATCAGACTTACTTTTACGTTCAGCATATTTTCTCTAAAACGCCGTAAGACGCATTCCCATGACGTTGTGGTAAAATAACCAATTTAAGGCTTCCCGCTTGACGCGGGCGTGCCCGTGCAGCCTAGGTACAGCCCGTACAAGGACCGTGGTGGGAGGTGAAGAAACTGTGCAACTTAAAATGAGCGCGTGTAGGGGGTTTAAACTAAGTTAACTTTTAAAAAAGCGATCTTTAAAATAAAGGGAAGTTCACTGTATTTAATAATAATCACGCTTGATTCAGTTTTTAAATGTAATTTACAACGGTAACGGCAAAAATCATTTATGCCTGTACCCGTAGTCTATAGACACCTTTTCGAATTTCCTATTAAGGACTGTGTTGAACAATCCTCACCTCTAAATTTGAAAAATTATATCTTAACCTTTGTTGTGCACACCCCTTTGAAATTACGTATTATGCACAGGGGGTATTTCATACCCCAGTCACTTCAAACGTTTATTGCAGACGTACAATTCGTTATTTTGACTCAAACGAAATTGCTGGCCATTGCTTAAAGCTTTTAAGATAAGGCCTAATAGATGGCATTAACATTTTGTGACGTACAAAAATTATAAATGATGTTAAAGAAAAAAAAACGAAAAATGGACTTTTTCACTGAAAAATGCATAAAAATTTCAATTTTTAATATTTTTGAATAAATTTTGCGGGATTATTTTCTTGAAGTGCCACACTTTCAAGAAAAAATATTAGATTATGGCGGAGTTGAAAGAAGAATATTTATTTTTCTATATACATTCACGCGATTTTAACAAAAATGAAAGTATTGATTATTATAAGAAATATGGGTCTATTTTCAAAATAATCGTTTTATTGGAAGATTTTTGAGTCATTATCATACAAAATGATGTGAAATTATACAAATATAAAAAAAATTACAAGATTTTAGGAACAAATATCAATCTACAACATCATCGAAGCCGTTGAATTCTTCATCCACCACATGTAGCTGCTCTAGAATGAGGCGGTTTCTCAAATTATAAGTCATCTACAGACATTACAAATATATGTATTCATAAAAGAGGAAAAAAACAAGCTCTCTTCCACTATCATCCACACTATTTACGCACTAATAGGCCAAAAAAACAACAAAATAAAAGTTGAAATTATTCATGAAATTACACGTACTGTGCACATGGGGTATTTCACACCCCAGAATTTCCGAACGTCAACTTTTCACCTCTGCCAAGAGCAGACAAAAGCCGGACGGGCTAAACTATGTATGGGATCTTGAAATGTTATTCCTAGACTACATGTAGACGGCAGCACAGGTCCCGATTCGCATTGTACGGATTAGAAAAACTCGTTTGAAAATACGTTGGGGTATATCCTACCCCCAGTGCACAACAAAGGTTAAACAGTTTTGAAAAATCCTTCGGAAACTTTGGGACAACATAGAATAAACGCAAAACGTACAAACTTGAGCCATCAAGAAGGACAAGTTGTAAAAAGCAATTGAGGATTAGAGGAAATGGAAAACGATAGTTGGTGCCATAAAATCTTGATTCCTTGCTGAATCAAACCTTATAGCATGGGAGAAATAACAATATCATTTCTGCTGAATGGCTCAATTTTCGATGTTCCAAGATCGAGGACGGGAAGTAAGTCGAATCAAGACGCGAGCGCAAGAGATTTATTTGAGATCCGGGATTACTACGAGGGCTTGTGAAGAACGATCCTTGAACAGACGAGTCAAGGGTGAAGGGTGAAGGGAGATAGGTGATTGGTCACGCATTCATGTGGGTTCGTACTTCACGTACGTGAAAAGGGTGGAAACAGGAGATTCCGACTATCTCTCGTGTTTTAACTGGCAACTGTTCCACTGAATCTTTTGTCGGATACTAGCAAACAAGATTAATGCTTGAGTGGAGAAGTTAAGGAAAGTGTCAAGTGAGAAAAGTAAAGATCAAGGACGGCATCAAATTTGCAGAGTAGCAATTGGTGTAAGTGCTAAATAGGATAAGTTAGAGAATTGAAGATGTGAAAAGTTGGGAAAGCATTGGAGTAGATAGTCGACGAGATAAGTTAGAATGAATAGAAAATATGGAAAGTAATTATAGGAAAAATCACGTTACAGAGGGTTGCATGAATATTACAGCAGTTCTGCTATTCCTAATGTTCGTTTCACAGAAATACATTTGATTGAATAACAATTTTACCCAATATCTATTTTCCCGCATTTCCGCTTTAATTGATTTTTATCTACATAAATCAGCCTTCATCATAATCCTCAATTCAACGAATCTTCATGTGATAAAAATTTTATTTCACCTCAAAGCACATTCGACATACATATAATGGCGCGAAATTCATATTCCGGCAAACACTAATGCAGGACAATTAACATTAGGGCAAATGGTAATTTGGAATATATATATATATATTTTTTTATCAAGCCTTTTGAAACCCATAAGAGCTTATTTCGGCTGCACTTTGTTTCACTACATTTAAATTACATAACATTTAAAGTAAATACAATGCAATATTTACAATAGCTTAAATATTTAGTTCGCACGCATTAAGATACGAGGAAATGCATTTACATGCGTTGATATCAGGTGTAGCCACAATCGATTCGACATTTAGAGGGAGAGAATAACCAAGCTCACGGACATTTTTAAGAAAAAAGTTTCTCTATTTTTCATATAGAACACACTGCCAGAGAATGTGGTTTATATCCTGATCAGCTGAGCTACATCTGCATACAGAACCACGCACAATATTTAATCTGGTTGACGATTCATCTAAATTATAATAAATGGCTCTGATGCCCGAAATATAGGTAATAACTTTACGACCTAGGCTTAAACTAGCAAACAAAGGGGATTTTTTGTCTTTAAAATAAGTTTCAAAGTAAATTTTACCGGAAATATTTCCTCGTTTAGTAAGAATAAAATTCCTTTGCAATTTGCATTCGAGCTTATACTTTTCATACATGTCAGTAAAACGACAACGACTAACGCTTACTTGATCAAAGTTTGTGGCAGCTTTGGCCAACTAGTGCGCCATTTCATTACCTTGGATTCCCTCATGAGCAGGAATGGGTAAGATGGAGATGAAGAGAAGGAAGGAGGAAGAGGAATGGAGACGGAAAGATTGTAAATAGGAGAGAAAGTAGATATAAGTAACATGTAAATATTGTAAATAGTAGATAAGTAGTAGGTATAAGAGCGAAAGCAGAGGTTGGCAAGCAAGGCAATGCGAAAAAGTAGGGACATGCGAGCGAGGCGAAGCGAGGAAGGCAAGGCGATACGAGCGTGCGGCTTAGAGATAAGGAATGGATGGATGTTAGTTTTTAAGGGTTAGTTTCAAGAAACTTCTGTAAACATGGATGTGTAAGCAAGTCAATTTTTTAAGGATAGCAGGCTGAAAAATAAACGTTTATCTATCTAGTTGTTTGATGTCAAGAGGAAAATCGTCTGAGCCTGCCATAATAAACTCTTTTGCTGGATTGAGTTGCAGCTAAACTTCACTGCTTGAAGCGGTTCTTCTTGCAGTGAGTTTTGGTTTCTTGAAGCAAGGAGAAACTTTTCTATTGGAGGGATCAGCTATCTTCTTAATTTTTGAGATATCAAGAGATTTTTATTTATTTCTAAGCCATGTACTGTTATGTGGGATTTTGTTCAAATCATCGGGATTGATATAGATTCGACGTCGGAAGCTCAAAACATGAGAAAAACCGGGATCAATCAGGCTGCACGAACATACGTGATTTGCGAACGAGAACTGACTCCAAAATTAATAAGCTCTTCAATAATAACATCATTACGGGTGATTGGGCAAACATTTGATATAATAATACGTTTGGCTCTTGAATTCAGCGGGCGAATCTCCAGTGCGTGTTGTCCGATAATAACCTTCATGCGGCCTTCTGTGAGTCTGTCAGCTGTTTCTCTGATATTCATATGAAGGCAGATTATACCATGAGAAATGCGCGAAACGAAGAAAATATGAGCTGGGTCGGTTAGTTTTCCGATAGCTTGCTCCTTGGTTGGTACTAGAACGTGTTGCGCAAAGTGTGCGTAACAAGAACTTGTAGATGGAAACTGTGTGATTGGAGAACGCGGCATGTTGCCGATCATTTTTGTGTAAGTGCTTCCGGAACCAGAAGCAGTATTTAAGCAGTATATAATTGATTTTCGCTTAAATACACAGAACGGACAGGCACCATTAAACTCACAAATGAAACACACGCGTGCACGAGCAACTCGTAAACACGCCCAATCACGACGGTGTCCTGACACCCTGTCTCATTTGGAGAATATAAAATTACGATTTGTGCGAGAATTTTATGAAACTCTAAAGCCAAAATCAAATAAATCGTCAAAACAGTAATTTTTCCCATATTTTTGAATTTTTTAAACTGTTCTTGCATATATTTTTAAAATATTTTTTTAAATTTGGTTATTTTATCCATGACAAATATATTCCTTGCTCTCTTAATTTCATATTATTTTCATACTCTCTTGGTTTACCCTAAATTTAAAAAATATATTTACCGCAGTTTGGAAATTTTGTTGTTTTCGAAAATTCTTTGTCTGAAAAAGTTAAATTTTTGGCAATTACCCCTATAAACATACATATAAACATACGAACTGTCTACTGTTACGGAATTTTACGTGAGACTAACGCCTTTTCTAGCTTACTTAAGTCTAACATCATGGAAAATTCCGTAATACTAGCGCTAGCACTATACTGTGCATATTTGTGTATATTTTTTGAACCTGCATGTAATTCAATTCTTTAGAAAACTAGAACTCAAAAAGTATTCGCAATTTTTTAATTCAGGAGAGTTAGCTTCAAACGAATGTAAAATCAAAACTTGTCTCATTTAAGAATAGTGTGATTTGACCAATTTTGAATTTAAGAGAGAAATACTTTTTATTGATTTTAATTGGAATTGGTATTTTTGAATTTAGGAACAATTAGAGTGTAAAAGTTTTCTGGTTAGAAATATTAAAATTTTGACCGTAGATAAATGTACTTAAATTTCGGTATGAATAGACCATTTTTTCGGTGCACGCATACAGTTCGTAAGATTTAATTATTATTTACATATAATTTGAAATTCACTGATACTTGAATTCAATTTTTGAAATTGAGAATAAAATCCGAGTTGAAAAAGCCTTATATTTTCGAATAATATCTCTATAGCAATGAGAATAATTTGAATCAGTGTTTAATAAGTTTTATTTGTATGCTGTTATTCTTATTTATTGTATTGGAAATTTTGTAATCAAGAGAAACTTAAAAAATGGAAGCAAAGATCTGAAACCATTGAAATATACCACATGAAGCAGAAAAGTTTTGATTACATTTCCGTATTTAGATTCTGTGTTGTGAGTCAGGGGACCTGAATCAGCAAGCTCGGAGCTCCATTCCCTCCATCCTGATCGAGTTTAAAGGTTAGGAAAATTCCAGAATGCGGAAAATGCACAAAGGTCTCGAGATGAGTCTAAAGTTCCTGAGACAAATTCACAAGAAACTGTTCGTCAAATTTTGGCTTCATCAGGCTTTTGGAATATTTGACATGAAACTGATATTTTCATTCGAATATGCAGCCAGCCAGATGCGAAAGGAGTGCTTTGTTAAATTATTCAGCGAGGCGAGTAGAGAACCTTACAGAAACATACTTTGTTTTTATGTACTTTGGGAAGAGCAACGTGCACCAAAAGTTTTCGACGAATTCAGTAATAGATCTTTGTTAACATGACTGGGCGAATCTCCCCGTTACCGGCCAGAGTGGGTAAACGTAACTAGTTAATTAACGAACCCATTGTTTCCTCAACTAATTAAACCAACTGAGTTTCAGAGATTGAGATCTAGTCCAATGTACAGTAGGAACGAATGTCGTTGCGGTCCTGCCAATAAAAAGACAATGGGTAATGTCGGTCGGTGGGCGACTTGGTGTGTAACGAGACTTTTCACCATTTATGGGACAAATTTTGAGTGTGCAATTAGGATGAAGAGGTTAAAGATTTTGATTGTCGTAAAAAAATGTGGAGACAGGAGCCAGTAATTTTTACTTTAAATATTTTTTCCAACATCGTGACTGCCTTATCGAAATGGAAGTTTAGCTGTTAGTGACCCAAGTGCGCAAAATAGGCGATTGCTGATCAGTGTGTAACTTGCAGCATGAGCCGTAGACGTAGAGCGAAAGCAAGAAAGCAATTTTCTTACACTTTTTCACCACACTCTGCTAGATTGAAGCACTTTGCACATCATCTAGACGCACACTGTTAGAAAAATCTCTACTAAATTTAGTATACATGTAATGGAAGCAAGAATGCATAACCTGAAATTAAATTTAGTATACCAGCGTACAGTGAATTTAGTATATTCTTACTGAATTTAGTATACACGTATATGAAATTTAGTATACGCGTGTACTAAATTCTGTATAAATATACTGAATTTACTGTAAGCTGGTATACTAAATTCAATTTGATGTTGTGCATTTTTGCTTCCATTACATGTATGCTAAATTTAGTAGAGATTTTTCTAACAGTGCATGGTAGTCCTAATTTTTCGAGGAGGGTGTGGCAAAATAGTATGTATGACATTCCGCAAGGAAAGGGTCCAGCACAGAAAAAACTAAGAGTAATCTTTACCGTGATTCATGAGTGAAGATTACCTGCAACAAAAATCACCCCATGTGGGTAAACTTTCCCTGACGTCTCAGTATTTTTCTGCTTTTACCCATGCTTATAAGGAACTTTTGACAGCTCTAACGGTTCGGCGAGTCAGCCTTTATAAAGCCGCACTTATCCAATTTGCCTGTTACACCAACCATCAGCTAATTTCACTTCAGCAATCAAAGCTAGTGGCTTCCAATTTTCAAGACGTTGGTGACAACTTTTATGAGAACAAAAGACAGTAATATTTGTGTTTTACAAATACGAACAGGTAAAAATAAAATAAAGTTACCTGGTTTAGGAGATATTCGATTTTCTGTCAAGAAAGATCACAAGGATCGATTTTGGGATTTTAATGGAAAATTATACTTCATTATATGATTTATTTCATGAAATTAAACTTATGTTACAAAAGTGACTCTAAGTAAGTAAATTATATGTTTGAACACACAATGTAATGCGTGCGATTATAAATGGCACTCCCCAACTTTAGATGCGTTTTTTTCGAAAACCGGGTTTTGAAAATTTCAATTTCAAAAGTTCCCTGGTTACTCAACTTTCAAACTATAGGGTTCATCCTGGGTGTAAAATATCAATAATTTATCCAGCTATATGCCCCTATACGTTAGTCTTTAATAACAAAGTGGACCCTTACCTTGCGGAATATCACATTTTGTGATGTGGCTGCAAGGGAGGGAAGTAGACGATTTTCGCCGAAGGCGAGTTTCCTGTCTGAGCGAAGCGATGGCCACAATCAGACGAGGTAGAAATTGGCTCCCTTCCGTGTAGCGTACGATACTTTTTTTAGACTGGACGAAATTGCCATATTCACATTTGTACAATAGCGAACGCGGAATTGAGTATTTTCAATCAGTGACGGGTGCGTGCGTGGAGTTGTTCACGAAGTCGCAGTACTTCTTCATTAATAGCAACTGCTCATGCGCGCGCCATGGTTATGAATAGACGGCTCCTGCATTGCCGGCAAGGAATATGCACATTCAAGTGACACCAGGGAAAAAAGAGATTCATATAATAGATAACATCCAATTTACATTGTTCTTTTCGACAATTATATCTAATGATGTGCGAAGTAGCTTGGGGTCGAATCGAGTTATCGGGTTTTCGAGTTAGCTCGTCAGCCAGAGCCGACCCGAAAAGCCGAACTTTAACTTGGGACAGTGCAGTGGTATGCTACTCTACTTAAAGATGCGCAGTAGAAAACTACAGAGCTTGCGGTTGCGCGAAAGAGTTCTAATGCACTCAATTATGTTCAGTAATGGTCTATTCCACAGAAGGAGTGCAATAAATTTCTCGTGCAGTTAAAGCAGTAAGGTGAGAAAATTTTTTGTTTGAATCGAACAAATTCTTTCTTTGATATAGGGTCGAACAAATGTTTGTTTGATTTGAATAAATTTTTTTGTTTGTCCTTATCTATTTGGTTCAAACAAAGTTTTGGTTAGTTTGAATAAATCTCTTGTTCAAATTAAGTGAAGTTCATATTTACATTGAATATATATATATATATATTTTTAATTAATTATAGGTTTATTTCAAGTGAAGTTAACCTGTTTTTGCACTTAACCTCAGAATTGAGCATTCTTTATGAACATAATGAATAAGGTCGATAATATGTCTTTTGTTCATCATAATTATTGTTATACACGTGAAAGCAGGAACATTTACTCAATCTGAATGTTGACTTCTGTTTAATTTCTAATTTTCTTTCCATTTCTGAATTGAAAAATCATAAAATAGAATAATTAGAACTGAACCAGAGTTAGACTTTTGAATTGAAAATATATATATAAGTGTTCCTGCTTTTGAGTTTATTGCAATAATTAGAATTGATAAAAAGCATTATCGATTTCATAAATCATTTTTATAGGAAAAGGAGGTTGGTATGAAAGAGAGTTACTCACCTTCGGAATCTTCAATTATACCCATGGTAAAGCTCAAAAATTCTAGTAGTTCTAACACTAGAAATATTCCGTCCATTTTTCATTCAATTTTAAATCTCCCAGTGAATCAGAACCGTTAGAATCACCCAACACGAGTTTACGATAGTATCTTCTTGAAATAGGACAAAAAAGATTAGATTAGAAGCAACCAATAGCCGCATTTCTACATAAAAATTCTGATTTATTTAAATTATCTTTTCCACTATCTATAATCATTTCTATACTCTGTACGCCATTCGTTTTTTATGGTTAAATTGGAATGAACAAAATAAAATCAAAGAATCAATCAACTTAGATTTTAGTTTGATACCGCAGGGAAACCTGCCGGCAGCGCCTTGGCACGCCTAGCGGCACTTTATAGCGCTGCTGCATTATATTTTTTATTCGAATCAAAAAAATATTTATATGAACTCAAATAAACAAATATTTAACAAATGCATTGTTTAATAAAAGTCAATTTTCTCTTTAAATCAAACAAAGTGTACTAAACAAATTATTTTTGTCAATCAACAAGGCAAATATTTTTCATTTCTTAAAATTAAATAAGCCTTTTTTTAATTGAAACAAAAAACTTGTTCCTTTCAATGATATGTAATCAACCAAATTTTGTTGTTTGATTCAAACAAACATTTTTCACCCATATCAGACTCCTGTTAAAAATTATTCTTTTGATTTTTGAGGTTACCCTAATAGCACGGAACATTCCGGAAACGTTCCTGGAACGTTCCGCGGGCACCTTCGAAACGTTCTCGGAACCTGTGAAATGTCCGCCCCTTAGAAACTTTCCACTGGGACCTGAGGGGAACTCTCCATTATTGTTATTTTTAACAACAATTATTTCATAAACCGTAAGAGATAGGTAAAAATGGAATTCATTTTTGAATTTTGAGTACCGCATTTACTACACTAAAATATGATATCCATATCATAAACCGACATCGATTTTGACCTATCACTTACGGTTTACACAATATTTATTGATAATAATAACAATAAAATTATTTTTGTTTGGAGCATTCCTGTGGAACGTTCCCAAGCGGCGGACATTTTACACGTTCCTGGAACGTCCCAGGAACGTTTCGTGCTATTAGGGTAAACGGTTAATTTTGGTCAAAAACAAGCAGATAACAGAAAGTTATAATTCAGAAAAAAATTATAATTATCGGCTGTTTTATTTTTTAAATATAATCATGGAATATTTGGCATTTTTGGAAAACTCTACGCATGCATGAGCAGTGTTTCGTGGTTGGCTGTGTCCGTGTGAGCGGTTTCATGTATCATGCTGCTCTGTATCCCTCGCTGTATTCTGTATTCTAGTATATTTGATACTTCACTTAGTGATGCGGTGTAGTGTTATATTATACTTAATAATGTGCAGTAGAGTTCTATTTTTTTACTCATGCGTAGTGTAGTTCTACGATACTGAGTAATTACATTCACATTCCTTATTTCTTAAAAACTAATGCAGATTTTTTAATTCAAAGCCAACATGTAGGATTGAAAATTTATAAGAAATAAAAAGAAACGTCTTGAGCACCTTATAAAGCCAAGAGTGAGGAGATTATATGGGTCGGAATTACATAGTATTATAAACATTTTAAGTGTTCACAAGTTCCTATGACATACGGTAATAAAACAGCTTTTCATTAATCATATGATTTAAAATATTACTTTGCTCGCTTAAATTACGAACAATTGGAGGTTTTTGAATATATTTCGGAATAGCAAAATTTCAATGCTCGAAAATTAGGTCTATCAATTAAACGTAAAAAAGAAAAATTTGCAAACCATATATTCGCAAATGAGGAAAATATGAAGAGAACGTCCAAATCA
>CAKNXH010000832.1:58702-123219 GCA_932178445.1 Andricus quercusramuli | reverse complement strand
CAGAAACAGTAAATATAAGTTGTATTGAAATATATCACAAATCGGAAAATCGATCAATACAAATATTAAAAAAAAAAAGATAAAATCCTTCGAAGATTGAGATAATTTTGAGAACGGAGTGCTCGCTTTAATATCAGGCTCGACAGTTGGCTGCGAAAAAAGTATTATGACTTTCCGCTTTAATTTACTACAGAAAGGTAGAACACGACGACGAAACTTTAATTATCGCAGCGAGAGGTCTGCTCTCTTTTCCAACTTGCTCCTTTTTTTATTTTTCACATTTTTTTTTATTTTCAGCTCCTGCTCATCTGTGAGAGATTCTTTTTCTCTTAATTATTCCAGCCGATGTGGAGACTAATGAGTAAGGTAAAACACGTACGAGCAATACCAGAAGCAGCAGCCGACACGACACGAAATGGCGGTGCTACTACTAACGACTCAAAGCCCTCGAGCTACTATCTGACGAAAAACATCGTAACTGACTAGTGGAAACTGCCTTGAGGATCAGCAACATAAAAAGCACAGCCATCGCCGTTCATCCATAAATAGCATGACTGTCCCGTTGGTTGGAAAACTCCCATACTAAGGACACTAAAAGTTAACGAGAAATCTCGCGGCCGTCGAATGACAGCTCAGTTTCACGAAACCTCTCAGTGATATTAGTAATGTCCCGCAAGTGTCGTTTGTAATTTTTCTCACAATAGATCAAAAGTGCTAGAGGAAACATTCTGACATTTCTCTCACAGCAAAAGGATATTGAGAGAAATCCTATTCATGCTTAGAGCCGTAACTAGCCTTTTCTGGTCTCAATGCGAGTTGATAATTTCATGCCCCCACCCTTCCCCACGAAGCAAGTAACATCACAGGCCAATATTTGAAAAATTGCAAACACTCCAGGGTAAAAAAGGCGTTTGCCTCCTTGAGGCACAAGAAATTTCATGCAAAATAGATATGATTTAAAAGTTTGTCACATCTGATATTTGATTTCAGGGTGCCGCGGCTATAATTATACGAGAGCGATAACGAATGCGCATATGCGAGGTACCATTATAACTCCGTAATGCTCTGATGGACTCATCGTTCTTTTGCGCACATGCCCATTTGGTTTTGCTCCTCATTATGTGTAAACGGCGAATTTGAGAATCAAAAGTTCATTGATAAAACGCTCAAATGTATTAGGGCCCTTTAACGGACTGCGCACAGTGGAGGAGGAACCGACGGCAATGCCGTAGTTACGGCGCTGTGTATGTCCCTGAATTTACTATAGGAATAGCCCAAAGATATTTAAGGGACATTTGAGACTTCGAAATTGTCGATATCCCTACGACATCAACAGGATAGACAGAGATCATTTTTGAGATATTCGAACATCCCACCTGGGATATTTAGTGTCCCAAAAATATCGTTTGCAATCTTTTGGATATTGGGTATTAGCTATACCCTGAATATATTCTAGATATCTATGAAATATCCAATATACATAGGAAATAATTTGGATGTATTTGGGATATTTATTAGTATCATGTCAGATATTCGGATAATAAAGCATTCAAGAAATATTTCAGGTGGTATGTTTGAATATCCAAAAATCTTTATTGTATGTAATTTATAAAAACTTTAAGATAGATCATGTTTTTGTCGCAGCTGTATGTGATGATCACTAGATTGGGGGGAAAAAGTAGATATCCAAAGAGTCTAGCATTGAAAAGTTAAATTTTGGGTCCTTTATAACCTGTGTCAAATTTGAAATAGATCGATGAAATTCCCGAGATGCCGCAAGTCAAAAACGAGTTTAGGAAATTTGTATTTCTCAAAATTTCAAAAAAACCGCTAAAATTATTTGTTTGCGTAATCTACATATTATGCTAAATTTTTAAAAACCTTGTGGAAGATTTCAATATTTCTATTTTTTCTAGAATAAAGTCTCATTTTTGTGTGCCTCAAATAAGTGAAGGGTGACAGTACATATGGGGGTGAGTGTTCTTACCCAAGTTGTACAGAAGATAAACACAACTGTCTAACTTTAATGCATATTATTTTAAAGGAAAAGCTTTAAAATTGTTTAACGGCATGGTAAAGCTCCATTAAAACGTGAAAGGAGAATTAGGAGAAAAGCAACTATATCCGAGAAGACTCTTGTAAGTGGGATACTCAAGTCTCACTCTGGAAGGAACATTCAGAAAAAAGCTACCACTTTCAACGAAACCCTTTATGAAAAGGGCGGACCTAAAATAGAAAAGTGTGTAATTCCCACATATTAGGGGTGTGCGAAAAAATTAACCGACCCGCGCAAGCTGGTTCGGGTTTTTTGCGGGTTGTCGGATTTGCAGGTTGGTCCGCAGACCCGCAATCAACCCCAAATCCCGCCAACCCTGATTCAACCCGACAACTCGCATTCGACCCGCGAAACCGCAATCATTCCGTATTTACGAATTTTACAATAACTATTAGTTGAACAGCAATTAAATAAATTTGACTTCATTCGGATGACCTTATGCGCATTTTTACAAGCTTTTATTTGACTTACTCTGTGGGCATGTGTGTATGTTAGGGTCAAATTTTGAATTTCAATTGTGACATACTTCTGTATATGCAATTGGCATTTATGACCTCTGGAGTTCCAAATTTTAGCGATCATGTCCTTCTTTGAATGACAATACTTTTGTTTTAGCAGGAAAAAATGACGCAGTAAAATTCCAGCCGCCTTCTGCATTTTACCCGCAAGTGTCTCAGCATTTTTTTGACACGCAGGGATGTTTTTCAGACTATTAACCAGTCAAACCTTGGCACTTCCGAGAGCGTCGAAGATGAAGAAGATTAGCTTAACCGAATATTCCGGATATAACCGTCAGAACTCCCTTATAAGGTTTTTTTACCTCTAATTATTTTCTTTTTCCCTGGCTATAATGTCCTTCTCAGCTGGTGCCGAAAATTCATTAACGAACATGGTTCGTTTCTCAAAATGAAGGAGAACTATTTCAGGCCTCGAGTGCGCAACAGAAACAATTGCCAAGAATATGATGTTCCAGTACAAGCTGCAACCTCATTTTCGACAATTGACTCTATTTCCCTAGGAGCGCTTAGCAGAGCGGTATTTGGGATACTGCCGTAAGAGTGACACAGATGGTAATAAAGCACTTTTAGTGCCGCATTGCGCCTCTGGGTGTAGGTCTTTCCCGCATGAGCTGGACAGCTAGATAGTATGTGCCCTAGATGCTCGGGGTGTGCATGACACGCTCTGAAGCTATCATCGGGAATGTCTTGGTTCAAAATGTAGTGACGGTAAGCGAGAGCGGTAACGAAACTCTCTTGATATGCTAAAATGAAACCAGACTTCAATCCAAGTGATTTAAAGAAAGCAAACGTTAGCTCATACGACATCGACTGATTTTGCACATTTCTGTGGAAGATGCCGTGCATCCTCTTGTCGAGGAACTGTTCGCAGAAGTTTTTCGTCTGTGCTTTTGTAATCCCGGTCTTCAGGAGTGAGTACACAAGATGGATAACATTTGATGCATTTTGCTCACCCCTGATATTGAAGTCAAGACTGAGTGTTTCAGCAGCCTCCCCCGCTGCTTTGTACAAAAACGCCCCTTTGCCCGCTTCTTCATATTTCCTGGCCGTTTTAAGAAGAGGGTCTTGTCCATTTGCGACTATATGTCCTGTACCCAGAATAATTCTGTTGTGAAGACATTCAAGATTCAGTATTCTGCGACCACCTTGACGGCGTGAGTTGTAAAGTCGCGGAAAAGAAGACTTAAAGTGCATGCTTTCGTTCATGTGCATAAACTTTCAGGACTCGATATCGAGGGATCTGAGCTCGTCCTTCGTCCATGGAACCACTCAAAATGAATAGAGCACTATTGCGGCCAAGACTGCACCACAGTGTATGCAGTCGCGCCATGTAACCTTTTCGTTCAGGGGCCATACTGGTATCATAGCACTCTAGTAGGTCGTTCCTGAGTCGATCCGTCAACTTAAAAGTAATGCTTTTCTGCCAGTCAGTCGCAATGACTCGGTCTCAATTGGCTCTCCCAACTGCAGGATAGTCAGCATGCCGAACAACTCCGAAAAAGGGGCTATGTAAGCGGAGCGCCTACTCTACCGCCGCCAAAACAAGCCGGCAACACAGAAAGAGAGGCGACACTGAGACCAACCGCGAACAGGCATCCAATAGACGAAGAACGATGCTTCAGGACGATGCTTCTTCCGTGCCCAAAGATCCGACTGAACTGAAAGATGAGCTTCGTGGAGATTTTTCCAAAGAATCCGACCTCTGGGCTATCAATAGTGGTGTGTACAGTGGAGCGAGAAGTTTGGCAGATTTTAACCGTAGAACCAAATCAACGGTTGATCATAAGACCAAAAGACGAATACATAAATTCAGCATAAAGATAGGCTCGGCAAGACAGTACGCGTCCCGCATTCAGTGTGTGATTGACTACATAACATCTGGCAGGACTTTCACTGCCATGGTTCGAGAGTTCGCGCGCGAACTGCAGATCCATCATCACACAATCAACAAGTCAAAGCTACTGACCATCAGGCAGCATATTGTTGGAAGAATACGAATAATATATAACGCTAAGAGAAGTCTAGAGCCGAGGGAGAGGTGGGTCAGAGAAAATCAACAGTTTTTGTCTGACCCCTCTCGACTCTTCCAAGACCCTCCAGTAACTGTCGACCATCCGCCCAAACCAGAGCAGGTCGAAGCATTTTAGAGAGAAGTCTACGAGGTTCAACATCCTCTTCAAGAAGATTCAAAAAACATAAATAGCTTCAAGGAATTGTGCAATGCCCTCATAACAGCTGAGGAGGAATGCCCACCTATCACTATCGAGGAGGTGAAAAACGTATTAGGAGGCATGAAGAACTATTTCGCTCCCGGTCATGATGGTGTCAAGAGCTTCTGGTTGAAGAAGTTTCCTTCAACCCACCAGCATCTGGCCCGAATTTTCACCTCATATCTAAAGTCGGAAGAGCCTATTCCGGAGTGGTCGGTGGAAGGGCGCACAGTGCTCCTGCCGAAGACGGGCAACTTAGCTGACCCTGAGAATTACAGGCCAATAACTTGTCTGAACACACTGTATAAGATCTTTTCAGCCATCCTAAATGATATGATTCGTCGGACAATTGAACATGTGTGGCGATAGATGTATGAACAACGTGACTTGGAGAAAGGCGTAGCAGGATGTCGGGAGAACCTACTCATCGATAGATGTGTCTGTAAAGACGCAGCATCCTATCAACGATCTCTATCGATGGCCTAGATAGATTACCGAAAAGCTTTTGATTCAACCTCCAATAGATTTATCATCTGTCTGATGGAAAGCTTAAAGGTTCATCCACACATCGTGAGATGCATAGAGAGATTAATGCCGCTTTGAAAAACCAGATTTACCATCTTATCTGGAAAACATCGTGTGATCACTAACAGTATCACCTTTCAGAGAGGTGTGTTTCAGGGCGACACCGTGAGCCCTCTTCTCTTTGCCTCACATTATTTCACATGTATGATCTTAAGATCTATGCTAGAAATTAAGAGAAACTACATCTAGCTCTGAAAATTGTCAAAGGGTACACTCAAGAGATTGGAATGGAGTTCGGGTTAGAGAAGTGCGCCAAGGTTAACTTGAAGAAAGGAAAACTTAACGCCATCACCGAAGATCTTGAACTCGTTGAAAGAAGCGCTATACGACACTTTTGCGCTAGAGAGACCTATACATACCTGGGCGTGCCACAAAGCCGCATTCAGGACGTAACATCTATAAAGGATACTCTTCGAAGCAGATACAAACGTCTCCTCCGACAGATATGGTCTTCCGAACTGTCGGCGAGGAACAAAGTATCTGCAACGAGCATGCTTACCGTCCCAGTAGTACTCTATTCATTTGGAGTGGTTCCATGGACGAAGGACGAGCTCAGATCCCTCGATATCGGGTCCCGAAAGGTTATTCACATGCACAAAAGCATGCACCTTAAGTTTTATGTTCCACGACTTTACATCTCACACCATCAAGGTGGTCGTGGAATACTGAATCTTGAATGTCTTCACAACAGGATTATTCTGGGTACAGCACATATTGTCGTAAATGGACAAGATCCTCTTCTTAAAATGGTCAGAAAACACGGAGAAGTAGGCTCACTCCTGAAGGCCCGGATTAAGAAAGCACAGGAAAAAAACTTCCGCGAAGAGCTCCTCGACAAGGAGATGCACGGCATCTTCCACAGAAATGTGGAAGGTCAGTCGATGTCGTACGAGCTGACGTTTGCTTTCCTTAGATCGCCCGGTTTGAAGTCGGGCCCAGAGGGCTTCATTTTGGCATGTAAAGATGGTGTTATTTCCACTCTAGCATACCGTCGCCACATTTTGAGCCAAGATATTCCCGATGATAGCTGCAGAGCGTGTCATAAACACCCCGAGCATCTAGGACACATATTATCTAGTTGTTCAACTCATGCGGGAACAACCTACATCCAAAGGCACAATGCAGCACTGAGAGTGCTTTATTACCATCTCTGTCACTCTTACGGCAATAGCCGTATAAAATGATGTATATAATAGCCTGAAAAGTATCCCTGCGTGGCAACAAAATGCTGAGACAATTGCAGGGAGAATGCAGAAGGCGGTCGTCCTTGGGTCACTCCGTGTCCCCAGGGTGCACGAGACTTTAGCCGGATCATCGTATTGAATTCGCGCAGACTGTAAGCACCCATCTCACGGTCGTGAGACGTGGTTACGGCTGAAATTTTACCGCGATTTCGCTGGGAGCGGATGCAATTTTTCAGACTAGCATCCGCTCCCGGCGAAATCCTGCGGTTGTCCTTATGACAAACTTTAAAATATATATTAGGGTGGTTCAAAAAAATCGACTATTTTTTTTCGAAATCGCCACATAAAAACTTCCGGAAAGGTGTAAAAAGACGCCTGTGAAAAGTGGAGCTCTTAATATTCATATTTAGAAGTCGGTCGTCGCGAATTTGTGTTTCCCATTTAAACAGCATGTGAATTTTTTTTTTTAACTTGGAATTTTGTAACTCTTGAACGGCTTGATAAATTGCTAAAACCATAACATATTCTTATAGATAATTCGATGCTCTACAAAGAAGGTCTCTTATGATTTTTTCATAAATTAATTTCTTCAAAAGTTATTCAAGGTTAAAGCTGGACACATAATAAACTTATCGTTTTTTTTTTAATTTTTGGCAAAACTTTGACATTTATCACTAATAATCTTAATATTTTTCTCCAAAATTTCATAGTTTAAAATGTTTTCTGAATGACAATAATCTAACTCAAATCATCACATTATCAAGTCTAACATTGTTTGAACATTTGTCTTTTATTGTTCTGCTTTTAATAACAAATAACTTTTAAATCATTAAACTTAATAATGTGATGATTTGAGTTAGATTATAGTTTTTTAAGAGAAAATTTTGAGATATGAAATTTCCGAAAAAACTATTACGATAATTAGTGAAACATTTCAAATTTTTGCCAAAAATTAAGAAAAAAAAACGATAAATTTATTATGTGTTCAACTTTAACCTTAAATAACTTTTGAAGGAATAAATTGATTAAAAAATCATACTAGACCTTCTTTGTGGAGCGTCAAATTACCTACAAGAATATATATCATGGTCTTAGCAATTCATTAAGGCGTTTAAAAGTTACAAAACTACAAATAAAAAAAAATTTCACATGCTATTTGAATGGGAAATAGAAATTCGCGATGAGCGACCTCTAAATTATAATATTAAGAGCTCTTATTTTCACAGGCGTCTTTTTACACTTTTCCGTAAGTTTTTCTTGGTGGGTTTCAGAAAAAAATAGTCGATTTTTTTGAACCACCCTAATATATATATAATTAAAAAAAAGCTAAACAACCACCGCAGGGTACCAATAAGAGCAACTGCCATCTAAAAAGAAAATGTCAATAGCCCCCAGTAGAACCGCGGTAAAATACACCTATGGCCACGTCTCACATCCGTGAGATGGGTGGTCACAGGGCACGACGAAATCACAACGACAGGCCGGCCAAACCCTCGTGTGTCTTGAGGACACGAAGCGACCCAAGGATGACAGCTTTCTGCATCCATCTCGCAAGTGCCTTGGCATATTTTTGGCACGCGGGTATGGCTTTAAGGTTACGAACCAGTGATAATTTGGCACCTCCGAGAGCACCTGTCACAAGGAGAATTAATCGTACCGAATATTTTGGGTACAGTCGTTGCAGCTCTCTTTTAAGGTCTTGATACCTCTCCTCTTTTTCTTTCTCCTTTGCAGTGATGTTGTATTCGGACGGAGCCGAGAATTCGATCACGAATATCGTTCGTTTCTCGAAGTCTTGGAGAACAATGTCAGGCCTCGAGTGCGCAACGGATACTGCTGCCCGAAAATCGTAGTTCCAGAAAATCTGGAACTTCTCGTTTCGGACAATTGACTCTATATCCCTTGGAACGTTCGGCAGGGCAGGGTCGCGACCAACACCGTAAGAGCGACTAAGGTGGTAATAAAGTACTTTTAGGGCCGCATTATGTCTATAGATATACGTTGTTCCTGCGTGGGTCGGACACCCCGATAGTATGTGTTGTGGGTACTCAACGTGTGCATGACACGCTCTGCACCTATCACTGGGAACTTCTTGACATAAAATGCGTGCGCGGTATGCTAAGGTGGAGATTACACCGTCCTGGCATGCGAAAATAAAGCCCTCTGTACCTGTGTTGAGCCCTGATGATTAGAGGAAAGCAAAAGTTTGCTCCTTTGACAAGGACTGTTTTTCTACATTTCTGTGAAAGTTTCCGTGCATATGCTTGTCGAGTAGCTCTTGGTGAAATTTTCTAACCTCTGCTTTCTTTACTTCGGTTTTTAGACGTGAAGAATCTAGATGGAGTAATGCACTTTCCTCACTTCTGATGTTGAAATTCAGGCCAAGGGTCTCGGCAGCTTGCTCCGCGGCTATGTAAAGGAACGCTCCTTCGCCATTCATCTTCTGGTTTCTGACCATCTTTAGGAGAGGATCTCTGCCATTCGCAACGATGTAAGCTGTACTTAAAATAATTCGGTTATAAAGACATTGGACACTCAGAAGTCCGCGTCCGCCTTGACGGCGTGAAATGTATAATCGCGGAACTGACGAATTGATATGCAAGCTTTTATGCATATGCATGATCTTACGCGTGGTGACATCAAGGGCCTTAATCACGTTCTTCGTCCATTGAACCACCCGAAACGAGTAGAGTAGAACCGGGACGGCAAGCATGTTAGTCTCAGATACCTTGTTCAACGCCGACAGATTGGAAGACCAAATCTGTCGAAGAAGATGCTTGTATCTACTACGGAGAGACTCCTTCACTGATTTTACGTCCTGTATGTGGCTTTGAGGCACTCCCAGGTATGTATAGGTCTCTCCAGTATTAAGATGTCTGATAACACTTATATCCACAAGCTCAGGGTCCTTGGGAACGCCAGTAATCTTTCCTTTCTTCAAATGAATTTTGGCACACTTGTCCAAACCGAAGTCCATCCCAATCTCTCCTGTGTAGTTCTTGACGATATTTATAGCAGTTTGAAGTTTGCTTTTACCAGCGGCATAGATCTTCAGGTCATCCATATAGAATACATGAGTGACCTTATGCTCACGCTGATTAGTGTCGCCACAGAGGTATCCAGGAGAATTTCGCAGTGCGAGAGATAGAGGCAGAAGTGTGATGCAAAAAAGCAAAGGGCTCATACTATCCCCTTGAAAGACGCCCCTCTGGAAGGTATATATATATATATATCCTGGAAACATACTATAAACTCTTGATTTTTGAGGATTTTAAGTGGACGTGCAAATATAACCCCAAATTACGTTAATTTAAACTTTTCTTCCAGTCGGATGCTATAAAAAACTTCAAAAAAAACTTGATTTTGTAGTATGTGAACTTATATTTCCTTCAATTTTATATATTTTTCTTAAAGGTTTCACAAGGGAAACTTTTATTGAGAACGAATCATTGGATGCTACTACAAGCCTCTCGTATAACAGCGATTCCATTGTAGCTGGATCATGCAAAAGCTGATATGAATGAATCCGTATAGTTTTAGCTGACCGAGCAATACAATATGGTTGGCATAACCAGAATTATGCTCATCGCCAAACCTAGAAAATTGTTCCAAATAATTGGTAAAATTCATAAAATGAAGAACAAATTCGACTCTTTGAACCTGTACTAAGGACACGAATACATACTGCGTGATGGTTGAGTGATAATGAGCAATATTCATTGTGGAATGGAAATTCCTGCGAAGCTAAAAATACAAGATTGTCAGATGCAACGTCGTATCCTAAAGAAGGCCCTCCATTTTATATTGAGTCAGATAATTTCCGAATGGTCGCAAAGCTTCATTTTCAAAATTCCCTGACTTTTCTATAATTTTTGCCGGAACAATGTTTCCGATTTCGCTGACCCATTATGCTTAAAGTTCGGCGTTAGGTGAAAATTTGAATTTTCTGATTGTGGCATATCAATGGCTGCAGCTTCTTAAGAATTTATTTTTTATTTATACCAAGGTTTCTTCACACTTAAGACCGTATCTTAATAAGAGAAAGCAATATTTCTGCCGGCATGGGAACAGCAGGAAAAAAGTTGTTACTAAAAAGTGAATAATTCTCAATGATATTATGATAATTGAAATATAATGGTTAGAATTTGAATATTCGAAAAGGAGTTGCGTGCAGACAAGTATTTTTGAGATCTGGCCTTGAAATTTCCATTGCAGGACTACAATTTTTTTACGAATAATCAGCAATTACGTAACATTTATTCGTATCCTTGGTCCAGATTTAAGGAGTAAGATTTGCTTTCAATTTAATGAATTTCATCATATTTTTTGGAATAATTGTCTAGGTATTGCGATGAGTTGAACGCAAGTTCAGCGTTTTTGAACATAGATGATTCTTATTTACTGCGGTATCATTTCTTTTCATCTCAAGAATAATAATAATCTTGTAAACAATTAGACTGTGTCCAGTCGTCCCGAAAAAATGGCGCTGTTGGAAAAGGGAATGGACTTGTCATCCCAAAAATTTGGGACGACTAGCTAAGTTTATGAAAAATATTTGACTACTCATCCCGAATTTCGGGACGACGAGACACTTCCAAACAATTGTTTATTTCGAGTCGCAGATCAAGACATTTTTTCTTAATGTATTTAGCACCCAAGGAGCGTTTTAAGAGGTTAGCCAATCGAAAAAATGGACTTATTTCACCTGGCATTGGTCAGAAAAATTATACTTTACAAATAAGAGTGGTAAATATGATACTCCATTCAATCGAAGTGTATATTGATCAACTAATTCAAAATCAGGGGACTGAAATAAGATAATAATCACAGAAAAGTTCCATGATTTATGTAAAGAGAAACTTGTAACAAATTTTTGTGAAAAAATTATATAGAGAAAAGAAATTTCAAATAAAAAACCTGAAAATATTCCTGCCGTCTTCTTTGGGACATTTTTCATTTTAATATTAGTTTTAAAATCTACCCATTTCGCGGGCACATTCTCCTTATTCCTTATTTTTTATTTTACGATTAAAATAAAAGCTGTAGCTGAAAATGGCATTTTTTTACTTTTGATAGCATGCGAATGCTTTTTACCTTCAAAGTGTTGTTTGACGGTTCATATACATAAAACAAATAAAATCGATTGCGGCACAATTTGCTAAATCATTTGAAAAATTGTCACTATCCACCAGACTAATTATCTCAAGTTGTACGATATAAAACGACATTAGTAGTTATTATTTTTCTGGTCAGCATTTATCAATATACTGTCAATAAATCAACGTTTCGTCCTCACGATGTAGACTGGGTGGTGCAAAAATGCAGTGGAATTTTTTTTCTCGAATTTTTATGCATATCGCCTGGGAATTCATTCAAATCCACATTTTGTAGAGAGATTATGATTCGAAAATGAGTGAGGTAAAAAAAATTATTTTCGATATAAAAACAAGTAAATATGACTACCTACCTTATCACAGAAGAAACAAAACAGAATTTTCGTTACGAGCAATTTACAAATACACTGAGCGAAGAATTCCCGTGTGGTTCGGGTTCACACCCCAATAGTTCGGGTGGTTTCTCTCTTTTTCTTTTCCACACGAAGGATTGGTGCGCTCGCACCACTGAGTCGTGGGACCACCCCAACCATTCAGTTGCTTACCCGAAACAGCAGCGGCCGAACTGGTGGGGCGCCCGCCCGAATGGTTGGGGAGCTTGCACGTATGATTCGGGTGATTCGAGTCGTCAACCACGTTGGATGTTGCACGTTCGACGTTTGCGCATATTCGCTAATGGCCGCAGCTGATGAACATCAGGCTCTTCCGGATTGTCACTGTTTCCAGTTTATGTCGATTTTACTGTTCATGTGTGAGATGTGAGTTAATGTCAGTGGAATAAAGTGTAACTAGTTATCTGGTTTTTTTGTGGATAATCATTAACGAAGGTAAGAGCTGCATCCATTAGCGAACATGGGTAAACGTCGAACGCGCAACATCCAACGCGGTTGACGACTCGAATCTCCCGAATCATTCGTGCAAGCTCCCCAGCCATTCGGGCGGGCGCCCCACCAGTTCGGCCGCTGCTGTTTCGGATGAGCACCCGAATGGTTGAGGTGCTCTCACGGCTCAGTCTTGCGAGCGCACCAATCCTTCGTGTGAAACAGAAAAAAAGAGCAACCACCCGAACTATTGGGGTGTAAGCCCGAACCACTCGGGAATTCTTCGTTCAGTGTAGGTGAAGTTGAATTGTCTGCATCGAAACAAAAAAGATACTCGTATAATTAAGTTGAAATGGTAAAACCAATAAACCATACCAAATATGGTGGGTACATCTTACCCCGTAAAGGTGAGTTTGGTTGCAAGCTAAGATTATTCTGGAATCAAGGTAACAGATTATACTTGTTTTTTTTTCTCTTATGTGAACTGCTTAAAATTTTTCACTCAAATCGAAATTTAAAACTTATCAAACAATATTGTGACACTACCTTTCCCAGTGGACAAAAAAGTCAAGAAACGTCATTAGGACGTTCTAAACGTCCTATGCCAGGCTTAATAACGTTCTAAAAACTTTCTATATCCGAAATACGCCCTAAAACGTATTTGAGACGTTGAACGTTTTTATAAACATTTTGGCCTGACAATACATTTTTGGGACGTCCAAATGACATTTTTTGAATTCAGCGTCAAAAAAGGGTTTTCAAGACGTTAAAAAAAAGTCTTTGAATTTTGTGCCCACCGGGTTTATATGTTACTCCCCGAAATCTGAAACTGTCAATGAATCAAGGCTTGAATATTTTCCTAATATTTTGAATAATTTTTGCTATGCTTTCTAATTAAAATGATCAGAATTTGGAGTCCATCAGTACTTTACAATTGTGGAAAAGAAACACGGTGGGCACAAAAGTTTGAAGAACCTCATGAAAACGTCTTACAAACGTCCTAATAACGTTTGTTAAACATACACTGTTCCAGAGACATTTAAAGGGCGTATTTTTAACATTGAACTTTTTGTAAAACACAATTTGACCTGACATAGGATGGTTTTGTAACGTTCAAATAACGTCTTTTGACTTGCACATCCAAGGAAAGTTTTTGGGTTGTTCCAATTACGTTCTTAAATTTCGTACCTACTAGATATATTTCATCATCTTTATTTTTTTTTACCAGAAGCCTACTCTTCAATGAGAACAAAGGAAAAAGGATTTCGAAAATGTTCCTTAAGAAAATTCAAAACGCAGCCACATAATTAATGTAATGAATCGTAATCTTTTTTAGTGAATTAAATTAATATAAAGGCTTTCCCATGGTTCAAATATTGGTTATCAATAATTTTCTGTGAATAATATAAAAATTGTGAATATATTAGTGATATACTATTGCATAGTTTCCTATACAAGAATCATTTGCTTGTAAAATCTACCAACCCAGAAACAATTAATTTATGTCAAGAGAAAACTAAAATATGTACAATATTTCGTTTGTAATATGTATTAGAATAAAGAAGTTACGAGTAATATAACAATTAAGTTGAAGCATCAATGAAATATGGTTCTAAAGATAGTGGTAATATATGTTGTTGTTAATTATTTCTAATATTTTAGTGCGACCTCAAACGAAAATTCATTATTCGCAATAACCAAAACGTAGGTACTATTCAATCACAGAAATATGTGGAGTTATTGCAAATAAGACCATATTTACTATCATCCAATATATTGTATATAAACACAGATCAAAAATTTAAAAGTAACAGACCAATTACATTGAAAATTCAATGCATGTGTTAGTGTTGTTTTCGATATACACATGAAGGAATTTAATAACTCTGTGAATATGTATAATTTAAAAATATAAACCTATGAAAAATAAATAAATTTTGTTTTGTTTATTCATAGAAATTATTTTGTAATGTTACTTTCTAAACATCTTACAAGCAATATTTTCAGGGTATACGGTAAAATTATATGAAAAATAAAGCATTACAATTTTTTTCTAGTTCATTTTCATCAAATAAATAATAATAATAAATAATAATAATAATAATAATAAATAAAACTCAAAATATTCGAAACATTTAATTAAGATAGCCAAAATAAGATAATTGTTTATATCCTGAGCTTATACATTTTTTTTACTTATTTTCATTAGCTTATGGATTTTACATGCTCCTTTACAGAAATTTTAGTATACATATACTACATATCTTGAACATAATACATAAAAAGATAAAAAATTAACATTATCGATTTATTACATTACCTGCAAGGATATTTTCTTCAATAAAACTTATTGGTCAAAAATCTCATACAACCTCTTGAACTAATCTTTTCACTATATCTCGCTTTTCATTCCTTTTCCGGAACGTTCTCGTTACTGTGAACGTAGAGAAATGTTTGTTTTGATGGAACAAAATTTTTTTTTATATAGGGATAAATAAATGTTTGTTCGATTTAAATAAATTTTTGTTTCCTTATTTATTTAGTTCAAACAAATTTTTGGTTAATTCAAATAAATCTCTTCTTCAAATTGATTGAAGTTCTTGGTTTAACTTGAATTTATATATTTTTAAATAAATTATAGATTTGTTTCAAGTGAAGTAAATTTTTTTTTGCACTCAACCGCAAAACTGAGCATTCTTTATGAAAATAATTAATGATGTCGATAATATGTTTGTTTTTAATCATAAGTATAGCTGTACACGTAAAAGCAGGAACATTTACTCAATCCGAGTGTTTCCTTCTGTTTAATTTCTAATTGTGCTTCTCATTTCTGAATTAGATAATCATAAAATAAAATAATTAAAACTGAACCGAACTTATACATTTGAATTGAACAGATATATAAGTGTTCCTGCTTTTAAGTTTACTGCGATAATTACAATTGATAAAAACATTATCGATTTCATAAATCGTCTTTATAAAAAAAGTTTAGAATGAAAAAGACTTACTCACCTTCGAAATCTTCAATTATATCCAAGGTAAAGCTCCAAAATTTGAGTAGTTCTAACACTAGAAATATTGCGTTCATTTTTCATTTAATTCTAACAGTGCCTTCGCACGCCTAGCGACACTTTATAGAACTGCTGCATTATACTTTTTGTTTGAATCAAATAAATATTTTTATAAATTCGAATGAACAAAGTTTGAACAAATGCACCTTTTTCTAATTAAAACAAAAAATGTGTTTCTTCCAATGATATGAATTGAAAAAAAAAAAAAATTTCTGATTCTAACCACTGTCATTACGATGCACTTTTTTTCACTGCTTTTTCTATTTGTTTTTGATTCCTGCTTTTTTCTTTTCTCCCTTTTTTACATATTTTCAATATGTTTTTATACCTTCAATACAAAAATAGCTTAATTTGAATATGAGACTACAGACAGAGTTTTGACATTCGAAGCACACTAAAAATTCATACCTCCTAAATGAGGAATATTCAAGCAACTAACAAATTAATCAAGTTTGCAATAATATCTTCTTGAGATAGGACAAGAAAGATTAGATTACAAGCAACCAATAGTCGCACTTCTACATAAAAATTCTGAATTATTTAAATTATATTTTCCACTATCTATAATTACTTTTGAGCTCTGTAAACCATTTCGTTTTTTATGGTTGAATTGGAATAAAACAAAATACATGAATTGTTGCCCGCCAGTTATATTATTAAGCTGATTATAATTAATCCTGCAATTTCAATTTGGTAACGCCGAGATCCTTAAGTTACAATAAATGAGGGAACCACGTGATGGTACGTTCTCGACTGCTGTTTGCACACGACACCAAACTGGCTAGGCAGTGGTAGACGCCTTTATGGTCAGGCACCTGTCTATCTCTAGCGTCCGTGCTCAGTGTACTTCAGTTGATCATCCGCCCACTCCCGTACATTGGATCTCACAAGAGGGGCGATGGTTAGGGCCCCTCATCTTCATCCCTTTTTTGACCCCCCCTCCCCCCCCATCATGAGCTAGCTGATCCACTACACATTGCTGAATGTGAAAAAATTGTATCCGAATTTCTTGAAATTTCCAGCACTGGTAACTTTGAAAAGATTACACACACAGGAATAACCAAGCAAATTATAACTATCAAAAATAATAAAGCATACCTTAGGCCTGTACAATTTGGGGAGGAACGTCAGAAAGTCACAATAATCACATTCAGATCATGCAAAATAAATTTCTCAAACGTATCACAAAAACCCCTAGATACACCAAGAATTCTGCCCTTCACAGAAAATATCAATTACCATACATTTCAGAGTATATCAAAGAAAATACCACTAAATTTCATGAATCTGCATCATTATCACCTTTCGAACATATTTCCTCTCCAGGGAAATATAATTTTGATCCTCTCCGTAAACAAACGATGCCAAAAGACTTCCTTACGGAATAAGTCACTGAGATCGAGGATGGTGGGCCGAAGTGGCACCGAGACTCGTCTCGATGGCGCACCACCTTGCCACCCCTGACCTACCAGCAACTTCAATTTTCGACCTCACTACCCCTTTCCCACTCTTCTTTACTTTTCTTATATAAGATAAATGATCAGATATTTTGGGATTTCTTCCCCGCTTGTGGGCTGTTTTCCACACATAATGAACGTTCGATTTTTATTTCATTATTATTATTTTTTGAAACCACCAGCTTCAGTAGTTGACCCGTCAAGAATACGACAGGCCTCTCAATTCCATAAGAGTTACCTAAGTGGCGAATGGCTAGACCCTCGCCCCTGGAAAGATAGCCCGGGTCCTATGTAGACCGACTGCCTCCCAGGCCGATTCAAGTTCCTATTCTGATCGTCCTTGCTTCCAGCACGAGGATGCGGTTGTATGAATGAGGACCTATCGGACCCAGTTAAATCCCTTCACACGGAGTCCTTATTGTACATGATTATAAGGAAGATCCAAAGGAAGCATAAACAACATGAACCAACCGAGGGAGACCTGCGCATTGATATGCTATCAAAGAACGTCCAAGAGGCGCGGGATATCCTAACCAGATACATTCAACCCTCATCAGGATCGGCTCTTCTCGTATCCATACTAGGACCGGGTCAGTTGGGTCACCTCGAGTCCGCGACCTGGACCTTGAGAACAGAGACGAGGTTCCGCGAGTTTCTTCATTATTTGTTCTCTTGCTAGAAAACGGGTCTCTGAAGTCGAAGTTTGTTAGACGCAACATAATTAAGATACCTTACTAAGTGACATCCAGAAATGTATCTATCCTCCCTGAAAGTTTTTGATCTTAATGTTTCCTGACAGAAAGTACCTTAGTTTCTATTAACTTACATGGAGCTTAAAAGCAATTTGAAAATCTTAGATACATTTGTATTCAAAAGAAAATTTGTTTTCTACTTTCTTGATTAACATTACTGAAAACAGTAAAGGCTCTTTTCATCCGAACGTCTATATATATAAAAGCATCGTTAAACATAAGGAAAGGTGCGCTTATTATGAGTTGGAAAATTTAAACGCAGCATTTTTTTCAGCTTAAAAGGACCTAAATTGAGTTTTTAGACAAATGAAAATTACACGAACTTGCCTTGGCAGCGGCTTGAAGTTAGGCATGAAAAAATAAGAAGTAACAAAACTTAGTCCAGCTTTTTATGTGTACACGGAGAGGAATTTCACTTTAAAAAAAGAGAACAAGAATTTTTACCAGGAAGAACATTGCAAACGAGAAATCATTATTCATGTAGATTTTGAGATAGCATTTTTCAATGTTCGTAATGGAATAAATTATTCTAAATATAATTACTGATGGCAAAGATAGGATTCTACTGTAGATAGAAGAATCCATAGTCTCTAAAGATATCAAATTGCCGTAATAAAACTTGCCGATGAAGGTAGACATGTAAAAAAAATTGTGTATGACGCCTAGATTTACATTAGAACTTTATGGTACTGTTTTTTACATGTCCTATAAGAGAACAGAAAATCTTAAAGCCAATGATGCTGCTAACATGATAAATAATTGATAACGTCACATTGCATTATCCCTGCAAAATTATATTGATCTTACCGTAGCGCAATTAAAGACATTTTTATCTCTTGAAATTGTACAAACATATATATCGTAAATCTATTTTTAAGAACCTGAGTTTCATTTTATAACAAGACCTCAGAATACTTATTAGTTACGCAATTTACGGCACACGAAATAGTTCCCAATCTAGATTTCTGTATTCACTACAATATTTAGGAAAAATGGCGATCCTTATTGGTAGTCTGGTCTTCATTTTGGCAGTTTTCCCTAATTCTATAGGTAAATATATTCATATACAGGAAGTTACACTCTTTTTTTAAACAAGTTTAAACAAGCAGTTTTTTCAAAACAAAGTATATATTTTATTCTCTAAAGTACAAGAAAATATATAAACATTCTAGAAGAAATCAGCTTTGAGCGAAGGCAATGCGCTAATTCTGAAACAAGTTGTTTAAAAAAAAGAATATTCAGGTGTGTTTGTGAATTCTTAAAATCTCCTAAAATATTGAAAAAATTTTTAAATGTTCTTGGGTTCATTTAAAGATGTGGCGCAACTTGGAATAAGAAAATTGTGAAAATCAAACAACGCTCAAACTCTCAAAAAAGTGTTTTGAATTTTTGAACGTGGCAGTTTAATACATTCCGCAAAAATTTCACAAAATAAATTCTTAACCGATTTTTACCATTTTTTTTAAACGGTTATATATTCTTGAGTTTTTACAATTTTTGCGTACCGAGTTCTGTCTTAGGAAAAGCTATAGAAAAAATTTTTTTTTTAAATAACCAAATTCAGTTGATATCATATACATGAAAGGAACAACAAGTTTTGCTTCAAATGACAAACCATTGATTTAATTTGAAAAAATTAAGAATAAATGGAATAGTTTGTTTAGTACAATTTGATTGATTCAAATAAGGGATTTTGCTTAAAGGCATATTCCAAACTGTCACGTTACCAATTATTTCAATCGAATCTTCTTATGAACTAATATGTAACGCAAACGTATTTTACATACCCGATAGACATGCAGGCAGTAAAGGCAAACGTCTTCCTGATATAGAAAAATGCATTCTAGTTGTTAGATAATGATTAGGTTCGTTTAAAAAAAATTGTCATCTTAAAGTTTTGTACATGCTCTTAAGATTCGTCCATATTTGAATTAATGTAAATAGCTGTGCGATTCAAACAAAAGACATAACTGCGCAGAGCAAGGATAAGATAGTTTCTCAGAAGAACTCTGAAAGTGCAGTCGGCTTTCTCAAAATAAAAACTACAATTTTACTCTATAGGGGAAGTAGGTCTAATGCCAGTGTTATGAAATGGCTAATCTTTAATAAAGCATTAGGAAATGAAAACTAACATCAACTTTTATAGAAGATTTATAACTTGAATTCATACTTTGAGTAGGTAATTTGAAGCATCTATGATCTAAACTAAAATAATAAAACCCGATAATAGTTTTAGACACACTTGAGAAAGCATTTTTTATTGGACTTTAAGTGAAGTATTATATACTTTACCGTGTATAATTTTCATTATGTATAATGGTCATTAATAGTTCATACGCTAAGCATTTATGCCAGTGTTTAAAAATATCAAACTCTTATTACAATAATTGAAAATGAAAAAGACTGTAAAAGTATTGCCAAATTTTAGTATCCATAGTAAATCTGAATATTAATTATTCTATTTATAATTTGATTGATTTATTATAAGTTATTCATTATTTACAGAGCTTTAGGATTGTGTTAATGAAACTTTATTATACACATACGCGCCAATGGCACTTAATGTGGTTTCAATATTTGAACCACACCTCATATTTATTGTCTGGTAAAGCAGACAATAAACTTGCGAGGTTATAAACTGAATTTCAGAATAGTCATGCTATCTACCTATTTCTTCTTACAGAATCAAGTTCACAAGTCAATAATTTTCCTGGAAGAGACGAACCCTCTAGTCATCTTACAGGCTCACTTACTACTCTTGAGAGACTTCCTAAAATTCCTCATCGTGAGAATGATATATCGTTTCCTGGTCATCTTTTGTTCCACGAAAATGGACGCTATATCCCAATAGTCAAACCTTTCACGGCAGCAATAACAAAGGATAAATACATGGTGGGAAAAGTTGACAAGACTGGTGTTGTTCACCCAATATTTAATCCATACCACCAAATAGTTGGAGTGCACGAGATTTCAAAAAAAGTGCGTCTTTTGCGCCAAGAAGAAGTTCATCTATATCAGTTTGTCCACCCAAACAAACTTAATGCACCGAAACTTCCACAAACAAGGTCCACTCAGATATTTCAGAAAAGTTACACAAGAAAACCTTCTGCTCTCACCATGCACGAACGCAGAGGCAATTCCATCAAGTAAGGAGGAATCTCAAACTAAAATATGTATAATATATTGTGTGTAATTCGTATTTGAATCGCAAAGTTAGAAATAATAGACCAATTACAATGAAAACTCTATGTATTATAGTTACCTCTTTATAATATTTTAATCCGAATTTAGACGAAAAACTATACTTTGCAATAAGAAAAATATACTATTGAATCACAAAAATATATGGTTTATGCAAACAAGAACATATTTAATAATTCTCCAATAGACCATAATACAACCCTACTTCACATAATGCTATTAATTCGTGTCTAATATACTTTTTATATTCTCATCAGAGAAGGTATTAGATTTTTGTAAAATTTGACCCCGCCCCCCGTTCGTGTCAAATGTCCACGTGTAGAGACCCCCTGAATCCGCAAAACAGGTTTTTACGAATATGTATGTAACTATGTATTTTTTGTATGTTTGTATTTATGCATGTATGTATGTAAGGTATGTATGTATGTATATATTTAGGGGAAAGTCCTACGGTACCGGTCAGTTGTAATTTCTAAAATTCTATAACAGATGGCGGAATGCTGAAAGAGAAAAAAGCAAATCAAACGAATGCTGATTCAGTTAAACGAGACAAAAACTTGTTTTCAGGACAAAATGCTAGCAAGAGAGGAAAAAGTTTGGTCTCAGGAAAATATCTGTTCGCAAGAAAAGCAAGCCAATTCAGAAAGAGACAATTTGTCCTTTGTGCCTTGAATCTCATGAAGAAGATTGGATACAATGCGGAAGTTGTAAAATTTGCGTTCATCAAGCTTGTGCGAACATATACCGGAGCTTTTAAATCAATATATTCGCGATTATTGCCTTATTTAAGTGATGATATTTTTACTGGCCGGTACTGGAGGCCAATGTTTTTAAGATTGATTTTTCTTCATTTTAAAATTTTATTAATAAAGTTAATCATTACTCAATATAACGATATTTTGTTGTTTTTATTAATAGCTTATGAGCTCCTTGATACATAACAGTGAGTATTTAACATGTAAGTTAAGGTATTTTTTTATTCTAAATAAATCTTAGGGTGACGGTATTGCCGGATTCTCCCCTATGTATGTATGTATGTATGTATGTGTGGCTGCATGTCTCTCTCAGAGCACGATCACTTTCGAGATAATTGGAAGATGAGATTGGGCTTTAATGATTATACTCTCCAACTGTCCTAAAATAAAGGTCGAGTTCGTTAGCCAGCCATTTTGGATGAAAATTCAAAAAGTGAGCGCATTTTTAAAATTTTTGACACCATTTTTTTAAGATTTGAAAATTCTATGTAAAATTATTAGTAGTACTTAAAAAGACGAACAATTTATCCTCATGACTTTTTTTGATTGAAAAAAAAACATTGAGTTATAGCATTTACAAAATTCCTAAAAACAAACGAAAATGAACATTTAGCGCCAAATAACGCACGATATGAAAAATTTCAAGAGAAGAAAAACGTTGCATTTTGAACAGACTACAAGATTATCACAACAACTTTTTGATTTTTTTTGAAAAATTGAAAATTCAAATTTTGACCGCACAAAAAATAATGCAAAATAAAAAATTCCATTTTGCGGTCAAACTATACAAGATATGAAAAAGATAAAACGACGAAAATTGTGTATCCAAAAAAGATCTACAGATTTGTTGCAGTCAACTTTTTGATAGAACGCGTAGTTTTTGTTTTATTCGTTAAAAACTTCATTAAAACTAGAAAAATTGAATTTCTAGACATTCGACGCAAGATGCGAAAAAAATAAATGAACCAAATTTGTTTACCCCAAAAAGGGTGACAAATTGTTATAAACTCTTATTATCTTTTTTTTTCTCATAGTATGCGCACTTATTTTCAATCAAAAAAACAAGACAATGAAAATACGCATGTTTCGAAAGCAATGCATGTTATGAATTGTAAAAATATAAATTCATTGAAACTATACATTTTTTCAGGGTGTCTGAAAATAAAATTGAATGCAAAATAAGAAACAAAAATTGAATTGTTCATGATAAATAAAATTTGTACTTTATTTTGCAATATCTAAATAAGCAATTCCAGGCCTAGGTAGAGAAATAAATATAATATAGGTTTTATATAATAGTGTTGAACATAATGTAGAAAGTTTACTTCACGGACAAAACTGAGTGCGAAGCACGAGATACGTGATGAGAATGTGTTCGTTAAAGCCAAAGGAGCTTTAACAAAAGAGAATTTACAATCACCAAATTAAAGTCGTCGATGCCCTGATTTTTAATTTTAAAAGGTCTGTGCGTAAATGTGGGGGAAATACGAAGATCGAGCGCGTACCGTGAGGTAAGTGCATTATCGAGCACGAAGCGCGAGAACCAACAGTCGCGCGTCCTAGGCGCGCTGAAAATTGCGAGCCGCGCGCAGCGCGCGATGAGAATGTGCCCGCGCGGCGGGCAGATTTTTTCTATAATAATTCAAATTTTGACGCATTATATAAAACATCTAAATAATGCGTAAAGTGGTACACTTTTTTACAATAAGTAAACTCATTTACACACTGTGTAAAGTTTTTAAAAGTTATTTTTGCAACACCCACCTCTAAAGTTGACGTTTGCATGCATGTAGATGGTGCCTAAAGTACCTTATTTGAGCAGACTGTGCGTGAAAAAATTTTCGCGCATGCGCAGTTTGAAGATGGCTTACTTTAGACACTGGTGAAAAAGCTGCGCATACGCACATTCGAGATAATGTACTTTAGACACTGGCATAGGTAACTTTAAACACTGGTGTTGGTATCTTTTTGAAATAAATTTACATTTAACTTGAACGAATGTTTTAATGATTAAAGTTTTGTTGTTAGGGTTTCGTAGCCCCTCCCCGGGGGGGGGGGGGGACAAAAAAAAAAAAAAACACCAAAATTTTTTTTCAATAATTTTTTCCCAAAAAATTGTTTTCAACAAATATTTTTTTCAAATTTTTTTTTCAGAACATTTTTTTCAAAATTTTATTTTTTTAATTTTTTTTCAAACATTGAAATTTTTTTTTTGTAATTTCTTTACTCCACTCTATGCAATATAAAATTAGTATTTTTCGTTACCACCTCCTGACAACTTTTTCGGACGGGCGTTGCAAAAAATAGCGTGTGATACACGTGCGCGTAGGTGATTGGTAACTCGTATTTACGCACCTATTTAACGCACTTGTATCACAAATAACTATTTTGAAGTAGTTTGAACATGAATTCACTAAAATTAATGCAGAGCGGATAGAGAATGTTTTTCAGGAGATTGGTGATAGAAGGAGGGAGAAGATTGGTGAGTAAAGAGAGAGAAAAGAGAAGATAGGTAGAGATTTAAAAAAATTCAAAAGGGCTAGGAAACACTTTTTAAAAGTTTCTAATCCCATCAATAGTATAGGAATACGTCAGAATCTGAAAAAACATGTTTGTCTTTTAAATTTAGTTGAATGCACATTTTTTACAAAGTTGCACATTTAGGTTTCGCAATTTCTTAGGTTTGTATCAACTAAAGAATTAGCACGCTTTCACAACCAAGAGAATATATTTTTTCATAATAGGAAAATTGTAGCGCGTTTCTCTGAATTTTATTATGTAGAAGAATTTGAAGTTTGACATGAGCAACTTACTAACTCAGTTTCAAGGAACTTGTTTTTTGCATAATTTCCCAAAATATTTACTTGCACACAAATCTTCTTTTTATTCTAATTCTTAAACTTATTGGAAATAAAGAAGGATTACCATATTTCAAAATTCTATTCAAACCACAGGTTATCCTGATAGAATACCACACATTCTCCTCATTTTCTGAAAAAAGATAGACAATTTTGTCACGTTCTTTACTTATTGTATATTACTGTCACTAAAAAAGAATGGTTGCAGCTAATATCAATATGGGGTTTCACCTCGTTCAGAGTTTAGGTATGAAACTATCGTCTACTATTTTTGCCGTAAAACTGTGAAAACAATTGATAGCAGGTGACTTCTCGTACCCCAAGTCAGAGGGAAGCGATACCTTGTGTAGTGGTACCATTCACACTATCAAGACTAATTCTTGTTGCAGGGAAATGGTACCCTGAAATGACTGTTATATTCATACTTTGCTTTTTTTGTGCTGCGTTCACGAAATGTATAACTCAGTCTCGTAGCCTTCATGATACAACTTTGGAGGCCTGCAGAACAAAAATGTCTTGAAAGTTGACAGTAGCCGAGTGGGCTAGATTTTGGGCTAGATTTCAAATAATGCATGGAAAAATCTTAATTTTTTTAAAGTGATAAAAATAGTTTTTTCGCACTTTCATGCACAAGATAATGAGAATTGATCTTTGAGAATTTAGACATCTTTTAAATTAATAATTACTGACAAAAATAGTGAAATGCATTGCTTTCAGATGGAAATTCGAAAATATTCAGCCACTAAGTACCATAATGATTTGTATCACACGACTGGTTTGAATAATATAGTGACTGTCATACCTTGTTAAACTACTATTATTATAAATATACAACATATCTAATTCAAAATGTATCAATGAATATATAGTTCATCATGAATCTTTTTTGTTTATTGATAAGTATCCAGGATATAAAAATATTCAATAAATATAAAACAAATTTGTTACCTTTCCGTAAACAATGCATTTTTCAGATAGTCTAGTTTAAAATACCTTACGAAAGGTATACTAATATAAATCGTTATGTATATAATAGTTTAAAAAAAACTCAAAGCGGTTTTTGAATTTTTCAAAATATAGGACGAAAATAATAAAATATGCCCATTAGCCTCTCAAAGATATAATAAAAATAAAAAAGCTTTCGATGCCATTTTTTTATCTAAGTTTCTGGCGTCTATCGACAATTTAAAATTATAATATTTTTGTTAATAGTTAGAGATTTCTATGCGCTGAGATTTCTTTTCAACATAATATCGATCGCAAACTATGTTCCCTAAAAGTTGACGTGCGATATCATTAATTAACTAAAAACATGAGAGAGGGTTTGTCTTTTGATCTCAAGCTTGCAGAAACCTTACTCAACGTACATTAAAATCTATACATATAGTTAATTGATTTTTTAATTTCTTTGAAACTCCTAAGTCAAGTTACCTTGTTTCAAGGGTCGTTTTTAACAAAATCACATTTGGGGTTTACGCGTGTGGTATTCCGAGATATTTATATGTTTCTCCATTGTCAAGGTATTATATGGTATTTCTGCCTATGAGTTGAACGTCCTTGTCGTTACGCGATGATTTAGTGATGTTCAGGTGACAGACCTACATAATATCAGTAAGTGCATGCGACGCGAGGATAATATCTTCGCTATGCAAACTGATGTTATATTGAAGAAATTATCCCTCCGGATCCTTATTACTTGAATAATTTTACTACTGGCTAAAAGTAATGCATGTCATCATTTTCGTCAGTAATTATTAATTTAACAGATTATCTGAAATTTAGTCCACGGGCATAGGTGGTATTTGCCACTCAGCCGAGGTCAGAACGTGGTACACTTTTATTTCAGAGTACTACGAGGGTGGTATAGTTTTCTGTCCATCGCAAAAAGGGTTTTTAATAAGAAAATTTTGAATATGGCATAGATTTACTGATATGAAAAATGTGCTTAAACATAAACTTGAGAACTTTTCCAAATACCATATGTCGCAATTTTTCAGTTTCTCCTAAATAATGCTTCTTCGCAATATATTCATACTATTTAGGGGAATTAAAATTATTTTTACGCGATTTGAAGATCTATTTCATGTTGAAAGGCACAATAAAATGTTACGTTTTCAGAGATTTGTACATTTAACAGCATCATTCGTTTCAAGCATAGGATCTGTTGGAATTAAAAACGTGTAAAAAACACTGTCACAAATTGATAGCATAAATGTAAAATATCAGATGAAATATAATATGTAATAGATATGAATTACGAGACAATCCCGTTCAAGTTTCCATACGTTGTCAAGTTTTATTATCGCAATTTGATTTCAGTTAAGGGTATTATCATTCAAGTTATAATAGATTGTCTCGAAATATACTTTTTTGTATTAATGTTGACGCAAGCATTGCTCCTTCTGTTTCCTCCTGTTTCTGAATTGATGCCAGACTGCATTAGTGAATTAAAATAACTTAATCACACTTCTTCATGTTAAGGATGTACTTGTTCTTATTCTAATCCCCCGTCCAACTTTGATTCCGCTGGTAGTATATATATATATATATATATATATATATATACATATATATACAGGGTGTCCACGTCAGGGCTTATCAAAAAGTATGTAACTCACTGCACGCGGCCATAAGAATAGCATTGGCATATAAGACCGCCCATCTCACGGATGTGAGACGTGGCCATAGGTGTATTTTACCGCGGTTCTACTGGGGGCTATTGACATTTTTTTTTTAGATGGCAGTTGCTCTTAGTGGTACCCTGCGGTGGTTGTTTAAGTTTTCTTTTCTAATTATATAGATAATTATTACGAATATGAGGTACACATATTGTATCCTTTATTTATAGATTTTTACGCCTTGAATCAGATTGGGTTCGAGGTTTTGAGGCTTAGGTGTTTATTTATCGTTTGTGATATTTTTTTGAATTAAATATATTTTTCTCTTTAAATTATCTCCACAATTTTTTTTATTGAATAGTTATAATTTTCTCATGACGAAGTATAATTCGTCGTCTGAAGTCGGATCAAAATATAAGAAATAATTGACAAGAACATATATTACAACTATACTCAGAATCATTATATATTGACTTTTTAATGGAATTTGTCTACTATTAGAACTTTTTGATTTAACTGGGGTTCACAAGTGATACATCATATAAACAATTAATGTGAATAATTGATGTGCAATAGTTGATGTGTAAAGCTAAATATTTTCTTATATGGAAAACCATGCAACAGTGAGTTACTAAAATTTCTACAGTTCTTATTCTTTATGGAAATATATTGTGAACAGTATATAAAAGTAAACATAGAAAAAAGTTTGGTTGATTCAATAAAAATTTGGTTAGATCAAACATATAAGTGCATGGCTATATGGCCAAACATAAGTTTAGTTGATTAAAATAAATTTTTTTGATGATCACATTTTTTGACTACACTAAATGATTTGGTTGGTCCCACACAATTTTGCAATGTTTCAGACACAAGCTTGTTTCCTGAATAAAGATAATTTATTTGGTTCATGCCAGTGACAGGAAGATAAGGTACACGCGGATAAAATTGCCGGGAATAGCCAAACTTGCAGAGAAAATGAAGAAAGAATTTTTTCACAGAAAGTTACATACGATTAGAAACTCGCGACGCGTGTTAACGTGGCGTGGACTAACGTAATATATGTCAGTATGTTTAGTGCACTTCATTGAAGAATTTGATTAAATCAGACAAATTATTTGGTCATGTTAACTAAATTGCTTTCTAATAAATAATATCTTCTGCTCAAAAAACATTCTTTTGATTGAATTAGCCAAACACGGTCAAATAAAAAATTACTTGAAATTGACCAAATGAATTCTTAGCGTTTTCAAATGAAACCAACTAGTTTGTTACGCTTGAAAAATTTTCCATCTCAACAAACAAACGTGGTTGGACAAACTGTTTTTTTTTAATCAACTAACTATTTTCTTGAGTGTCCCGTATTACTCTTATGGATATTCTGAGCGTGACTCGCTTTGGAAAGTTCTGGTTCCTCAACATTGTCAGGGTGGACAAACTGATACAAAAAAATTTCTTCTTTGTTCAATGGACGCACATGTAGGGTATTGGAGTGCACTCCAACAATTTGCTGATATTGATTGAATATTGGATGGACCACACCAACACTGTCGACTCTTCCAACGATATATTTATCCCTTGCTATTGCCGCCGTGAAAGGTTTGACTATTCGGGCATAGTGCCCGTTTTCATAGTACATGAGATCAACAGGAAAAGGCATATCATTTGGTTGATGGCGAACACCAGGAAGTCTTTCAAGTGTTGTGAGGGAGCCAGTAAGACGATTAGATCGTCCGTAAGTTTGAGGAAGATTTCTGATTTGAGAACTTAATTCTGTAAGAAGAAATAAATATTATGACTAGACATAATTTTTTTTGACTGTTGGAATAGCGTCTACTATCATGGAACATAAGATTACCCGAATAAGAATAGGGGTGAACACCAGGATTACCAAGTAGGCTAGTAAGACGAGTAGAGGGTCCTTTATTTTCAAGAAGATATTCAAATGGAGAACTCAATTCTGTAAAAAGAAATTTATATTATGACTATCATGAGATGTAGGTTATAATCTCAAGTTGAGTTCTTTCTGTGGCAGGAAATGAATTTGATGTGTAAATTTGAGCACGATGGCGGTCGTTGACTGCTAAACGTTTTATTAACATAATACATCACTTTTGTCGTTTAAGATAAGCGACTATAGTTGTATATTTTGCGAATTTTCAATGAATAGTCAGAATTTGATATTTTTGAAACACTGGCATAATAACTTCGTAAATCAACTGTAAATAACCATTAAAAGTAATGATAATAGTATAAGGTAAACTACCTAATATTTTGCTCAAAGTGCAATCGAAAATGCTTACTCGCCGTTAGGTCAAAGATATTATCAGTGAATGAATAAATAGATAAATATATATATATATATATATATATACATATATGTATATATAGGGGTTTCCATTCAAAAAAACAGAGCTGAACTCAAAAAGATCTCGAAAATGAGGTTCAAGTTCAAAACCAAGTTCGCCGTTTGATTCCTTGTTGAAAGTTACGTAGGCTCGAACTAGATTTTTGCTGGAACAAGAAACCTTGGTTTTTTTTTTACAAACCACAGAGATTTCTACAGGTTTCCATACTTTCTTGCCACCCTGTACACACAATACACATACACACGCGTATAATATTTTCACATTGTTGTCACAAGTTAAAGAAAAAGACTTGTTTCTTTCAAATGTATGATATCGAACCAATGTTGTTGTTTGATTTAAAAAAAAAAAAATTCTCAATGAAAATTGGAATTATTCTAAATTTTTTTTTATATTGGAATAAGATTCATTTTCAGTGGAATTGAGCTAAAAAAATGTTTAATTGTAATATTGAAGAGCTGTTATTTGTAAACGAATTGTCTAGGCTTACCGACATATTAGTGCTACGCTTACCGAATTTCAGTGAACCTACCTTCTCTTTCTCAGGCTTCTGAAATGCGTCCTGATTACAATTTTAAGGATGTTGGTACAACCGGCTTGCAATTTATTTGATTTTATATGTACGGCACTGTATTCATATATGTTCGCTCTGTCCATTTTTAAAATGAAAGAAAGAAAACTCACCAAGTACCTGGGGCTTTCGTGATCCCGGGGAAGTAATGCAACAAAAGCAGAAGCCAATAGCCTAACGACGACTCGTTTGCAATTTTTTTTATACGCACAATGCTGAGATCGGAAAAACATTTGTTGGAGTCTTATTATATCCTAACACTCCCGACTTGACGATGGTGACCATAAATTTCGCAATTTCCTTCGCGAAATGGAACAGAAACTCGAGAAAATTGACAGGTTCTATGTGTGAGGATCGTGAAGTTGTAGTTGTAGGTTTTCTGCTGGTTGGAAGACTAGCGCTACTACCGGCGCGCTTACTTATCGGGGCTCTTATCGACCTCTCATCTTCGTCCAGAAAATGAAAATTTTCACACAAAATATTTATTTCCTCATCACAAGAGAGTGTCTTGTACAATTTCGTCGACCCCGGGACCACGTAAGATTCTGGACATTTGATGAGTTTTCTTCATTTCATTCAAACAGAGTACAGATCGAGAAGAAAGGTCAATAAGTGATATTTTCAAATAAGTTTGTGGCGCTCATGTTGGGCAATGTCTTTTAGGCAACTTAGAACTAGAATCTTGGTATAAAAATGTCTTGGGATAAAACAAGACCCCCGAGAATGCTTCTGTGATGTCAGAGTTGTGCGTAGAATAATAAACTAAAAAACGGGTCTCGCCGTGCGGCAGTTGGAGTTTGCCACTGTTGCATTTCTTTGTTTCGGAAAATTCCTATTGCACTCAGACTATTAATTTTCCTAGCAAAAAGATACTTCTTAAATCATTCTATCAACCCCAGGGTCACGCAAGATCTCTACTATTTGTTAGTTTTCTTTTCTTCATTCTAAAAATAAGAAGAGCGGATATATATGGAGCCAGAGCAGTATACATATAAAAAAATATCTAAGTCGGTTTAACCCTTAGAGAGTACCGGGGATCCAGCGGACCACACCCCAAGTTTGATCGCAATAATCACCTTTTTTTGTACATTTTACTTGAAATGTAAGAATCATGCAAAAAAAGTCGTTCCACGATCATTTAAGGCCTTGTAGAACCTTGATATTCACTGAAAATTGCTTTTCCATTTTTTGCTCAAATCGCCAGTTTTATTCTTCAAAATTTGTTAGAAACGTGGACTATCACACGTATTGTTCCATACAAAAATTGTATTTCGAGGGAACGTACCTAATTTCTTAGCTCAAATTATTGAGAAATAAAAAATGTAGGATTTTTTTTAGAGAAAAACTGCATTTTCGTGACTTTTGAACATTTTTGATTATTTAAATTAATTCAAATTTAAAATTTGATTATCGAGGCTTTTCCATCCTATTTCGGAAGGATCAAACTAACTTCTGATATGCTGCGGAGTCAAGTGTGGGCTTTAGAATCCACCACTTTTTGACGTGGTGTCCGATGGACCCCATGTACTCCGAGTGTTATGGGGCCGAGGTGTACTCTCTAAGGGTTAATCATTACCCAACTTGTCCTGGACTCGTATCTAGTTCCAGACCCCCTCCCCCTTTAACCGAAGACATTAGCTGAGCGGTGAATCTTGACTCGGGATCAGTCGCGTTGTTAAGTTATTTCGAGTGCGGATAGCTTTTGGATGGGCGATCATCCGCAATGTACGACCGGATTGTATATTTGCAGCATTTCAGCTAAAGTCGAGCGGGAGGTTTGACGTTGTGGATGATTGCGTGCATTCGATGGTAACACACATCGAATGTCTATCGCGATATATAGTTTTCCCCTCTCCTGGTCAAAACTCTAGGAAAACGCGAGTACTTCTCATAAAAGTCGGATGCAGCTGCAGCTCATCACTAATTAGATTAAATTCATACATAGATGAACTCAGCTCAGTGAAGAAATATTTTTACATGATCATAGCCATTGAAGTTGAGTCCTAGCATCTCGTGTAATACAGGTTGGAATGAAACTTTTATTAGTCCCATGAACGAGGCTAAAGCTACCGAGAATAGGCCTCTGTTTAATCGTTGTTCCATCCAAGGGTAAAGTACAATAAGTTACATTGGATAACCTGAGTGCCATGGGACTTATATATATATATATATATCTATATATATATATATATATATATATATTTGTTTTGAATATTATGCACGGGGTTGTCGCGGTATATATTATCAGTCACGGACGCATTTTTATAATGCAATCAAGTGACCTGATAAGAGCGTGTGCCCTGACATATTGGGCAAAGCCTGGTTTTTACCCCATCATTTACGGACTGGGTTGCAGTCAAGTGCATGATGGGGGGACCTACAGCTTAAGGTGGGTTCCGAACCACCAGAACGTCGGTAAAGGTACATAGGAAAATTTCAAGAGGTACCGGCTCAGGGATCGAACCCCGGACCTCTGAGGGGAAGTCCGAGCGTCTAACCAATTGAGCCTCGTTTGCGGGACTATTTTAACAGCAACCGAGATGTTACGCTTTACAATTAGATCTGTAAAGCAAATCTTGACTCCACGCCCTTGAATTTTTGCTCGGAAGAGGCCTTGAATATCAGGGCAGAAACCATAGAGGAATTAGAAACGCAATGGAGACAGAAAGCCATCCACGGCGAACACCCCAAAACCTTAGATCAATAGGAAGTGGATAGTGAGGCATCCAATATTTGGTTTAGGAAGGGAGTCCTGTATCCAGAAACGGAAGGATTCGTTATTGCGCTTCAGGATGGGGTTGCTAGCACCAGGAATCATCGCAAACACGTGTTACATCAAGACGTGGTAGACCGGTGCCGATTATGTGGAGATACCAATGAATCCATCGAGCACATTATTGATGGTTTTCGCGTCATGGCGCAAAGAGAATATACGCACAGGCATACTGATGTGGCGGGCATTATACATCAACAACATGCCCTAAACCTAGGTTTTTTAACAGACTGGATGCCTTTCTATAGATAGAGTCCAATGCCCGTTTTAGAAAACGAAGATTACATCTTATATCGGGATGTTACTATCCAGACTGATCATTTCATCCGAGCCAATCGACCCGACATCGTGATCCGAGAAAAAAAAGGTGAGAGAGTCTACATCATCGACAATGCTTCTCGACTCAACCGAAATTTGCAGGCAACCTATATCACCAAGATCCATAAGTATAGCTAGCTAAGGCATGAAGTAAAGGCAATATGGAGGAATGTGAAACATGCACCTATTCATCCTATTGTGATTTCGGCTACAGGCAATGTGCAGGCAAGATGCACTGAACATCTGTAGCATTTAGGAGTCAGTAGGGTACTGCCGACAGCTCAGAAGGCAGTTTTATTAAACACCTGTCGCATTGTAAGAAACTTCTTAGACCATCAGGAAGCCAGCGACTAAGAACCTATGGCGTGATACATGGTAGCTCTGAGAAAACATCCAGAGGAGACTGTTATCACCTCCAACACTCTCGGCCGCTGTGTTACAATAACGGCGGTAAAAACAATCTGCAAACTACACCATGCTTCTAATTTTGTACCTACAACATCATTGCAAATTATTTCTAACATCATAATAAATTAACTTATAACATCCTCATATCATCAGTCACTTGACTTAGTCCGTGGCTATGACGAAAAACCAGGTTCACCCGAGAAAAAGTTTAAACAAAAAATAATAAAGGTGAAACCTTCATCTCCAACTGTCCCGTCTACCACGTCAGGTCATCCGCGTCTAGAGAACTGACTCCAAGGAACAGTGTTGTCCGATTTTATCTCGCATAATTTTCCCGCTCTTGCTTAACTTCTAAGACAAAAGGAGCAGAAGCGGATAACGTACACGTTCCAGTTGCGTTGGGATTAGTTGCTTTAAGGAACCACGATCGTAGCTTCAGGAGCCTACAACTTCTCTCATAAAAATAAATAATAATAATAATAATAATAATAATTCTGTCAATGTCTGAACGTAAACCTAAAATTCAGGGAAAAATTATGAAAATTTCTTAGTAGAAGGTAGATGGTAGCTCTAAGAAAGCGTCCAGAGGCGACTGTTGTCACCTCCAACGATTGTGGCCGCTGCGTAAAACAGCGGTAAAATGCGAACTCCAAACTACATTATGCTCCTAATTTTGTACCTGAAACATCAGCGCAGAAGATTTCAGACATCGTATTATATTAACTTATAACATCCTTATCTCATCAGTAACTTGACTTAGTCCGTGGCTATGATGAAAAACCGGGTTCACCCGAGAACAAGATTGAAAAAAATGAAGTTTGAAAAAAATAAGGACTTTGCGTGAGGCTACAAAGTCCATCTTGTACATCTCATACTCGGCTGTCTTGTAGGTATGAAAGCTTCATTTCTTAGCCAAGTCAAAAAAATCTCGGCCTGCCAGCGTGAGGCTCAGTCCATCGTGAGCCGGATGCAAAAGGCTGTTTTCTGGGATCACTTCAGCTGGTCCGTCAACGCTGTTCCTCGTGACATTCTACAAACATTCGTAGCTCTAAAAAAATATCCAGAGGTGAAACCTTCATCTCCAACTGTGCCGTCCATCGCGTAAGGTCATCCGCGGCTAGAGACCGGACTCCAAGGAACAGTGTTGTACGAAGTCGCTTGCGTAAATTTTCCGCTCTTGCTTAACTTCTAGGAGAGAAGGAGCAGGAGTGGATGACGTGCACGTTCCTAGTAGCCTTGGGATTGGTTGCTTTAAAGAACCATGCGTCAATTCACCCTACGTATCTTTTGGGTCATGCGGCGCACAATACTGATTTGATTTTTTCACTACTTTATATTGCATTCATGAATTCATATACTCAATTTAACCTCACTGGTTCATAATATGCATCTCCCCTGAATGTAAAATAGTCAAATTTTAGCATATTTATAATAGTGCATTCGAAATTTAACTATCCTAAAAGTGAATTCAAGTAAATTGAAATGAAATTAGCTGGGTTAAAAATTATTTGATAAAGCTTCTAAGTGCGCCAAAATCCGAACCGAATTCAATGGAATTCGACGAATCTCGGGTCCATTTGACTAAAAATAGGGTTTGTATGATATAAGTGAATATTTCATTAACCACACAAATTTGGGCAACATATGACGGAAATCGTGAAACTTTTTCTGTATTTCTTGTCTGAGACGGAACTTTGAATAAGAAAATTGCGGAAATTCTAGAATAGATAATCATTTAAAGAAGACATTTCAAAATCAGCAGAAAGTATATTTCAAGAAAATGTTACGGGCAAAACCTAGGGAACATTTCTCACGATGGTCATATGCATGTTATAAAAATTCAATGAAAATTTGGTTTCAAAATGAGCTGAAGAACTTCAAAAATATTACAAAATTATTACTAAAATATTCACTTTTTTGTAAAAAAATGCTTACAGAATTAGTTTATTGACTCCAATCACGGATGATTATTTGTAGTTGAAATTATAGATATATTATTATATTTACCGGCAGAATTAATGAAAACCACTAAAATGAAGACCGCACCACCAACAGCGATCGTCATTTTGTCTAAGATATCAATTTCAATGCGGCAATATAAATTGTAGACACTGAACATCGGGCAGTTTCGCATACAGTGTAGCTAATGAATATTCTGAGGTTCTGAGGTTTTTAATGTACTACAGCAAAACTTAGGTTCTGTAAAACAGTACAGATTTGTGAATATATATTGTATAATTTCTGAAGATAAAAATGTTTTTTAACACTCTATGAAAGTATTTGTTTAATTTTGCGAGGATAATAAAAGGTTATCAATATGATTTATTGAAGCATGTACCGAGCATTTGGGTTCCAAATTAACGTTTATTAATTGCCCACATGTTTCTTCTTGATACAAAGTCATTTATATGACGTTATTTTTGAAGATACTTGAAATTTCCGTGACGTATCAAGATAATTTCATTCCTTTTTCATGGATTCTGACAATGTCTGAACGTAAACCTCAAATTCATGAAAAAATTTGAAAATTTCGTTGAGTTATTAGGGGCTATTTGAAACTCAAACACTTTCACGATTTTCCCAATATCTTGTTGGAGATTTAAAAAGAATTTCATTTTGGCATCTAATTTTTATTTACTTTATGTATTATCCAAAATAGCATATATAGTACAAGTTGAGATAAACCTGTATATTATGTAGAAAACATCCACATGCCTCCCCCTCCCTGCGTAATGGGGCATAGAATTTTCATGACCCCTCTTCTGACAAAGCAATGCAAGAATGGTATTTTTGTATTTGGGGCAAGACATTAAAAAAATGAGACATGCTTCATGAATTTTTCTTCCCAGGTTAAACTGTATAATAACTATCAGTGTAATAATGAGAATGATTGTCATAATATATACTATGAGCTGTAGAGCATGGGATTATTTCGACACCTCCATTCCGAAATTATCATTGAAGTACGGCATACTCCTTTTTTATTCATTAAAATAAAAACACACTGGATGAAGTTGAACTCTCTAAAGAACTAAGATAAAAGCTTACATTCAACATATCAAATTTAAAAAAATACTTTGATGTCGTTTAGAGACCACTTAATTGTATGTGTTATTAACAGTTAATTAATAGAAAACCCCCGGATGATATAAAATAGTGTTTGTTAGGAATATATGAACCTAGATGTTACATCATTTGAACTGCCTGTAAGTGGAATGAATATACTATTGGACAGTTACTAAAGTTGCTCAAGAAGGTGCGGAAGAACACAATAATAAAACCTATTAATCGGTGACAAACACTTGATAACGTTGAAAAACAGAGTTCTCGATTGTTCGCAATAACTATCGCAAGAAATCGCTCCCTTTCGGATTTTCGGATTGAAAATGATTGACCGCTGTCCATCACTTCCCAGGTCGTCGCCGTCACGCGCACTGAACTCTCCCACATCTTGCTCAGTCCGTCAGACTCTTGCTCATACTTTTCTTTCCAATATGTATTTGGACTTTGGAATTTTCCGCTGAACTGGCTAAGAACAGCGAGAAAGTGTCGACGATATCTTCACTGATGCCGTAAAAGGTCGCTTCATTGGTACGTAGACTATTAGATATAATTTCCTTTGAATAGAAGACCAGGAGTTTAATTACATGTAACTTCACTTCCACTTCACTTTCATATTCACTTCAATTGAAGGTTTTGTGAAGTTGAATGTCATGTAAATTCACGTGTGTATCTAGATGAATATTGAAGTGAACACAATGAGAATGTGAAGAAGAAGTCAATGAGAAAGTTACATAGTCAAACCCTTGGTCGAATACAAGCAATCTGATCAATATGTTGAAAACATGAAGTACACAGAAAAAACTAAGAATAAAATTTGTTGCAGGGATTTTTTTAGAGAGATAAAGTTGTGTTCAGCCAACTTCGCGTCTTTCAAAATACAGGTGTTTGTCATGGAATAAAAAAGAAATTTTAGACGATATTTGTGTAAAGTTTATCCTGTGAAGTTAATTTTGTTGCAAAGAATCTTTCGTCGGAAATGGATGTTAAGTTTATCTTCTGTTTTTTCTGTGTAATAGTAAGGAGGCCGAACTGTGTGTGGGAAATTTGTCACCATTTATCCAGATATCGTGGCAGCGAAGGACTTACGCTAGATGGTAACAGGGTTCTCCTTGATTGGAGTGGGATATCTGCAAGAGCTGCGAGAAGTTTTTGACTGGTGGGCTGTTGGCGATAAATTTGAATCATGAATCACCCATCAATCAAAAAACTCTCGCAGCTCTCGTAGATATTTTATTCAAATAGAGGTAAACTCTTCACCGTTTAGCCTACTTTAGTGGCAATCACATCTGAATTAAGAATTTAATGTTTCATCAAGGAAATTGATTGTGTCATATCTAAACAAAATTAGTTCGAAGGGGAACTTCTGAAGAGAAGAAATTATAATTAAACTCGTACATGAAATATTGGAAGTGGATTTGAGGCTAGGAATTCGATGATGATCTTATTAATAACGATCAGCGAAATATTAGAAAAATCTACCTGCGTGTGATTTTCACTATAATATAATTTTCAATACATTTTCTCCTCTCTTTCTCTGAGAATCTCTACTTACAAATAAAGGCTAGAAAACAAAAAGGCCCATCTGATCCACGCTCGCGCGCGTATAATATATATAATATCGCAATATTAAAGTGGTCCAAAAAAAGCGACTGTTTAAATGTTCATGGGCGCGTGGATATTTGTATAGCCTAGGAAAAATCAGAAAATGCCTATTTTGTATCGTTGTAGAGTCATTTTCCAGCTTGCTAAAATGTTTTGAAAACTTTTGTTAATGTAAGGTAGAAGTGATACAACTGTGAGTCCAATCGAAGGATTCACCTGCTTGGCAACTGGAGGCTTCTTCTCACTCCGTTCCAATGTGGTAACAGTCCTCAATGTGTTTGTCTACCTAGAGACCTACGCCCTAAAAGTTTATTACTGAAAACTTCAAGTGTAATTATCAGCAGCTTAGTCCGACTACATGACCCAATCCCTAAACATCATAACTCTGAAAAACTGCTGCTGGTCGAAGAGAAGCAGCAATATTAATTTGTATAAGTGTGTCTCCTTCGCACTTATAGTCGAAATGGATATTAAAAAAGTTGAAAATATAATGCTTTGTAAAGTTAATTTGGAATAATTGTTATGATCAAAAATTCTGCACTTATTTAAAATAGTCAGTTTATTGGTTTATTGTTGAATATCATAACTAATTAGTCTTGAGAAATATACTTAATAAATGAAAGTAAACATCCAATGTCTGCAAATAGTAATCTTTATTGAATAATGTCTTCCAGAAAATAGTCAATATTAGAATAGAAATTTTTTAAGCGGATAAACCAAAAACTCCTACAAGTCTTCTTTCAGACTTCTTTACGTATCTCGCGTCTTTTGGCGTAATATTAGACTTTTTGATTTTTGCATATCAATTTCAATAAATAAATTAAAAACGACGAGTTCTGTCAAAAAATGGTTCAAAGAAATTCTGTAGGAATTTTTAAAAGCGGAAATTCCTCAAAAACCTTTCCTCATATTTTGGATCGTTTATCTCACAATTTAAATTTTTGATTTTTTTCATAGTCTTTTCGATAAATCTAACGTTAGAATTAGAAGTATTTACTCATTTATTTTGATGCATAAAACTGAAATTATGAGTTCTATCAAAAAGAGTTTTGAAGAAAAATGATAGATATTAAGAAAAACTTCACTCTTCTCTTAAACTTCTTTCACGTAATGACGAGAATGTGAAAAGAAAGCAAGTTTCCAGCAACATCGGACATTCAAGAAATTATTGTTTGGTGCACATCGAGACAATTAATTACGAAAGAGATAATCATTATCAGATTTTTTTTAACGATGTCTTATCACTTTTGGGTACATGATGTCGATGAGAATTCACATTTAGAAGCAAACATTGCAATTGTTCTTCATTTGCAGTTATATAATAGTTGTTCTCGGAAATTAACGCTACTCCGCGTTCTGCATTGTCGTTAGTGACGGGTAATCCACAAATTGCATGTAAAGCAAATTTGTAATCTTCTCTGGAATTCTAAGTCTCTGGATCGAAGTTTAAAAAATCAGATAAGAGATTCAATTTCTGAAATATTCCTATACTTCTTGTAGTCACAAGCTTGTCAAGAGTTAAACCCTTAATTTCATTTTTATGCTTTATATTAAGTTCTAAGCGCTTCGACGGATTTTCTTTGCTACTGCGGTTTTCTTCAATTGCGAGAGACATTTTTCTTTTACAGTCTAAAGAGACATTTTTATCAAAAAAAGCTAAACCAATTGTCAGTTCACTTAGGTACCACAGATGATTGAAAATTTTTTTCGAAGCCACGTTGCAAATCTTTTCAGTCAGAGAAGAACAATCAAGAAGTCTTTGTATTAGAGTCAGATCATTGTTTGCAGCTGCTTCTGGATTTGTTGCTGTAAACCAGTCCTCTATTTTACTGTCCTCGGAGTCTTGCTCTACATACCTTAAATACTTTCACTTTCATTAAAGACCCTGGAGTTTTACACCACTTATGAGTTAGTGCAAACAGTTAAAGGTATTTGATGGGCAGTTGGGTAGGGTTGGCTAGGCAGTTAGATGTTACCTGGAGGCTAAGCGAGCAGTTAGAGAGGTAGGGCGAGCAGTTAGGTTAAAAGGGCAGTTAGGGAGATTGAGCATGCAATTAGGTTTGGTGGGCAATAATAGGGGTTCAGCCGGTACAGATAGAAGCTGGACAGGCAGTTAGGTTGGCTGAATAGTTATCCAGGTAGGGCAGGCATTCGGGAGGTTGAGTAGGCAGTTAGGGAGGTTCTCGTTTCATGACATAGCGACGCCACCGTCGCGTTAAGAACTTTTAATACTAATAGAATTAAAGGAAATCGCAAAGTTGAGAAGCAGAGTACCAATAAACTGGTATGCCCATCGTTCATATTACATACTTTGAAAATTGCTCAAATTCTGAAAAGTTCCCTGAAAAATAATCTTATGATGTTAGTTTCAATTCTCAAAATCAAAGCCTGTGATTTTGATGATGCTTGTAAAGTGTTAAAAAAGGTTATATTTTAGTTATTTTTATACTACAATTTTGGCCCATTATTTCACGTTAAAGGTTTTTTTGCTCATGTTATATGAAAAAATGCGACATTTTTCAGCACTCTTGCATTTTGAAAACCAAATTAGTAGTTAAGTATCAACATTTTTCAAAATTCAGCCGAAACCGACTTCAGTGAAATAAAATGAAATGTATGAATAGTCATTTTTGATTGACAAGATTATATATTTATCATCTTACAAACATATAAATCCAGCATAGATCGATTTAAATATATTATACATTACGGGTGTTCAAATTTGTGTGCCTTCCCAGAAAAATTCATGTTTATTGAAAACGGCCGATCATAATGGAAAATTATATGCAATAGAAAATATGTGGCTCATTCAAATAAGTATTTTTTGTTCATGATTTTTTTAAATTATACGCACATGATATATATGAAGAAAGTTGTCATAAAGAAATGTTAATAATCTATTCCACCTACTGAGATATCTTTAATATACATTAGAATTATTTTTATAATCTTAAAAATACAAGTCACATATATAGATCATTTTTGCAAGAGTAGTAATTTCAGATTTGTCTAAGAAATTATAAAGAAAAAAATAACAATAAAAGATACTCATTTGAATAAGCCACATCTTGTATATTCTGGATAATTCTGCGTTATGATCTGCCGTTTCAGAGAAAACATTTTTTTTCTGTCAGAACGGACGAATTGCCGATGAGCGACTTCTAGATATCGCATTCGATATATTTCTTTCTCCATTTATTTTTTTCATTCGACCCAAAACGAATAAAGTAATTAAAATCAAGGAATATCGCTAGGGATGTGTCATCAGCTAGATACCTGGTACTTTTTTTGCATTATCTTTTCCGCGAAAGTTGTTTCTTTTAACACAAAATTTTCCACTGTACACTTTTCAATTTAGAACTTTTGCGTGTCGAGTAGCACACAGTTTTAGGCCCTGATCGCGGCAATAAAATTTTGTTTAAATCAACATACAGCATGAATTATGAAAGAGAATAAGCTCTTATATTCCCATCAATACATATATATATATATATATATATATATATATATATATATATATATCTGTGATTATATTTAACTTTTTTTTCAAAGTTTAACATAATTTTGTGTCCAACGTTGGATTAAAACATTTAAAATAATTTAAAACTACATATGTGACCGTCCGCGATAAAAGGGACCTAACGCGGAAAAAATCGATTTTTCGTTTATTACACGGATCGATAGTTTTTTATTCGCTGTTTTTATATACTGTGAATTAGCCATAATAAATTGCATTTTATATCTGACTGTTCTATTGCTTGAATCATTTGACCCGACTACATATTACAAACGATATATTGTAAGTACTTTAGTTTTAAATTTCTCTTCACTTGAAATACATATTTATGCGTTTGTTCATAATTTGCGCAGAAACACGCCTTGCTGGGGGATGTTTTTGTTTAGGAAATTGGTTGGGATGTACAAACTTATGTAGATGAATTTGTTCTTTGCTCAATAAAAGCAAATTTCTTGAAATTTCGTGTGCTCCAACCATTTGGTGATATTTATTAAATATTGGATGAACAAAACCACGCTTGTGGACTTTTCCAACCGTCCAACCGTCCTTTGCTATTGCTGCCGTGAAAGGTTTGACTACTGGGACATATTGTCCGTGTCTATGAAATAGAAGATTATCAAGAAAAGTTATATCATTCATACGATATTGAACATTAGGAAGTCTTTCAAGAGTAGTAAGTGAGCCAGTAATAGGAGCAGAGCCAGAGTGTTCGATAGTTTCAGGAAGATTCTCGACTGTAGAACCTAATTCTGTGAGAAAACATATATGAGGAATATTATGAAATCGAGGTGTGGCGCGAAAATTTGAAATGTATTCGAACAGTATTTGCATGTATGTGCGAGTATATGCAACAGCTTCAGCCCGAGATTTGAACCTAGACTGTAGGTAAATCAAGCCGGCACGCTTTATTCACTCGGCCATTCTCTAAATTTGAATAAGTAAGATTTCACTGATTTTCAGTAAAAATCCGAACTGATTTCAATGAGTGACCCATTTTTAGCTATTTAAATCAGTGATACTGCATTGTGAACCAGGGAAAATTCTCACTGATTTGATTCAATGGCCCATTTCACACTGACTCAAATTTAGAAAGCAAGGAGCCGGACTGTAATCAGATCCAATGAGCTCCACTGTAAATTCCCGAGATATTATTTATCTGAAGTTAGACAAAAACGCTGCAAACAATTGAAAATTACAATTATCCGAAGGCAGATAATTTTTATCACGAGGCGGATAAAAATTATCCGTCGTCGGAAAATTGTAGTTTTCAATTGTGTGCAGCGTTTTTATTCAACTTCAGATAAATAATATATTGGGGGTTTACTGTGTCATTGGCGCTTTACATTTGGTGTCTATGAATATATGAGAATGACAACTGGATTAGGAGCATATGCATGACATCGGCACTTTGTTACATTTAAAATAACGTATTCGAGGTGCAAACTGCAAATGGTCCTTATCCATTTTATTCTCATGTCTTCATATCAACTATATGATTCTTGCAAAGCCGGTAGTAGGTAGGGGTCAAATAACTTCACGAGGTTAACTGCCACTAAAACCCGCAACGCTATCATACATTATATAACTCTTTAAATGATAATCTTCATTTATATGTACAAAACTAGATTTTACTTGATACCTATGGAAATATTGATGTTATCAAAATGCATATCATATAAAATTTGTACATCTAGTCTAGGAACATATTTTATAAATCATATATTTTTCTGTTTTTTTTTTAAACACTTCAGTTGTACAGAAAAATGTATGCATAATGAAATATGCTCCTTGAATAGATATAAAAATTGTGTGTAATATGCATTCTGATAACATCAATATTTTAGGAGCAATCGAATAATGTCTATTTTAGGGTCATACAAATGATTATTTAAATATTTAAGAGCCCGAAAACACCCTTTCTGCTTATGCGTTTGAGCTCAAGTTGCTTTACAAGAATATTTTTTCATCAAATGGAACCAATATGGAGGTTGCCGAAAAAATTTCAAACTTGAAAATAAGGGTCACCCTAGCCATCATACTGTTCCACGTAATATGAAATCAATTTATAGTAAGTCCGTATAAAGAATGAAGTGCCGTTATATCGTATACAAAATTTGATTATGTTCTGTAGATGGAATCAAGTCAATTTTTTGACAGTTCGATTCTTCGTGACAAAATATACAAGCACACTGACAAAAATGGTTAGTTGAGCGAATAGTTTAGTTTGTAAGATATAATTAGTGCCATACAATTTTAATATGTCCTGCAGAGCAGCCTAGTTTTTTTATTTTAGCACTAGCAGTCTATATATCAAAATCGATCAGAATGGACTTAATTAGTATAATAAGTGACGAGCTCGAAGAAATGCAACTGATTCTGAGGACAAATCGCATGTGCACATCTCTAACTCTGCTCTTTCTCTTCGTAGATAACGTTCAAGTGAGAGAAGTTTGATGTCACACGTAGTGGTGGCGTAAGAGGGGGGCGGTGGGGGCGGTCCGCCCCGGGTGCCAGCCCCGGTTCCAAGCACCAAGGGGTGCCAACAAGGGGCAATAAGGGGTGACAAAACCAAAGTGCCACACCGCAACCGCCCCGGGTGCCAACCCATGCTACGCCGCCACTGGTCACACGTCAACGAATAAATAATGTAGAGAGGTTATGTCTCGGTGTGGCACGCTGGTATTTAACTTCAATGTTACATCACTCCACCTTTCTCACTCTAATAATTTCTGTAAAGAGAAGGAGCTGGATGTGCGCATGCGATTTATCCTTAGAATTGGTTGCATTTCTTCGAGCTTGTCACTTATTACGGATTCAATAAACTTATCGGAAAGCACGTCGCACAAAACATTAAAAGAAATTATTGAACAGAGCAAGGCGCATTTTTCTCTTAAATTAAGAATTTCGCTTACATCATTAAGAATATTACTAAGAATATGCCTGCAAGAATATTACACGCTTGATATTAGAATATTGTTTTTTCGGTGTATACAGAACAACTCCAACATAATTCTTTATAGGGAATAAAGTCAACTTGATTATTCATACATACTTACATGAACTCGATTCTAAATTGCGTGCAGCAGTCGATATGCACTTAAAATTATAGGTACTATATTATCATATTTACCAACAGAATTAGGAAAAACCGCTAAACTGGAGACCAGAATACCAATAATGATCGTCATTTTCCGTATATACCGAGCTCAATACAGGTTTCTAATTCTAGACTGATTTATATGCTCTGTGACTAATGAATATTCTGTGGTTTTATTATAGAGTGCAATTTAATTTCTAAGAAAGAGCTCAGATCCACGATATTGTACAATTTGGAAAAAAATATGAATTTAGTGGTACAATATGTATTAAAAACTATAATTAATTATGTATTATTGCAAGGATGATAATATATCACACTATCCGTTGTTTATACTGATAACACCATCATAAGTATTACGAATTTTGTATATTTCTGTAAAAGCATAAGTTTGAGCTTCATGCAAGCATTTGCTGATGATATAAAGGGGTATTTCTCTATTACTTCTAAATTTGACGTCACCAACGTTTTACATTTTGGCTTGGAATGAAAGAGGAACTATTTATTTTTATAATACGTTCAATTATAAACATGATAAAATTAACATCGGGCAAAAATTCTAATTTAAGAATAATAACCAGGATGATAATTTTAAGAAAATAATTTGTGCCACTAGAATTTTTAAAAAATGACAAAATCTTGTTGAGAGTACAATTAAAAAAAAAAGCATCACGTGCGTCCTAAACAACGGCCCAATACAGATGTCAGACAGACGCATGTAGGAGTATAAAAGTTTATTTTCTCTTATATTTAAAGGGCAACACCGCATAAGGGCTTAAGTAGAGGTACTGTTAGGCTTTATCAATCCATGGAACTAACATCCTGAAAGAAGCATCCATATCCGAGAAAACCTTTGTCAAAGGAACAGCGCGTCCCAAAAAAATCTGATTTTGATACATAAAGAGTTGCCTAACTTTTTTATTTTTAAATTAAAAAAAAAAGTACCTTCAAACAATTGGTTATCTCTATTGAATCGCGAAAAGAGCGCTCCAAAAAAAAATAACCATGTGCGAGAACACCTAAAAAGTTGCGTAACTGTTTTATATTTGCATTTAGAGGAAAAAAAGAGAGAACTTTCGAGCTATTACTTAACTCCATCAAACCGCGAAATAAAAATCGTAAAAGAAGAAGTCACATCCGAGAAAACCCCATATCAATGTTGCGGTGCATCTCCAAAAACGAAAATGTGGACACACAAAGAGTTGCATAACTTTTTTATTTTTTCAAAAAATTAAAAAAACAAAAAAGTCGTTTTGAGATATTACTTAGCTCTATTGAATTATGAAAAGAACAGGCAAAATTATTGAATTACTTCATAAACAAAAATACCAAACATGGATCTTGACCCACTCCTAAATCGAACCGGACCATAATCTTTTATAGAAATATGAGTTAGGTTAAAAATATTATTTTAGGCCAATAAAATGCGTTTCCAAAATTTGGCCTTCACACCTTTATGCGGTGTTGCCGTTCATTTAATGTCGTGCAAAAGTTTCTGGACATCTATTTTCCAATACGTTGAACAAGCACCCTAGTTTTAATAAGAATAAACTGTAGATTTTCCCTCAATTATTGCATAAAAGGAAATAAAAGTACCCGTTTTATAGGCATAAATGAGAGCCAGTATGTGTTAATTTTATTAAAAGTTGTTTGAAAAAACGTCAAATGTTAATGTTTCCGGAAATTATCAATAAATTCGGAAATAACCAATTTTTTAATTGTTTTTGGGCTAATTTTGGAGATAATTTTCTGCAAGTCTGTTAGAATACTGTTCTATTAATTTGTTTCAATTGAGTTATGAAAACCTGACTTTATATCAACATTGATAAGTTCTTTAAATTAAGCTTAGGTTTTCATTGCATCAAAGGAAAATTTTCAAAAACATTTTGATTAATATATTCATAATCAAATGCTTTTATTCAATTTCAAATCCTATTCAAATATTACTGCATTCTATGTTAAAATACTCCATTTTTTAAGCATTCAGTTTGAAAATTTGTAATCCAAAAATTTTTGTTTCAATATTTAACAATATTTGACTGCTTGTTTAAAATAAGAAATTATAAATCAAACATTCAAAAATGAACTAAATAAAATGGAATGATTTAAAATAAACCTCGAATCGTTCGAATTTCAGAGTGCTGAATGTAAAATTTAGAATTTGCATCGTTTCATGTTTTTTAAATTTTAATTTGTAAATGACATTTTTCAATTTAGATGTTTCAAGAAACAACTTATAAGCACTAAATTGTACTGTTTCTAAGTTAGAATAGTTCGCAAATGATATAATTTTGAAGACTTACGAATTTCTCTGAAAGAACTTTGGACACACTTTGAGGTTCCCTTTATCTGTTATAATACATTTAAAAAGAAAGTAAAAATGAAATATTCAAAAATAAAAAAATTGAAATTGAATTATTTAAAATAAAATAAGCCTCGAATCATTAAAATTTCAGATTGCTGAATGCAAACTTGAACATTTGCATTGCTTCATTTCTTTTTTAAATTTATAAGTGACATTTTTGACTTTGAATGTTTCAATAACAATGTGTAATCCTTTAACTGTAGTGTTTCAACCTAAAATCGTTGAAAAATTATTTAATTTTGAACATTTAGAAAATTTATTGAATCATTCTTCAAAATATTTTATTTCCTAAAACGCATTCTCTCCTTTGCCTGCTTAGTCAAGCTTTGTTTATGAAATACCGATGCGGACCGATATCAATTCTCTGAAAGAACACATTTTGTGTCGCACTTATGTTACGCATCTACATTTAGAATTAGGCTAATTTTATTTCATAAAGAAGAATATTAAAAATTGAAATTTCATTAGCAAAAATTCATTATAATGACATTTATCATTAATATTACACATCTAAGAACTCAAAACTTATAAGAGAAATATTGAAAATTGTTTCTTTTTTTCAAATTAGACAGAGCATATTTTCCTCCTGCTTGTAAATAATTCACAATTGTTTAAACAATTATTATTCGTTTGAGAGGGTGGAGGGAGAGAGAGAGAAGCAAGCTTCCGTTCTGTGACATGAGGCACAGCGCGTGTGTCAGAGGCCTGTGTTACCCTTTCAAGTCGTGGAGCACATGGTCCTCTGACCTCCAGTAATTATTATTCTATGTATATGGATTAACCCCTAAACTTATCTGATCCCTAATTCCTACCGCATAGCGCACACTTTGAGCATAGAAATTTTTGCAAAATTGTTTTCAAGATATAAGATAAAATCAATCATATTCATTATAGTAAAGGATCAAGAAATCAAAATCTGTGATCAGCCGAAAAAAATTGCAACAATTTTTGTATTTCGAAAACAATTGAGCTGAAGACGCTCAACGGATTCATGTTTTCAGGGCACACTGATAAGACATTTTTGCGAAATTATTGAATTATAATTTTTTCAATTACAAAAAAATCGTGTGCCTCAAATAAAATTATTTAAATGAAGTGAAAAAATAATTTTCTCGGTGTAAATAATTGTTTAAATCAAAGACAAATTTGTATTGCAACAAAATAAAGTTCTTTAAATTAAATAAGTAAATTGATAAAAATTGTGTTTCTTAGTGTCGACCAGGACAGACAACCAAAATATTTCTTTAAACAACAGAAACTTTTCTTTAATTGAGAGCCACTTATTATATATATATATATATATATATATATATATATATATATATAATATATTATATTATATTATATTATATAGTAACATTTTTTAGGTATTTTTACATGAAATTTGATATTTAGCTGGTTAAACTGTGTTGTTTTTAATCAACGTTATCACTTTTACTTTTCTTATAAATATGAAAATCTTAATTACATTTTTCTTCAAATGATTTTAATTACATGTATGTTGAATTTCGGTCAGGTTTATCTAATAGTGTTTTTTTCAATAGGACTCCGCTTTTCCTTTCTTCTATATTTAATGAAGTTTTAAATAGTTTGAAAAATAAATTATGCAAAATTAAGAACAAAAATTTTTCTAAACTTACAGAAAATCAAAAACTAAGTTTGATGCCAGAATATAAAGCCAAAAGTGAGAAAAATACATAGATTGTAGAAAAAACAAAATCTAGAAAGTCGAGCCTTGGGATGATAAGAAGTAGATATAATAAAATTAGGTGAAATTATTGATTAAAGAATATTGTAATGGAGAGAAGTAGAGAAGATGAAAAGTAGTTTTTAAAAAAAAAGACTGTGAAACTATTAAATGCAATGATTAGGGGAAGTGCATAATAGCAATTAGGTCATGCTACCTCAAAAATATTTAAGTTGAAAACATTGTAAAAGTCGGAAAATGATCTTGAAATGTATTTTATATTTGTACTAACTAGTGAATCCAAAGTTATTGGTAAGATCATTTAGTACACCTATCAGAGTTCTATGAAAAAATTGAAAAAAATGTGTTATTCATGTTTCTGATGTCTACAGGTATAATTGAAAGCACCATATTGCTATCAGAATATCTTTCTCAGTTGTTGATGTACTAAAATAGTAGAATATGCAGCAAGGGGGAGAAATTGGACATTTCACGTCGAGTGTGCTTTATGCAGTACGAGTCGCAGGCGAGCGTGCACACGAGTCATAGGCAAATGTTTATAAGGTAACACTATTATTATTTGACCTCTAATATTTCAAGGCCTGCGCACAAATGTGGGGGAAATCCAAATGAAAATTTTTAAGAACAAAGCTACATGTAAGAAAGCTGACCTTCTAAGTTAATTTACTAAGATAAGTCTCTTCAGCAAATTATTAACTCTTTTGTTCTGGACATTGCAGATTTTAAACGGTCTAAATTAACATTTTTCAAAATAACTCTCGTAATACACTTTGAGTACAAAATCCTTTCGGACCTTTGTCGGAAACAGATTTTCTTAATTTTTATGTATCTTATTCTGTGTAAAAATAGCACGAAAATAGTGTTTCTATAAAATCAGTTCTAAATTTCACATCTAAATAAACAATCTCTCGAAAGATGTTTGGGGCATAGAAACAATTTCTTTCAATGTTTGAAACCTTGTGAATTGAAAAAAAAATTTAATTAAGACTTTCATATCTATAAGAAAAGTAAGAGTGATAACGTTGATTGAAAACAACACAGTTTAACCAGCTAAATATTAAATTTCATGTAAAAATACCTAAAAAATGTTACAGGCATCAATGCATCTCTAAAAAGGTTTTCCTATAAGAAATGCATAATAAGATGGGTCGAAAATAACAAATTCTGGGCTTCAAAATGGCTACAACGCGAAAAATTAGCATTTTGGGAACCTAAAAAAGTAAATAATTAATTTGGAATCGATAGCCATGCAATGTGGTTACCAGCGCTGAAAAAAAATGTTCAAAAGATTCCGTTTTACTGAGTTTTTTAATTTTCTTGAGTTACAATGTTTTTTTAAGTATGTGAAGGTCAAAAAAGGTCTTCCCAATTTTCTTGCGAATTTTGGTGAATTATTTTCTAAGAGGATCAAAAGTAAAAATACAGCGAATATTACAATTTTTTAAATTAACTTCATAAATTATGGTTTGAATTTTTTTCTGCGCATGTGTGGGCCTTTTTAGCGTAGAAGTACAGAAAAAAAAATTGTAAGAAATACCAAAATCCAAATTTTGAAAATTTTCTGTAATTGCAACTTTAATACCTCGGTCATGGCGATTATTTTTCAGTGTATTTTGGTGCTAAAAAATCTCACACATGCGCATAAAAAATTGTAACTCAAAAATTATAAAGGTAATTTTATTAAATAACAAACATACCAAATTTAACAATTCGTTGTATTTCCAATTTTTAATCATAGGTCATGGTGATTTTTTTCTAGTGTATTTTGGTCACTGGAAGGTTTTCAAGTACTCGAAAAAACTCTGGTCCTATTTACATGGGGTTTAAGAATTTTTTTCCGAAAACAGGAGCTTGGCTCAATTCATTGATCACGTGGTCCAAGGGGGCGAAAGAGAGGGCAATAATATCTATATTTTCATAAAATATGTCCACGTGGACAAAGTATGGGGGAGGGGTGTTCGTCGACATTCCATGGCTGTCCACGAGGGGGAGGGAGGGTCAAAAATGGTGAAAAATTGTCCACGTGGTATATGGATGGCCCCTACATAACATGTTTCTTTTTTAAAAACGTTGTTTTTCCAAACTTTCGATCTTGAATTTTTTTTCGCAATTTTCATAGCCATATTTGTAGTCAGTGCATGAAATACATCGTTACGCGCTTTCAAAACTTCACACCAGGAAGAAAAAAAAACAGCCGGCAACGAGCAAACTTGCCGGCGCCGGCAGGCTACCCACTACGTAAGTTAATTATATTATTCATCTCAGTAATCATAAACTTTAGAGCTGAAAAGTTCAAAATTAAATTTGCAGTACACATACTAGATAATAAGATTTTTCATTTATAAAGTTCCAGATTAAATTTAATTTCCAGTCGCTTTATGAGCACAAAGGCCGTAGCCGGATAAGTATACATAGTTGAGTCTGCTCCCAGCTATATTTGGCCCATATTTTGGGGGTCTCTTATTACAATTTTACCCTTGTATGGACATTAGGGTGTACTTAAAGAACCTGATGCTTTTTTTTATCGTGCGCTCCTTAAAATTGTTCCGACCGGTGAAGCAATTAGTGCCTATTATACCCGTGTGGCAAAATTGTCATGGCGCTAGCTGGGCCCAAAATAGGAAAAACTTGTCCTCAAATTGGGGATTTAGACAGGACCAAACCACAAATGAAACGCCTAACCCGGCCAGAGCCTAACTTACCGACTGACTTGGCCCCAACTTTGCTTCATTAATTTTTCTAGTCTCAGCCACATTAAAATAAAAAATTGTTTTTAGAAATGGAAAAATGAGAAAAAAATGTATAAAGGTGAAATTTTTTATTTAAAAGAAACATATGCTCTAAGAAAAAGTCTATTAACAGTAAAATTACGTTCCTTTTAGAATGCATCCTTTGAAATTAAGCAGATTTCTTTTGTCCATCAATAGAATCGTTTCACTGTTCAAAGACTTATCCATTAAATGCAAAACGGAAGTAGTTTCACTGATGAACGATTTCTTTTGACTTTGAAAAGAATTCCTTTAACTATTAAAGGATTTCATCTGTTGGCAAGCGGAGAAAGAGCGCCTGAGCATGAGTGAATTTTTTCACTGCACGATTTATTAATTAATAGATAAAGTGAGTAAAAAAACGTGCGAAATGAGGTGGAAAATGAATTTCTTCAAAAAATTAGGAATCCCAGATTGTGACGCGAAAACTTTGGAAGGTACGTGTACTGAAAGAACAGTTTTTGATCCGCATAATCTCACTTTATATTGACTTTTACGCTTTTGACAATCGGAGTATAATTTTTTTTAATGTTCTTGTCAATCAAAAGTTCGTAAGACGTTCTTTGTGGAATTATTTTTTGAAGCGTCGATTTTATACCGATTTTATATTTACATTGATTTTATATTTACATTCACCAAAGTTATGCTTTTGTACATTTCTTGCACGTAATATCATGCAATAAGTTTTCTTTTAACGTTTAAATTATTCTTTCTCTTGTTCGACAATAGATTTCACTTCAAGATCAAAGGAAATCCTTTCACAGTTAAAGGATAACATTTGAAACGACAATCCTTTAACTATGAAAGTGTTTCCTCTCATGCCAATTTTGAATAGAAAATCTTTTAATAGTGAAAGGAATCTTTTGACAGTTAATAGTCTGTTTTTAGAGTGTAGCACGCCTCATCTTTCGATTGCCATCCCAATGTTTGGAATTAGTGAAGACCGTTCAGAAATGAGGAAAGACTTCATCCTCAGTGGACTTATATTTTTCACGAACAACTCCTGTAAAACGAAAAAATTGTAAATTTTGAATTGAAGTTCAAGTTAAACTATAACAATATATTATCATTAATCCCTGTAACAATAATTTTTTTACCGAGTATACAAGAGCACATGTAAAAGTCCTTAAAAAGTAATTTATTCGATATTTTCTTCGTAACTGTAAATTTCATGGCTAATTCTCCTGACATGTACTTTTTGATGATATTGGTGATGGATTTTCAAATTTGATTTTCCGTCAAAAAGTAAGCTCAAGTAGTAGTCTTATGAATGTGCAAATTATTTATTCTTTTATAAAAATACAACATTCACATTTTTTTTGGGGTTTGACTTCAATGCGTTATAAACTTGAATTACTTGTGATTTATTTACTTATTACTTTCGTTTTCGTTCTAGAATCTTGGAATGTTGGAAAATGCTCGATGTCTCCGAACGCGACGAGTGCTCTTCACTTTCGGCATTTTTGATTATTTGAATCACACTTTAATAATTGATACAGAGGAAATCACAAAAACACTCGCCAATATAACCTCAAACCAACCTACTTGTCATCTACTTGTGTTCAAGAGGTTGAATATGGAGCCCGACTGAAAACAGATTCACAGCCAAGTTCATGGCGCTGCAATCAGGAGCAGTGAAAGAGAGTTCGCTTAAACTAGATTCAAAATAATAACCCTGTTGTAGCCATGAAATAATTTTCCAAGTTGGGGCCAAACTTGTAATTTGGCAAACATTTGGCAATTTCCACACGGGTAGTTTTATTTTATTTTTTTTTTAATTCAGACGCGGACCTATTGGGATCCGATGCGCTGCGATACACCATCTGGTGGCAGAATTTGAAACCTTCAACTCCAGGTACATTTTGACAGATCGCATGGGCAATCGCAGAAAAATACTGTTCATTCAAAAATAAACATTAGATAATGCTTCAAAATTGATTTAAAATCAAGGCAGAAGTTTATTTTGTTATTTAACAATTTCTACTATGGAATTTTCCCCGCGAAAAATAAAAAGCAAAGAGTTTTGCTGCGTGTTTGGCTGTTCGTCTACAGCGCGAAAATATGAAACGCTGCTATTTTTCCGTTTTCCTAAAGTCGGTGTATCACTTGTGACAATTAAAAATACGTTTGGAGAGCCCGGAAAGATTGATGAGCGCATAGCTTGGAAAATGCATTAAGAATGGGAAAACCTACAACTGACACCATGGTAGTTTGATTTTTACTGTTCTGGCTCTAGTAAATATTCGTTAATATGCCAGATGAAATAAATTGAAGTATTTATAAATGATAATATTTTAAATTATTAATAAAAAACATGATAATTATATTAAATTTTTTATAATTATTCGTCAAAACCTTAACCTCAAAAGAGCAACATCTTGTTTTTAATTTATGATGACCGATTCCACTTCAAATCATGCAGGGGGGTCCAGGTTAGGGTTTCATAATAAATTTACCTCTGAAAATATAATTCTTCAATGAAAATAAAGAGATACGTATTTCGTACTTTAGCCGACCAAAACATTATTTTACCAATTAGGAGCTAAGGAAGTTAACCTTCCATTCTAAGTTGTTTAAAATTTCTACAAAAAGTCCTTTACACTTTTTAAAGGTTACATTCCATCGACTTATCATTTACTTTGTTAATTATTATTGCTGCCTCTGCACTCGATGTCTTCGATTGCACTGTCCATTTTCTTCATTTTTGAAAAAAATATCCGTTAAACATGTTTTATATGTGCAAAAAGTACACGATCTCTAGAAAGATCACTTATTTTTCAGTAAATCATAGTAACATTCAATACATTTTAAGTGTTGTTGTACTATATAAAAATATAATTCGATTGCTTTCAAAATTTTAATTCTAAACAACTTTGTGGTCTTCACATTTACCCTTTTTCCTAGTAGTTGACGCAAAAATTAAAAGTTTGGGTTTACGACAAAACAAATTTTTCTTGTTGAAAAAATCATTCACCTAAAAAAAGCTTTTGTTTATTCTGACATCGTGAACTGGATCTATCTGCATGATTTGAAATGGAATCAGTCTGATAAGGATCCTTCAGGATTTTTCATTTTTGAAATATTTGTAATAATTTTTAATGATTTTCGCACGTTATCTAGGCTTCTATTCAAAATCTACCTGGAATAGCGGCCATATTGAAATTATGGCGACGGTGGCGCACCAAAGAATTCAGATCCCAATAGGACCTTAAATAACTTCAAAATGATTAGAAGACTATTCGAGATATCGATTTCAAACATTCAGATTCGTTTTTCTCGCAAAAAATCCTACAGGAGTCCACATTAAAACTTTGTCGCCACGGATATTGTAATCTTGCCCTTATTTTGTACTCTAATTTTTATTCTCAGCTACCCTGAAAAATGTACCATTTTAATAAATTTATATGATTACAAGTGATAATACGCATTGCTATTGAAACGTATGCATTTTTATTTTGTTGTTTTTATAATTTAAAAAAGTTCCGCATCTTGTATAGAAAAATTTTTTTGGTTATAACCATTTTATTACACTCTGTATCGTTTTTCCGCAAGCTTAATTTGTTTATATTCAATGTTATTTTTTACGATTCGAACCAAAAATACGTATTCTATAAAAAAAAAATTAATATGCAGTCTGTAGATCTTTTTGGGTAAACAAGTTTTGTTAATTTTTTTTTTCGTACCTTGTGTTGTTTTTCCGAAAATTAAATTTGTTGATTGCTATGTTATTTTTTATGAAAAAAACTATGCGTTCTATGAAAAAATTGTTAATAATAAATTTGTTGTTCTTTTTTGAATAAAGAACCTTTGTCGATTCATTTATTTCCGTATTTCCGTAACTTGTATGGTTCATCCAAAAATTTAATTTTTTTACTCTTAATGATATTTTTACGATTAAGACAAAAACGGCGCGTCCCATCGGAACATAATTGATAACAAATTTGTAGCTATTTTTTGGGTGAACAACTTTTGCAAATACTTTTTTGTAGCTTCTGTTGTTCGACAAAAAATTGAATTTTTGATGAATAATGCTATTTTTCACGATTAAACAAAACTACGCATGCTATCAAAAAATAAATTATAACATATATTTGTAGATATTTTTTTAATGAACAACTTCTGTCTATTAATTTTTTTTTAATCTTGTCTTTTTTTCAAAAAAAAAATATTTTTCATTTTTAATATTATTTTTTAGGTTTTAAACGAAAACTACGCATCCTTTCAAAAAATAATTCATAACAAATTTGTAGATCTTTTTTGAGTGAACTCTCAACATTTTTAATTTTTTTAATTTTCAATGTTGTTTTTTACGAATAAAAAAAAACTACAAGTCCTGTCCAAAAATGACCAATAACTAAATTGTAGATCATTTTTGGGTACATCATTTTTGTCTTTCCATATTTTTTTTATCTTACAGAGTTTTACCGTAAAATTGAATTTTTCATTCTTTTCTGTGGTTAAAACCAGAACCTTTGGTCAAAAATTTGAATTTTCTTTTTTTCAGGGAAATTCAAAAGTTCTCATGACAATCTTGTAGGACTTTCAAGAAGCAACGTTTTTTTTTTACTTTCCGAGGACTACAAATAACCGTACATGGAATTTGCAAATCTTGAAAAAAAAATTGTCATAATTTATTTGAAAGTCCTCTAACTTTTTGAATTTTCATTCGAAATATCTGGCTAACGAACTCGACGTTTAGTTTCCGACACTAAAAGAGTGCACAAAAGGCCAATATGATAAAGTAATTCTTTAAAAAGTTATCTGCCAGCGGCAGGCATACATACAGACATACATACATACATACATAAAGTAATACAGACACCCATTTGCCCATCGTGAACCTGAAATACTACATCAAAGCAGGTTTTCAAATCGGAAAGATGCAATATGTAACCATTTTGAGCGTTTCACACAACAAAATATCTAAAAAAGTAATATCAATACAATCGTACCAATTTGAAGCATTTCGATATCGCACTGTGAGTGCAATTTGTTGATGAAAGTAACAGCAACAAAAGCTTCCTAGAAATTCGAGAAAGTACCATTCGGAATCTGAAGAGTATTCGTCTCTTCTGTTCCACTTTTGTATTAAGGAGATCTCTACTTGTCCCAGGGGACGGTAATCCCAAATGTAGGTAGCACTCCCGTAATGACAACGGGTACCTGGTGAAACACGCATTCTGCAGACTCAATCGGCTGCAATGCAAATAAAATTGAGCCCCATGGGATAAAAATGAGGTCGATAAGAGCTTAAGATAAAAGAGAAATATTATTCTTCCCTTCTCAACCCCCTTCTTCCTACTTCAATTCGCCATATAGAGATGCTTCCTCAGACGTGATTTCTGCTCTTAAACCATCAACGTAGCTTATCTTTCTCTTCTCAGATTTCCTTTCTTAAATATATAGAATCATGACCAGAATTGAACAGTCCAACTGTTAAAGAGCATGCATGTGCTTTTATCGACCGTACGCGGAAAGACATTTACATCAATATTTTATTAAATTGGTACAGATTTTAGTATCGGTCTGCTGCAACTTAGAAAATATTTTGAAAATATGTACATTTTTCCACTTTCCTTCGTCGCTCAGTTCATCTCTCAACTAAAGTTTCATAGAGCGATAATGTACTCGATAGAACTTGAACAACATCAAAGCTGAACCAAAATTTTCTAATCTATGTAAGTAGTCTAACTTTACTTTGATATCTTTTATGGCAAGATCTACTCAAAATATATATCCAAGACCGCCTTTGCGGAAAGGTTGGGTCACTAGTAATTAGAATCTGAACTGATTTCGCAAAATCTTCTTCCGAGAAATAGAACAATAACTTGATTATAATTATTGGATTTGATATGTTACAGCAACTGACACGACCGAAAAATCGTAGCCTAACAAAGAATTGTGTTCCAGTTAACCAATTATTGCCGTCATTTTTTACACACATAAAACAGCCATTTGATGGATATTTTTTACTTTTGATCCCCATCTTCTAGAGCAGCAGAAATTGCACTAAGTTATGTTGTGAACTAAACAGTTATTTCCAGTTTAAACATTTGTATTTCAAAAACTTTCTAGTATTTACTTTCCATTTTCCACTATTTGAGAAAGTTTCTTACCAGTTTAAGGTTTATGTCCTCTAGTGGTCTGAATCTTTGGCAACCATTCAAAAATCCAAATAAATCTCTGACTCAATCAATTCAGAGGGTAGTTCCATTTTTCTGAATTCACTTGTTCATCCACTAATTTTTATCAAGCCTGCAATTTTTGCAAATGAAATGATTATTATTAATCAAACAATTCTTGTCAAATCAAATATTAAAAAAAAAAAATTATTTTCAAGACAATTAATTCATGATATAGACCATTTCTAATTATTAATATGGATCAATATGCAGAGAACTGTATGAAATAACCCCTCCTTTGGAAAATACCAGAAGGTGATAATTTCTAATCGATAGATGACTGTCATGGAAAGTTGACAATATTCTTCTCAAGCTAGAAAATAATAAACCAACCAATTCATCAAAAATAAAATTTTTCTCATCTAATGTACAATTATTATCAAAGAGAAACAAGATGAGTTGAATAAAGTTCCTCAAAAATCTTGACATCAATGTATCGTTCATATCCTCGCTGTTGTCCCACCCCTTTTATTTCGATTTCTATCTGAACATTTCGGACAACTGTACTTCCAAATTCCACAGTCCCTGTTTTGAAAAGTGTATTCCTAGTTTTCTTATCCTACGCAATAACTTACAGAAAACATATATTCTCAGCCAAACAATTTACAACCTGAACAATGATTGCCAAAAGCGAAAAATTATTGAAATCCTTAAAAATAATGGTCGAAAACTAATTATCAAATTAAGAGAGTATTATAGAACCCTACAATCAAGTATTACTCACTGGTTCAATTATTACAGAATACTACTTCATAACAATTAACTCCTATAAAAAGTTCAAACATGCTCACCACGAATCAGTTCTTGTACATATAAATGAGGAAATTTACGTCAAGCAAGCATTCACTGTTGAAGAAAAATGGTTACTTTACAAATAAGGCTTAATAAATGAAAAACTTTAGGCAATTTGGTTAATTCGTATTTATTCGTCAACTCCAGTTGCTAATTCTAGTAGTTATCTGTCTTCATCGAAAAAAAACCATTAAAAAAAGACAGAAAATTTGAGAGAAATCTGACAACTGTCAAGTCAAACAAAATTGGTAGCTGCTTTTTAAAGCTATCAAATATTTCCAAACTAAAACCGCTTTCGAAATTAGAAAAACTAATCGGAAATCAATGTCCCATTTAACATACATACAACTATTCCTGTTAAGGCGGTACGATTGATTTCACTTCCCAATTCCCGCATTTTTTGAAAAATCAAATATTGATTGCAAAGTCAAACTATTATTCCCAAAGCTGTTCAATTCCGTAGATCGTGAATTTCTAGTGATTACATCATTCTACACGCCTCTGATATTTGGAAAGTTCAGTGTATTTTTGGGTAATTTGATTTTGCATAAAATTAGTCTACGCTTAGACGTTGATTAATGAATGGTCAGATATTTTTGAAAAATTGTTGGTAAAAATCTTTGACAGACGCCTCATAAAATATATTGGAAAATTCGTCACCATGATCAAAACCGATGATATAAGCGACCTATACGTAATGTTAATCGAAGCTATAAATCAAAGTAGGCTATGAGATTCTAGCTATTAGCGAAATGTCTGCTTCATAGAATGGTGCTAATATCCAGCAATATTATATATTTATAAATTATATTATCGCCGATTTTTTTAATATGGTAAAGTCAGTATTTTTGAAAAAGCAAATTATAGTTTTCAATGTCTTAACAACCCTAGAGTTATTACATAATTAAATGATCAAATAAGTGAAATTCTTGCAAAATGAAAATATTGTTTTCAAACTAAAAACTTCTGAAAAAGTAACCAAACATTTCTGTTGACAACTGGTGTTTAATTGAAAATATATGTCAACATTTTTAACTAAGGGTACGTTTTAATTAAGTTTCTAGTCCCGTTTAGGAAAGTTTAGAAATATCTCAAGTGTCCCTCCAATAAATAAAATCAAGCTCTTGTGCTATCAGTGCACGAAGTACATAGTCCCCTGTTTCTAACTTCACTCATTAACCTACTTACCCGCGAACTCAGTATCATTGGGGTGTATATCCAATTTTTACAACTTTACAGACGAGATCTTTGAGAAATAGGAAGTTGACATATGCTCAAAGAAGATTGCTGATAAAAAAATTAACTTTTTTCACCTGTTTTCGAAAAGACAAACTAAAACAATGAAGGGATTTAATCTTCAGAAGCTTCATGAAAAATTTTCTCGTCATTCGAGGACGTAACGCTTCTTAGTTAAACGGTCAGAAGACATTAGCGAAATATCTGCTCCGTAAAATAGTGTTAATTTGCAACAATATGTAACGCGGAGATGCAGCTCTTTCAAGTGCCATGGTCAGGAACTTTGGTCTTTGATAAGCATAAAATCATGAGAAGTCATTATTAAACGATTTAGGAAATATCCTTCTAAATATATGATGCTATCAATGCACAAGGTGACTAATCTCGCCAAGTTGAATTAGTGGGTTGAACTTTTGGCAATCAAAAACATTGTTTCCAAACCAAACATTTGTCACCGAACCGGAATAATCATTTTCAAAGCAACCAGTCGATCTAGTGAATTTCCAACCGTACAATTGAAGCACTGAAAAATGAAACTAGGTAAAGCTTACAACAACTGTCAAGCTGAATAATTTTTGCCAAGTCAAAACTAATGCTTCAAGAATCAGTATCAAACTTGAAATATGTGTAGACTAATGTTCTTATTAGGAAATTCAATTCACTTCCGTCCATACGAATTAAGAAATATATTTAAATACCTGATGCTTTCAATGTGCAAAGTAATCATTCTCACCAAACTATTGTAGTGGGTTAACCTTTTGGAAAATAAGTTTCTAAAGGCACAATTTTGACCACTACTGCTTTTAAGATGTTACAAAATAATTTTGTGAACTATCGCTATCTAATTTTAAATAAAGACTAATTTCACAAAAATAAGCGGATACAATTGAGCGGTCGGGTGCAAAAACGCTATATTTGAATTTTTAGATGTGACATTTTTTATTTGTTTTGTACAGAACTTCATGAAAAATAAATGAATAAGTGACTTATGCAAATGCAGAAACAGCTTTATCAGTCAATTTATTGTTTTAAATCCCTATCATTCGATGAAATTACTTATTTATCTCAAAATCCATCTAAGGTTGATGTCCTTAAAGTATAAATCTTTGGCGACCTTCCAATAAATCAGATCAAGCTCTGATCGTATCAATACACACTGTAACCCACTCTTAAAGCCACAACCTGACCTACCTTCAGTTTCCTCTTCCAATCCCTTCTTTATTAGATTCACTGTCAAAACCGCACCACCAAATAGTAATTAAGCACTCACTTCGCTGCTAGCGTTTGTCCGATTGCTAGAAGTCACGAATCACTGCTTCCTGAATAACAACATAACACAGTTATGACATAGACTAAGGCGCTACCAGATGCGCCGGATTATCCAGGAGGAGACTACCCCGAAAGTTTAGGTCACTGGGTGGATGAACTTTGGGTGGCAGTAAGCCTCCTCTGGAGGAGATCCTAGAGTCCGCTCGTCCATTCGGTTACGGAAACAGGACCACAAAATCCATAGCGAACTGTGATGAAACCGAAGAGAGAAGTAAAGTCGTTGAAGTGGCCAAGTTAGTTCCTGAGGGTCCTTTCAAGTCGAATCACGAGGCGCACGTGACGCAGGATCAGCGAATAAGAACCGCGAGAAACCGGTGCCGCGAACCACGTGACGCGGTTGATCCTAGTTGGATCGTACCAAGGTACCTACTGGTGGCGCTAGGTTGTTTTTGCAGGGTCGACGGCCCCCCACTTTCTTCGGTTCGGTTGACGTCGGCGTTCGTGTGGCGGCGGTGACGGCGACGGCGGCGGCGCAGCAGGACGCTCGCCCCTTCCAACCCCTTTGCTGCCCCTTTCCACCTTCCACTGCCACCTCACCCCTCCCCACACTTTTCAGCCACCAACACACTCTCTTCTCTCTTACGAGCCTGGATCGATCCGACGTGAGTTGGCTGCTCTCTCTCTTCCTCGCAGACACACTGAGCGTGTGCCTCAGAATATTGGACTCCTGTTTTGCGATATGTGAGTACGTGTAAGCTCTCTGTGGATGTGCAATCGCGAAAAGGAGCGTGGAGAGGTGATCGTCAGCCGTGAACTTTGGAGAATGTAGACTGGTTGCTCTTGTATGCTGCCCGTTACGACTGTGACGGAGAGCATTGTGCCCTGATAGGAAATTGGGAGATGTTTGCGATGTTTGATTGGAAGCTTGGTCAGAAATTTGGATTGATTTGATCGAAAAGTGGAATTTTGAATTAAGGCCAAGGGAATATTGTATGGATAAGTTTTATAAAGTTCCAACAAAAGTTATCTTTTTTTTCATCACGTTATTAAATGCATTTTTTAGCTCGTAAAATTTTGTTGAAGTCAAACCCTATTTTCAAAACTACAATTGAGTTTAGGTTTATTCAGGCCTGGCCTACCTACCCTTTTTCAGGGAAGGTCGGCCTTTCTCAGGATGCATTACATTTTTTTGATTCTTTGAATCTAACTGTAACATTTTCGCAGAGTTCCAGATATGATATTAGTTTATTAATATTAATAAGCAGCAGTTGAGGACATTCGTTGGAAAAATTCAGCTCCTTTTTATTAACGTATTACCTCACTCCCCAGTTATCTACCAAGGACCTACCTACCGATTTTTTACAATCTCAGCTCTGAGTTTTTCAGGAAACCACATCAATTTTGGAAAATATGCGAATAAACCTTGAGAAGGTAATCGTTAACCTTATCATGAGGAATACGATAGCCCAGATAAGACAATATAAAGATAGTAGATTTAATGCTTTCACGATGATTGATTATGATAAATTAAAATTAAATATATAAAAGCTTTTTCGGGTTTCAATCGTGTGCGAAACTATGAATGCTGCCCACATTTCCTGGACATTGCAGTTCACTTCTTCAGGGCTGATCTGAAACTGAAGTTTCAGGTTATGTTGTTCTTATACATATAGGTATGCTCTACGATGCCTGTGATTTGCCTGAGCGCCTTATGGTGGAGACTGGTCGAACTTGGTTGGCCAATCAAGTCTTTTTTTTTTTTAATCCGGGAGGATCGAAAGCCAAATCGGATTAGTATTATATCCATTGTCCCTATTGACGTTGTTAGGGTCTTTTAAGATTTCGATTGCTTCTCTATGTTTTCTTGGAAAAAACAGGAACAGGAAAAAACAGGACACGTACAACATTTTTCCAAGAAAATATAGAGAAGCAATCGAAATCTTAAAACACCCTAATAAAATCAATAGGGACAATGGATATAATACCAATCCGATTTGGCATTCCGTCCTCCCGGGTTTTTAAAAAAAGACTTGATTGGCCAATCAAGTTCGACCATTGCCGCCATGGAGCGTTCTGGCCAATCATAGGCATCGTCGAGAATACATATATAAGAACAACAAAACCTGAAACTTCAGTTTCAGGTCAGCCCTGAAGAAGTTAACGGCAATGTTCACGAAACGTCGGCAACATTCATAGTTTCGCACACGATTGAAATCCGAAAAAGCTTTAAAATTTCAATTTGTCACAATTTAAGATGTTTCATAGTGATAAAAGATCATATTTTCAAATTAATTATTAACTAAAGAATAATGAAAATCCTGTAAACGCTTTTCAAAATCAAGGCTCATTTTCCGTTTTGAAACCATTTTTGCGATTATCAAAATGTTTTTATTCCAAACTATTGAACTAAATAATTTATAATTCGAAGTATTCCGAAGCGTTTTAAGTGTTTTAAATGAAAAATTAATCCAGAAGTAGGCGCGTCTGCTACAGTTACGTTAGTCGACGCGTGTCGGCTATTTCAACAGATAATATCATATAAGAAAACTGAATAAAATTACTTAAATAGTATAGATAATACTTCAGTTTCATATTTTATTGAAGCAACAACATTTTCACGATAATATTGTATATTTTAATGACAACAAAATAAGTTGGGGTCGGAAATATAACTTGGGCTTTTCTGAAGGTGCCTTGCATGATTACTTTTAACATTTTGAGTGTTTTGCCATAAGGTGTTTGGAATCTGGAAAGGTAAAATTGGTATTACTGGTTTTCAGAAGTTTTTAAATCTTATCATGGCGTTGGGAATATAACTTGGAGTTTTCTGGAGGTGACTTGTGTGATTATTTCGAATTTTTTGATTTTTGTAGTGTTCGGCCGGCACACACTTGGGATTTGTTAATGGTAAAAGCGATGAGGTGATTTTCGCAGGTTGTTGAATGTTATTATGGGGCCGGGAAGATATCTTTACCGCAATAAAATTTTCTAAGTAGTTGTGAAGATGGCAACACTGCGGCAAGTTTCCCCAGTGACATCTCTCCCCCAATAAAATTTTCTAAGTTTTTCTCAGAATGGCAAAACTGCGGCAAGTCTCTCCAGCGACATCTCTCCCCTAATGAAATTTTCTAAGTAGTTGTAAGGATGGAAAAACAGCGGCAAGTCTAACCAGCGGCATCACTCGCCCAAGAAAATTTTTTCACTAGTTCTAAAGATGGAAAAACTGCGGCACGTCTCCCCAGCGACATCTCTCCCCCAATACAATTTTCTAAGTAGTTCTAAGGT
>CAKNXH010000832.1:40569-58692 GCA_932178445.1 Andricus quercusramuli | reverse complement strand
TGCGGCAAGTTTCTCTAGCGACATCTCTCCCCCAATACAATTTTTCAAGTAGTTCTAAAGATGGCAAAACTGCGGCAAGTCTCCCTAGCGGCATCTGTCTTCCAATGAAATTGTCTAAGTAGTTGTAGAGATGGAACAACTGTGGCAAGTATCCCCAGTGGCATCTTTCTCTCAATACAATTTTCTAAGTGCTTCTAAAGATGGCAAAACTGCAGCAAGTCTCTCCAGCGGGATCACTCGCCCAAGAAAATTTTCTAAGTAGTTATAAGGATGGCAAAACTGCGGCAAGTTTTTCCAGCGACATCTTCACCCCAATAAAATTTTCTAAGTAGTTATAAAGACGGCAAAACTGCGGAAAGTATCCCCAACGGCATCTCTCCCCCAATACTATTTTCTAAGTAGTTCTCAAGATGACAAAACTGCGGCAAGTCTCTCCAGCGACATCCCTCCCCCAATGAGATTTTCTAAGTAGCTGTAAAGATGGCAAAACTGCGGCAAGTGTACCCAGCGGCTTCTCTCGCCCAAGAAAATTTTCTCAGTAGCTCCAAAGATGGCGAAATTGCGGCCAGCCTCTCCGGCGACATCTCTCCAGCCATTAAATTTTCTATGAGTTTCTAAAGATGGCAAAACTGCTGCAAGTCTAACAGGCGGCATCTCTCCCCCTTGAACATTTTCTGAGTAGTTGCAAAGATGGAAAAAATGCGGCAAGCCTCCCCAGAGCTAATTACTATTCCATTTGTAATATAACACTTTCCTGTGATTTCAATTTAATTTGGGGCTGGGAAATAGAGGTTCCTGCAAAATGTATGCCCTATTTTGCGGATGGTTGGTTTAGTAAATGATATCGTTTTTACTCAAATTGAATTTTATTACGGCTAAGTTTATACATTGATACGGCTCAATATTCTTTTTACGATTATACCGTAGGAAGGACAAGGCTTTCCAATGCTTTCGGGGGACAGGTGCTACTCGGGAGACTTGCCGCAGTTTTTCCATCTTTATGATTACACAGAAAATTTTCTTGAGGAAGAGATGCCGCTGGAGAGTCTTGCCGCAATTTTGCCATTTTTAGAACTAGTGAAAAAATTTTATTGGTCGAGAGATGCCGCTGGGTAGACTTGCCGCAGTTTTGCCATCTACAGAATTAGTGGGAAAATTTTCTGGGGCGAGAGATGCCGCCGGGTAGACTTGCCGCAGTTTTGCTATCTTTTCTGCTACTTGGAAAATTTTATTGGGGGATAGATGCCCCTAGGTAGACTTGCCGCTGATAAGAGATGCCGCAGATGTGACAATCCATCCTGGGAGACTTGCCGCAGATTTGGCAATTAGTCCTGTGAGACTTGCCACAGTTTTGCCACTTTCATGTGGACTTGAACGTTTGTCCCGGATGAGAGATGCCGCTAAGGAGACTTGCCGCGTGTGAAAGATGCTGCAGATGTGACAATTAGTCCTGTAAGGCTTGCTGCAATTTTGTCATTTTATATGGATTCGAAAATTTTTTCCGAATGAGAGATGACGCCGGGGAGACAATAAGGCCCGTGAGAATTGCCGTAGTTATGCTATTTTTATTTGATCTTAACAAATTTGTTGAAGGGGAGAGATGCCACTATTAGACTTGCCACTGCAAGAGATGCCGCAAAAATGCCAATTTCACTGTGAGAAATGCCGCGTGGGAGGAAAGCCGCACGGGAGATAAGCCGCTAGGTAGAGATGCCGCAGATGTGACATGGCACAGGTGAGACATGCCTCAGGTGTCACATGCCGCAAATGTGACAAGCCGCAGGTGCGACTTGCCTCAGAGAGACTTGCCGCATGTGAGATGATATGGACCCAAATTTTTCAATTCAAAATTATGTAACTATGAAGAATTTAATTGGAATTTGTCTGATTTTAAAGAATTTAATCTGCAATTATGGCATTTTCATCGTTCTGAAAAATCATACCCAAAGTATTGAAGAACTTCAAACTCTCGTTCAAACTTAAAATTGCATATTTATGTATTAAGGCTTTTGATTTTAAGTTTTGCTGAATCTTAAAGGGTTCAATTTCAAAATCTTGAAAATTATTTTCCCAGTATTAGATGCTGGAAACATAAAAATTACTGCTCATCGATTAAGGTTTTCGAATTAAAACTGTCCACTTTTTAATATCTCGGTTTGAAGTGATTGAATTTGCATGGGACTTTGCACGTCTAAATTTCAAGGTGCACAGTTGTCGTTTGGACAAGTATTTGTAATGTATTCATTCATGGAAAGTTCCTAGGGCTAGATAACCTTGAAAGCCACAGGTGATACATATTACAATTAAAATGTGACGGTGCTCAATATAAAGATTGAAATTAAAAATATAGGTATTTAACAAGAGTACAGAAATGAAATAAAATACACATAACCAGATCTAGTCTATTACGAGTAATACTGTAAATGTACCGACGCAAATGTACATATTTGAAAGCTTTTTTTTCTGCAGATGAGGTGAGAATGCATTTACGCACTGAGTGTGGGACTCAGGATGGGGTCAACTTTGCACGTAGCAACTTTGAACGTGCCCAACTGTGCACGTCGGTGGCCAGACGGACAACTGTGTACGTCACTTGTCAGGCGGACAGCTGTGCATTTCGAAATTTAGACGTGCACAGTTGTCCAAGTACCGTCTGTGCACGTGCACAGTTGTCCAAGTGACAACTGTGCACGTCAAAATTTCGACGTGCACAGATGGGCTCCTGTGGACTTATTCGTGCACAGATGTCACTTTACTAACTGTGCACGTGCACAGATGCCACTTCCCCAACTGTGCACGTGCACAGATGGAACTTGCCTAACTGTGCACGTTTATGTCTTTACGTGAGGCTTGTACGAGGGTGATCCTTTATATCTACGTATAATAAATTTTCAACAGTTAAAATGATTCATTGTTGGAATGGAGCGTACTAACTTCCTTAAAGTTAGTTTAAAAATATTTCAAATATTATTTTGATGAAATTATTTCTTTCAAATTATTATAGATATATGAAAATCTCTTTTTGTTTAACCCCCTTAAAAACGCGCCATTGCAGACACGTGAAGCAGGCGTAATGTGGCCGCTTCCAGCCCAGTGACATTCGGATATGCCCACTCCGCCGCCGGGCCGACATGAAACTTTACGCCCGCTATATGAAACTTTAGGCCCGCTGCACATACACACGTACACACACAAAATGTAAATATCTAATACAAGGTTCAGAACATTGTATTAGACACTTATCAACTGACGAAATTTAAATTAAATAAATTCAAGCTTTCTCTATGAGGAAGCAAAATAAATTTAAAGAAAGATTTCCTTATATTTATAATAATTTGGGAGGAATGTTTTCATAAAAATAGCCTTTGAAATATTTTTAAGCAATCTTTAGAAAAAATAATACACTCCATTCCACCAGGATTGAATAATTTCAACTGTTAAAAATTTATTATACGTAGATACAAAGGATCACTCTCGTATAAACCATTAGGTAAGGACATAAGCGTGCACAGTTGGGCAAGTGACACCTGTGCACGTACACAGTTAGGCAAGTGACATCTGTGCACGTGCACAGTTGGGCAAGTGACATCTGTGCACGGTCAAGAGCACGGGAGTCCATCTGTGCACGTCAAAATTTCGACGTGTACAGTTTTCCAAGTACTATCTGTGCATGTGCACAGTTGTCCAAGTGACAACTGTGCACCTCTAAATTTCGACGTGCACAGTTGCCCAAGTACCATCTGTGCACGTCGAAATTTAGACGTTCACAGTTGTCCAAGTACCATCTGTGTACGTGCACAGTTGTCCAAGTGACAACTGTACACGTCGAAATTTCGACGTGCAAAGATGGGCTCCTGTGGACTTGAACGTGCACAGATGGACGTGCAAGTTGTCCGTCCGGCCATCGACCTAAAAAAAACGGTAATACCCACTAAACTCACCTCCTCTTCCTGCCAACCCATGTTCCCGGAATCCGCTCCCGCATTTCTTCAGGAACAGGCATAGTAAGGCCACTAGGCCGTGCTTCGACTTCCAATGTTGAGCGCCAACTTGGCATTTCACCTCCTCACGCCCCACCAGGATGCACGCATCGTCCTCAGTGTTGTGGTGATACCACAATTCGGGCCCGTCGTTCTTCGGAATCCTGGTTGAGTATATCAGGTTAGGCAGCACGCCCCTAAGGCTTCTTCACCGAAGCTGCCTCTCAAAACGCCCTGTATTTCATCGTCCCCGGCTGATCATCAGTCCAGGGCTCACCTTTTGCTGCAGCGCAGAGGAAGCAATGCGGTGTACTTTCACACGCCGCAGCCTTATGGCCCTCTTTGCCACATCTTCAGCAGGCCGATCTCCTGCCACAGCTTTTGCAAGCCGCTGCAATGTGGCCTTAGCCTAGGTAACGTTAGCACCGCAGCACCTCCGTATTTTTTCTGAAGCGACAGGACACCCACCCGACCTTCAGGTGTCCCGTGCGCACCAGTCTCGCCGACAGTGTCTCAGGTAGCTCCACGAAAGCCTTCAGGCTTCTCCTGAAGGGTTCCCTGGTGACACTAACCCTAATCTCTCCTGCAGACTCGCCGAAGTGCTGCCTTGCGGCGGCTTCGACCTCCTGCACTACCGTCGTTGTGTCGAGGTCCAAGACCTAGACTTAGATGCGGGGAACGTGCTTGCGCACGTTCCCCTCGATTCCAACTGCCTCCTTGATGACAGACGACACTCTTGATTTTAACACCAAGAGTGTATATAGTATAGCTGGAGCCCTCGGCAGGTTTTATAACAACCGCCTCGGGTCTAGCTCGCCTTTGCTTCTCCTTCTTTTTGGTGGATGCGGGTGGAGCTGAAGTCACCCCTGCATCATTCTTCTATGGAGTAAAAGACGCTACTGCAGTAGTGCGCGTCGTCAGCTTCTTCGTCGCTTGTTTGGTGGAGCCAGCCCCAACGGGACTCAGAGTGGGCTCCCTCTCTCGCTTCTGCTGGTGGGGAGTGGGAGTTTTCATGGTATCTTCAGTCTGAGTACCATTGTGGCTGGTCTCTTGCTTCGTATTCGCCTTCTTCTTGCCTTCAGCAAATTTCTTACCGATCTTGGAGATACCAATCACCGTACATTATGGCGTCTTCCAGGTCTCTCACTGCACGCCGTGCCTCACCCAATCCATCCCTGATCGGCATGAACAGGTTGTGCTTAGTGTCGCAGAAATCCTGTATCCCCTTCAACACAACCTTCAAATCATCCGGAGCTTTTTGCATCAACTTCTTCCATCCATCCGCCTCCATAATATCAATCCCATCCTGCGTCTTTTGACTGGTATCACGATCTTCCACCAAATCCAATTCTGCGCCCATCTCATCACACATACTTCTATTCAAATTTTGTTTTGACGCCATCTTGTTCTTACGAGTAGCTAGGGAATTAGAAGTCCACCCCCGCAGAGCCACGCATGCGGGGGTAAGTTGAGCATACTCTAGGAGGCGACTTGGTATCCGGCAGACACCGTATGGAACACCACACCCTGGACCAATGTCCGCGACTGCTTATTGAGTAGTGTAACCGTATTCAGCAGAAACCCTCGGTATAGGGCCCACCTATCCGCAACTCAGGGACGCGCCCGGTGGCCTGTTCAAAGGCGCCGGGACATACTTGAAAGTAAATACATTCATATGCACGCTTATGTATGTTTTTAACTCAAGAATTTAAGTGTTACCAATGTGTAATTCCGATAGCAGGATTTAAAGTTTCCAATCAGTAACCAAAACGGAGTTTTCTGAAGTGATATTGTCAAGGTGCATTTCTAATTGTTATAGGTAGTTTTTTTCAAAGACGAGCACCACGAATAATGAAAGATCTTTACATTTTAACAGAAGAGGTTTAGAAGATAGTGTGGAGCTTCATTACTGAATAGGCTGTAAAGCAAGTTACCCAAAAAAATTGTCTTCTTTCGGCAACGTTAGGAAGTCCTGGTTTTTCTCTATACTGGGTAATATGTTCACTTTTTGGCATGTTATACATGAACCGAGTGCAAGCATTAAGCGTACGTTCAAGCTTAGCATTCAGTTCATCAGTAATATCGTCGTATACCACACAGCTGTAGTCAAAGAAAGAGAGGATGAGGCTTTTAATTAGAAGAATACGCGTTGGTGTAAGAAGTGATTCCTTATTCCTGCTAAGCTGTTGGAGGACTCTAAAGGTTTTCCTCGAAACATCCGAAACTTGTTCATTCCAAGTAAGAGGATGATTGAGAATATAGCCTAAATCTTTCACAGAATCCACACAGGGGATGAGATGCCAATCGATCAAGAGAGGAGGTGAGGTTGCAATTGTTGCACGTGAAAGAGAGAAAGAAGGTCCCATGATTATAGCCTTAGTTTTAGCAGGGTTAAGAGTAAGACCGTTTGTCAAGGCCCACTGCACCACCAAATCAATATCCTGCTGTATCTTTTGAAGTAAGCTCCTAAGACTGGCAATAGGCTCAGAGAGGTATAGCTTGAAGTCGTCAGTATATCTGTGATAGTTGCAGTGTCAAATTTCACTACAAAGTTCAGATGTATAAATATTAAATGAAGTGGGTGCAAGTGTGAAAGCTTGAGGGACACCGCTCTTACCCGCCCCAAATTCAGAACGCTCGCCATTGCTGATTTATACTCCTTCAGAACGATTACTGAGATAAGACTCGGAACATTGAACGGCCATATTTGAAAGTGAAGTGATTTGAGCCTAGCCAATAGTAAACACTAGGAAGCAATAGTTGTTATCTAAGTCCCTCGAAGGTCTGTACATTAGCCAAGTAAATTCGTGGAGATCCATCCTCCCTGCGACAAACAATTTTTACGCCCGCAATCCAAAGATACTTGATTATTTGGTCTCTTCCGAGACGAAGGTCAATCGCGTATATTTTCCTGTTCAATGATGACAGGGCTTCGCGTAGATAAAGAGGATTCTCATCTTTACTCGACCACCCAAGGTTTTCAGTAGAGAAGCCGCTATGCACCGTGCGTCTCCCAACGAATTTATCTCGCAATTGTTGATTGCCGAGTTTCGCGACAATGATAGGGGTCTGGTGAATTTTGTGAGTGCGGTCGGCTTTATGATACTTTGACCACATCTTTCTGCGTACAGGGAACGTCAAGAGCCCTAGCTGTCGAGTCCAAGTGTGCACGTCCAAGTGTGCACGTGCACATAATGTACTTGGACAACTGTGCAGGTGCACATATGGTACTTGGACAACTGTGCAAGTATACATTTTGACGTGCACAGTTGTCCTTCTGGCCATAGACGTACACAGTTGAGCATGTGCAAAGTTGTTACGTTCAAAGTTGTCCCCATCCCAATCATAAATGATGCGAATTGTAAAATAGACTGTCCATTTCTACTTGGCAATAGATTTTATTTTCGAGTGTCTCATTTTGATACAAGATCTGAAGAATCTTTCTATATTGCAACTGATAATGCAGGCAATATTTACACTTCTCGAGTGTAGGCTATGTGTATGATATATAATGACATATGATAAACTCACATTAAGAAGTTTGCTTTGTCACATTCTCATGATTTATGATTGAGAAGTATTAGAATCGTCAAAAATTTCACACTTCAATTTTGCAACAAATCACCACGTTTAGATACCCCCTGCAGCCAAAATCAGGGTTTGTCGAGGGCTTCTGTCTCCCGATCTGTCTGTTAGTCTGTCTGTCCAACCGTGAACACGATAACTCTCGAAAAAATGATTAGATCAAATCATGCTTTGTCACACTTTTTGTGGGTCCCGAAAGGAAGAACGAATTTTCTTAACCAGCCATTCTTGCCTAACGATTCTGGTTTTATCCATCGAAAATAATACGAAAAATTGAATAGTCTAATTTTACGCCAAACAACAAAAGATGCATGAAAAAAGTTTGAATGAAGAATTGCAGTTTCTTAAAATATCTACAGTTCTGCTTTCAATTATTTTTTGATAGGACTTGCTTTTTCGTTTTTATCCACCGAAAAGACTACGAATAAGTCGAAAATTCTAAGTTTATAGTAAAACGATCACAAAACTATAAAAAAAGTTTAACAAAAAAATAGTAGCTTTTCAAAATACCTATAATTCTTCCTGTAATCATTATTTGACCAGACTTATTGTTTTTAATTTATTTATCGAGATTGATATGAAAAAATCAAGAAGTCCAGTATTGTGCCAACAGACGCGAGACAGGTATAAATTGTAAAAGTAGACTTGTAGCTTTTAAGAATAGGTACAAATATTGATGCACCCATTTTTATGATAGAACTCGAAGTTTTTCTTTACTCAATCAAAAATGCTATGAAAAAATCAGTTACTCCTATTTTTAGTATAACGTGATAATGCGAAATACGGAAGCGAGTCTTAAGAAAGGATTGTAGATTTTTATTGTAAGGTAGCTTGAAAAATAAATGCACATTTGAAAATGTCTGCTGAAAATCCAGAGCGAAGGGCGAGTGTCACGATGAGAATATGTGACAGTGCGCGAATAAAGGGACCTGATGCGGAATAAATCGATTTTCATTCTCTTACGCCAATCTTTACTTTCTGAGTTACTCTTTCATTTCCAATAATCAGCTATAAACATAGGTATGATAAGCACACGCGGAGACCGAACGAGAGGCCTACGAAAGCCAGCCCCGTCACTTATTTCATATGATTTATTATACCTGAAGTCATTGCATGCGGTTGTATGAATTTTCATACTAAAAAGTCATTTTCCGATTTGCGCCTGGTCTGAATAGAATATTACTGGTCATTTCGCGGCGTTGTCGGTTTCCCCTTTTTATTTTCATATTTTCTCCTAAAAATGAATAAGTTACACCAAGATAAAAAAAATTAATGATGTATGCGTATATCTTGTAAACTCGCCATAGAATCCATCATCTCTAAATTCTAATTTTTCCTCAGAAATGAATTTCCTTAATTACTTTTAAAGTATTAAACATAAAATAAACTTCTTATTTCTCTTCAAATTAAACACTTGTCTTTTAAGCTGCTAACTTGCATAACACCATTTTTTTCGCTGGTGACTCACGTTGAAATAATAGATCTGCTAAGATGCAATTTGTAAAGGTCCGTGCCCTGAATTAGGACCCTATAAGGTTAATTAAGTTGCGCCTCATTAAGTCCGACGCTTGCGGTATTCGTCTCTCTGCTTTGCGCCTTTAGCAAGTGAACTGTATCGGATACTCCAGAGTGAAGTTGCTTTGATGTCCTTGCTAGTAATGAAGATTTATGAACCACCAAAATGGTGACATGTTTGTTGCTTTCAGAGTAGAGAGAGCCCTCCGAATTTCATGATTAAGTTTTTAAGTTGTGCTGGACTAGAATAAATTGTTTTAGACCGGGGCTACAAAATTGTGTAGCTTTCCAAATCTAAGTTCAAATAGGGATCTGTTGTTGCCTTGGAGCAAGGCAGAAACTATTTCCAACTGCTGAAACAGATTAGTTTCATACAGAACTCTCTAAGCAGCGATTTATTTTTGAACGAACCGATTTTTTTGATTCGATTATCAACATACTTAATATTTTCAAAGCAAAATCATAAATTTCGTTAACTGTTGTTTATAAGGAAACCATTACTCTCGAAAATTTTGTATAGTTCTCGAAGTATCATTATTATAAGGGGTCTTATTTCTCAAGTGTACCCACTTAAGCAATCAGAGTTCTCTGATCTAAGTCAAACTTGGGCTAAATGCATCAATATATTTAAACTTCAAAACCAAAGATCTAAAACATATCAGCCATCATTATTATTATACCATTAAGCCATTTCCCTTTCGGGGTAGGCGTGAGTTGCTCGGTTGGAAAGTAGTGGGATAGGTATATAGGTGTAAAGTAGGTCGTTATATGGTATAAGGTAGATAGGTATGTAGGTATATGTGTTATGGTATAGATATTTTAGATTGATCTGGAGTTTTCGTGTTATTTATTCAAATAACACGTTCACTCCGCAACACTGCTCCGACCCAGGTTGCTGATCAATCTCTCTAGCGATCACCCCAAGTGAGGAGCCTCACAAAATTGTTATGTATGGTTCCCCACTTGGGCCCATTAGTATCCAAGGTCTTTGTTTCAGGCATCATTCACTCTATTGTCACTCTGCTTATAAACTATTTGTCGCCACACATTTCTGTCCTGGCATACTACTCTAGCTTCCTTTACGTCCATGCATTTCTTCATGCAAGCTCTTCTGTTCCTATGACTTCTTATGTCTCTTCGGATCAATGTCTCATTTACAGATTCTAACCATTCTTTCGGCGGTCTACCTCTGGGCATTCTGCCATTTACTTTACCTTTATATACTTGCTTCGTCAGTCGTTCATCTTTCATTCTTTCAAGATGTCCGAACCATCTTAACTGATTTCTTTTCCATATGTCAACTAGCGTGTCTCCTGTACCACATTCTTTGAGGATTATCTCGTTTCGGACTTTGTCCATCAGTGTTTTTCCGCATATTATGCGCAGAGGTTTCATGCCGATCGCGTTGATTTTTCTCCTGTCCTTTTCTTGACAGGTCCATGCCTCGCTACCGTATAGTACAGTTGGTACGAATATGGAATTATGTATGGCCATTTTAGCTTTTTTTGATATTTTTTTATTCGTGAGGATGGATCCTGCTCTACCGATAACCTGCTTACCCTTATTTATGCGCCTATCTAATTCCCCATCTATTTTTCCGTCGCTAGTGAATAGACTACCTAGTATAGACTACCTAATATCAATAATAAAAATATATGAAAATCCAAATCAGACAAATCTGCAACCGACAATGTATATAATTTGATGAAGTGATTTATTCCATCTTACGGTCACGTAAAAATAAAAACAAAGAGCCATGACTATAATATAACAAATGAAAATATTCTTAAGGATGAGATTCCGTACACATACATAAGAACTAATACGGTTCCAAGAAGAGAAAATAGCAGGTCAGTCCATAAGTTCGTGCGTATTTTTTAACAGTTGAAAAGTAAACAACAAACACAGAGTATGTCCAGTTGATCAATTATTTATTTTCCGTCGTTATCTACAAATAATTTCTATTATTTCAACAATATATGGATTCAGAGACTCACCTAACGTCATATATATATATAAAATAATATAGTCATTATATAGGAAATCAAAGTATTAATTAATGATCAATGTGCATATGATTTAGTAACTCTCAATAGTGTTATAGCAAAAGCTTATGTACTCCCAAATACCCACAAACAAAATTCAACTTGGAGACGATTGTTTCTACAGTTGTTTCTCCTACTTACAATTCATCGAAATATATTTCAAATATTTTAAAACCAGCTTTTAAAAACACTAGATCATTAAAAAAAAATACTATTTTTTAGCGAAAAGCACAAACATGAAACATGTATGATATTTAGAATAAGTCAAACTTCAATTTGAGCTCGGTTATGTTTCTGACGGTCGGCTCCAATTGAGGTACTTTGAAGGTAAACAACAGGGCGAGGAGAAACATTTTTGGTGAATTTTCCTGAGTAGAAGAAAATATTTTTTAATTGTTTACAATTAGAAATTTCTCTTGGATGATCGGTTCAATAAATATAAGAATAACTGTGCACGAAAAACATAGTTTTCACAATGCTCACGTCAACATTTGACAGTTTGAGGTCACAAAACGCTGCAGTAGGACTCCGATGCCTGAAGTCGATCGAAACTCTCTTTCTACCATTTGAGATAGACAGCGAGGTGCGATCGAATTCGAAACTATGGTTTCGAGATCTCTCTTTCTATCGTATGAGGTTGACGGACTGTATCCGATTGGGTTCCATTGACAAGTCATACTTTTCGTTTCAAAACAGTTATTCTCCCTGTCTACCCAATACGATAGAAAAAGAGGTTTCAAAGCCATCGTATCGAATTCGATCCGACTGATCGGCTTCAAGCATCGGAGCCCCACTGCTGATCGACGTGAACCTGCTATCGACCTCCCCTTTCGGTCCCGCGGCTCCTCTCATCCGAAACCGCGGCGCGGCATCAATTCTTAGGAGGCCACCCAAGATTACTTGAGAAGCACAAATTTATCTTGATTATGACAAGATTTACTATGATTTTCGTTGTTGAAACTGATTATTTATTGATATAATTTTCAACATTCTTAAGAATTGAATACCATTGCAGGAAAAACGATAACTTCAGATTTACTGTATTTACTTTCAAACAATGGAGCGATGATGAGGAGTCCGATCCCCGTACATGCGTTCTGACTGCTTAAACTGCACCTTTATTGCCCAATTCAGACGTTTCTAATCAGCACATTATGGCCATTCGGGCATGCGCACCGTGATTTGCTATTTCCTTTTCTCCTGCAAGAAGTGTGCGAGTGAGCGCCAGTGCATGTTTACCACTCTGTGATGACAACAACGACAGCAATTGATGTTATATAAATGTTTTCCAATTTATGACAAAAGTCTTTGCAAAGTTAAGTATAAGTCAGAAAATTGGATAATCAAGTAGCAAAAGTAATCATGAAAGATATTAATTAAGATTACTATGAGAATTTAAAGCGATTTTTCATCTTAAAAAAAATGTAAGAAAACATTAACAAATATTTTTAACCAATTTTAGTGCATGAATAACTATTGAACAATTATTGATTAATGACTACCTAAAATAAAAATAAATTAACTTCTAATTTTAAAAGTGTTCAGTTAAATATTAATAATATTCACGGGAACGTAACATCAGTTCTCAGTTGTCATCAAACACGCCTCTCACTCGCACACTTCTCGTGGGAGAAAAGGAGATGGCAGATCACACTGCGCATGCCCGAATGGCCGTAATGTGCTGATTAGAAACGCCCGAGCTGGGCAATAAAGGTGCAGTTACCGCAGTCAAGACTCGAGGCGCTTTGTACAGCATGATCCGTCTCCTTATTATTACTCCGTGTTTTGGCTTTTTACATTCTCATTCTAATGAAAAGGTATTGGTTTTATGTAAAATTTGACTTGGTCGGTTTTCATCAAATCTCCACGTTTTGAGACCCCCTGAGCTAGAAAAAAAGGTTTTTACCAAGGTGTCTGTCTGTCTGTAGTCTGTCTGTCTGTCTGTAGGCACGATAACTTTCGAAAAAATAATCAGATTGGGTTGTGCTTTGGCACACTTTTTTAGGGCCTAAAAGGAAAGAACAAGTTCGTTAACCAACTATTTTGGATAAAAATTCAAAAAGTGAGCACATTTTGAAAATTTTTGAGACCATTTTTTTCAAAATTAAAAAATTCTATGTAATGCTATTCATAGTACTCCAAAACTCGGACAATTTGTCCTAATGACTTTTTCGGATAAAAAGAAAATTACCGGAGTTATAGCATTTTCAAAATTACAAAAAACAAACGTAAATGAACATTTTATGCCGAAAAACGCACGATATGGAAAAAAGTCAAAAGAAGGAAAATGTTCCTTTTTGAACACCCTACAATATTTTCTTAACAACTTTTTGAATTTTTTGAAAAATCAAAAATCCAAATTTTGATCACACAAAAAAATAATTAAAAATCAATAATTTCATTTTGCTGTCAAACTATGCAAGATACGACCAAAGATGAATGGGAAAAATTATGCACCCAAAAATGATCTCCAAATTTGTCATTATTCACTTTTTGATATGATGCGTAGTTTTTATTTTATTCGTAAAAGACAGCATTGGAAATAGTAAAATTAAATTTTTTGACGAATAACACAAGCAACGAGAAAAATGACAGAGACAAAATTTGTTCATCCAAAGAAGAGGTACAAATTTGTTAAAAATCATGTTTTGATAGGATGCGTAGTTTTTGTTTTATTCGTGACTTTTTCATTTCTATCATACGGTGCACAGAACACAGAGCGTGGAACGCAAGGTTCAAATGATTTCCAAATCACATATCGAGCGCGAAGCGCGAGTGTCTGGATGAGAATGTGTTCCTTAAGGTCAATAGAACCTTGAGTAAATAAAGTTCCATTTCATTCTAAAAAAAAACAAATTTAACAATCACTTCACATGTAGAGGTTTTGATAATTTTATAATATTTGCAAATAAACTTTTTCTTTCCATCAAAGTCGAACACGAAGTTCAGAAATCTAGAGAAACCGAGCGTAAAGCGCAATTTGAATACGTCCGAGCGCGTAGCGCGAGGTTAATATATAATCGAGCGCGAAGCGAGAGATAAGTATATGATCGAGCGCGAAGCGCGAGATCCAACAGGCGCGCGCCCTAGGCGCGCTCAAACTTGCGAGCGAAGCGCGCGATGAGAATGTGCCCGCGAAGCGGGTAGATTTTTTTTCTTGTATTTGTCAAATTTCATGAAGGTAGGCGCGTGTAAAAAGAACCCTAGAGGCGAGAAATGTCATGAATTTATCATCAAATCTTCTGGTAGTGAAATTTTGACAAAGTTACTCATAAGAAGCTTTTGTTTTTTTTTCTGCATTGATGATTTCACTGTGAAAATTTTAAAAACATGTGTCGATTTGTGAACTTCAGATCTTCTGACTCAAGTATAATGAAAGAAGTTTTCCAGTATGAATAGAATTAATTTACAAACATGAATAGCGTGGAAACTCGAAATGGAACCGTAAATTTTGCCAATCTTTTAACAAAGTGTCTCGTTGTCCTAAAATTCGGGATGAGTAGTCAAATACTTTTTAGAAGCTTGGATAGTCGTCCTGAATTTTCGGGATGACTATAGTTCATCCCCTTTTCCAACACCCCAGTTTTTCGGGACGACTAGATGCAGCCACCTTTTAAGGGGAATGTAATTAATTTTGAATATTCTATAGATTGAAGGAGTATTTTGTTTAAAAACGCAAAATACTTTTTAAAGTAAATTGTTTAAGAAAATCGCTTATTGTTATCAATTATTTATATCAAACATTAAAGTAAGTGACTCTCTAGGTATACGGTCATTCTTTACATTTAGTTCTAGCTACGCGGCCGAGATAAACGTACCGAAATTTTTTTATTTTTCTGTGAAATATATCCTTATCCTGATGTAATAGAATTGATAATAACTGTGAAAAGTCAACAATCTTCTTATCCTGCATTTTAAAAAAATTCTTTCCGCTAACGCAAGAAAAAAATTAGAATATTATTATGGCTCCTTATTATTTTCTTGTCATTACTTTTATATTTCAAAATTTATAGTTTGTATTTGCTTAAATAATCTATAGGGAGGGTGCCAATTTGAAACTAAGAATTAATGTACATTTTTGCTTCGAGCCTTTTTCAACTTTTAATTTTCTGGAGAAACCAGGAAAAATGTGCCTCCGCCCGGATTTGAATCGAGCACGCGACTACTCACGGGTAGAACGTTAACAAATTACGCCAGCGGGCGGGCTTCAGCAGATAGTTTCTCGTTCCTTCTTTATCAACAGGGTTTCGCGGTTGTTAAATTATACTTAGATTCGGTGAATTCATTCATACTAGAATAATTCACGGAAATTTCACAGGTTACAAAGATGCAGACTTGCGTCATCCTCTGGATATAGGAGAAACGGGAATTTATCTGCTGAAGCCCCGGTGGTGTGATGATTGGTTATGAAACCAATGATTATGAAACTTAGCAGCTCAAAAGATAAGTGTTTAATTCAAAGAGAAATAAGAAGTTTACTTTATTTTAGTTAGTTAGTTAGTTTGTAATGTAGGCGGGGAGGGCTCCGTGAGGTCCCAACCCCTGGTGCTCAAGCTATAAAGCCTATTGTGCCACACCCGTGTTTATTCTGAAGGCAGTACTCCGAACCCGGCCATCCTTCACCGAGTGTTTTTGGATCTCGGTGGTTTTTCCGTTGTTATCAACGTTCTGAGATTGTACCTCTCAGGTGCCAGGCATACCTATCGCACAGTAAACGATGTCCTCCTTCGTTGATCAGGCAAAGTGATCCTCACCCACTCTGCCATTCGGCAGCCTCCCTAGCAGGCTAGGGTGTACGGAGCGATCCCTCTGAGGTCATAAGTTAGATTCGCAGATTCGAAGCACTGTTCTGGTGTGTTATGTAAGTGTGTCTGTGTGTGTTCATTACTCGAAATCGGCCAGCGACCATCGAGCGTGGTGCCTTCTATAGAAGCTCCCAAGCGCAAGATGAACGCTGACTCATTTTCGAGTCTTCACAGAATCGGCTTCGACCTCCAAGGCTATTCCCCTCGACATGGGGTCCCACCTTGGTACGATACTAGCTTTTTCTGAGGGGACCTACAGTTTAAGGTGGGTTCCGAACCACCGAAGCCCCGGTAGAAGTACATAGAAAAATTTCCATTGGTACCCGGCTCAGGGATCGAACCCCGGACCTCATGCATGAAAGTCCGACGCGCTATCGTCTGAGCCATAAAGGAGTAATAAAGAGTAATAAAGGGACTTCATTTCTAAGTGAAAATTAGAATTTAGAGATGATGGATTCTATGCCGAGCTTACAAAATATACGAATACATCATTAATTTTTTTTTAAGTTGGTGTAACTTATTCATTCTTCAGAGAAAATATAAAAATAAAACGGGTAACTGACAACCCCGCGGAATGAACAGCAGTATTCTATTTAGAACAGGCGAAAATCGGAAAATGACTTTTTGGTATAAAAATTGATGCAACCACATGAAATGTCTTCAGGTATAAGAAATCAGATGGAATAACATGAAAATTTTGAATGTGTACTAAAAATATGCCAGCGAGTCACTTTCTCACTTACGGAAGCATATAAAATTTAGTAATTTTGAGATCGAATCGTACACACAAAAAAATTGATTTCAAAATACGAAAGACTTATGTTTAAAAATTGCCTGATCTAATGAAGATTGAGACTGGTATTCTATTTCGCTCTTACATCCTTATTTAGAACAAATTTGATTGCAACTGCGTCGAATTTATTATTATCGTTGGGTAAAAAAATATGGATTTCATGCACTCTGATTGCTTTTATGAAACTTTAGCAAAACCATCTCTTTAAGATCCGAATTTTTCTATAGATCTTCGTCTCCTGAATTTTCTACGTAATTAAGATAGTTGAAGAATTAATTGCTCAAAGCTCTGGAGGCTTCGCAGAAAAGTTAAAGGCCTGTAACGTGCTGCCTCTAGCGCAGTCTGCCGGAGATATCTGCGATTCACTGCGGAAAGTTTACCTCAGTTCGATGTACCCAACTACATATTCTCATCGTGACACTCGCTCCTCGCTGTTGATTTTCAGCAGACATTTTCAAATGTGCATTTGTATTTCAAGCTACCTTATAATAAAAATCTACACTCCTTTCTTTAGACTCGTTTTCGTATTTCGCGTTATCACGTTATACTAAAAATAGGAGTTACTAATTTCTTCATAGCATTTTTGATTGAGTAAAGAAAAACTTCGAGTTCTATCATAAAAATGGGTGCATCAATATTTGTACCTATTCTTAAAAGCTACAAGTCTACTTTTACAATTTATACCTGTCTCGCGTCTGTTGGCACAATACTGGACTTCTTGATTTTTTCATATCAATCTCGATAAATAAATTAAAAACAATAAGTCTGGTCAAATAATGATTACAGGAAGAATTATAGGTATTTTGAAAAGCTACAATTTTTTTTAACCTTTTTTATATTTCTGTGGTCTTTTCACTAAAAACTAAGAATTTTCGACCTATTCATAATCTTTTCGATGGATGAAACCAAAAAAGCAAGTCCTATCAACAAATGATTGAAAGAAAAACTGTAGATATTTTAAAAAGCTGCAATTCTCTATCGAAACTTTTTTCATGTATCTCTTGTTGTTTGGCTTAAAATTAGAATATTCAATTTTTCATATTATTTTCGATGGATAAAACCAGAATCGTTGGTCAAGAATGGCTGGCTAATAAACTTGTTCTTCCTTTTAGGACTCACAAAAAGTGTGACAAAGCACGATTTGATCTAATCATTTTTTCGAGAGTTATCGTGTTCACAGATGGACAGAAAGACTAACAGACAGAACGGGAGACAGACGCTCTCAACAAACCCTGATTTTGGCTTCAAGGGACCTCAAAACGTGGAGATCCGTTTAAAAACTGTAGTGTAAAATTTCTGACAATTCTAATACTTTCTCAATCACAAATGATAAGAACGTAATCCGTTCATTTGTTCGAGAGTTATCGTGCTACGAACGGACGGACGGACATACAGACGAC
>CAKNXH010000832.1:19474-40559 GCA_932178445.1 Andricus quercusramuli | reverse complement strand
CCAACGGACGGCGAACCACACAGACAGACGACACCGTCAAAATTTGATATTTGGCTTCAGGGGACCTCAAAACGTGGAGATCCGTTGAAAAACTGTGGTGTAACATTTCTGACAATTCTTATATTTTCTCAATTATAAATGATGAGAACGTAATTCGTTCATCTTTTCGAGATTTATCATGTTGCGAACGGATGGACGGACATACAGACATACGTCAACGCCAAAGCTAGCTTTTCGGCTTCAGGGGACTCCAAAACGCGGAGATCCGTTGAAAAACTGTGGTGTAAAATTTCTGGCAATTCTAATATTTTCTCAATCACAAATGATGAAAATGTAATCTGTTCATTTTTTCGACAGTAATCGTGTTACGAAAAGACGGACGGACGTACAGACATACTTCATCGCAAAAACTAGGTTTTCGGCTTTAGGGGGTTTCAAAATGTGGAGATCCGTTGAAAAACTGTGGTGTGAAATTTTTGACAATTCCAATAGTATCTATGATAAATGATGAGAATTTTAAAAATACTCTAAAATTTACAAGGAAGACGGGACCGACTAGACAGAAATTTTCTACATCGTAAACGAATTCTGGTTTTCATCGCCCACTGAAAGTGAATATACATTAGACTCGGGTTGAACTCAATTTCCCTTTCTGTGTCACATTCTACAGCGTCAAACGACCTCGGAGATTGGGAATTGGAAACCAGGGTGTGGATTGGCCCGTTATTCTGTTTCATTTCAGTCTCTTTTCGATGGAACGTGTTTTTATACCTTTTTGGTTTCAGGTACTTTACACTTCCATCAAACGACTGTGAACGAAATAGTCTCGTTGTTCCAAATGACCTATTTCGCAAACATGGCTAACCTTTGACGATTCGGTGTGAAGTCCATGCGCATTTTGCACTTGATGACCTGTCTGTCAACAGGTTTTTCATCAGAAAACAGTCACTCCGAACTATTGTTACCAGATTTTTTTATCAGCTTGATTAATTGCAATACAATTCTCAATGTTGAATATTGCACCATTGCTGAATTGGGATGCATAATATTTTACACAAGGAGTAAGTATTTCAGTATGTATAATTGTAAGTGGAATCATTTTACACTGAAAGCATTTGATATTGACAAAAAATCAACAATAAATGATGAAGTGAAACGGTTTAAATGACAGCATTTGGAATTTGTGTCTACTTTGTATTCCAAGCCTTAAAAATTAATTTAAAGTACAAAATTTTAAAGATTAAAAATTAAAGAATTTTACGGTAGCTCCAGGATAGTTTGATGATTTCAAGAGGCTTGGTTTATCAGAAAACTTCATACCCTTTCCAGTGCATAGATTGTGGAGCGTGGGATATAAAGTTAGTCAGGCAGAAGAATGTTGATATGGATGATAAAGGAGTTAATTAAAAAACATGAGAAGGCAAAACAGGAAAAATAATAGAAATTATTAGTAGAAGAAAATGAAGAAATAGGAGGGAAGAAATAAAAAAAAAAACTTGTTTGTACATAATGAAAGACAACAATATTTTAAATATGAAAAGAAGAAAGTTGTTGAAATTTTTAACAGGGTTGGATTGTCATATCATGAGTAGAAATATGAAGGGAATAGGAAGGAAAATATATACGTATATAAGGGAAAGAAGTGACATGTTAATACGAGTAGATTGAATAAATGGATTATATGGCAAAGTATGAGGAAATAGGAAAGTTGGAGGTAGAAGATCATACAGATTTATATGATCGCCTATAGATAATCAAATTTTATGAGAAGCCTAGAAGAGAAAATTAGGGAAAGAAAACTCAAACAAAATGAGGTAACTAGTAACGAGAGGGAATATGTTCAAAGAATAGTGAATAGGTTGAAGATAGGGTGGTCGGGATAAAGGAAGAAGTGAAAATGCTGATTTGTGGATCAAAAAGCAAATATTCTAAAAATTCGTTACAGTTTATCTCCTTAACGTAAGCCCATGCTATACACATCCGATTCCTACTTTACCAACATTCGTTCGCAACAACTGATGTCCACACTAATGAAGAATGTTCAAACATTCCTATTCAAATCTGAATTTCTGGAACAACAACAAAAACGTTGGAAAAATTATATTATATTTTCAGAAATTTTGAGACCATACAAACTTCCCTTAGTGCCTTTCATATAGTTGCCCAAATTTTTAACTTGTTATTTGATTTCCTGTGGATGTCAGTTGTTGCGAAAAAAATGTCGGTTAGACAGGCATCGGATAAGTGAATGGTTGCAGTATAGAGCAAGATAACCAATAGAATCGAAATTTTTCAGGAGACAAAAATGACATTCTGTAAAATCGAAATAACCATATGAAGATCAAATTAAAATTGACTTTCGGCGTGTTTCTGAATTGAGACGAAAAAGTATAATTGAAAAAATATATTTAGTTCCAAGGAATAGAATGTGGAAGTTTACAATCTCAAAGTGCCAGAAACCTAAAACTTGGAACAGGCTCGTTCGCAATTCTCGATTGAAAGTGCAATTGTTAGTTTCAACAAAAATAAAAACATTCTTTCGAAATATTGAGTTTCTAAATTGAGAGAAAATGAGTTTCATTAGAAAAAGAAAGCCAATTTCAAGTATATCATTTAAGAATTTGGAGCTTCAAATTTCATTAGTAATGAAAATCGTTTTTGAATAGCTACTGAAAATCTATTTTCCAATTCAAAAAAATAATAATAAGTTTTGTTTTAGGTTCTTTGAAGAAAGAAGTATTTTATTATTGTACTGTATTTATGTAATAGTAGATTGTACAACAAGCCAGATACAGCGTCGATTACCAACGAGCATGAAGTGTGCTACGCAAGCGTGGCAAATCAAACAGGTTGATAATAATCGACGTATCCCGCTCGTTGCACACAATGCTTTCCCCAATCACCGCGACGGAGCGAGCGAGCACGTTCGTTCAGAAGAATCTAAGTTGCGATGCGCAGTTTCAGGGAGAAGGGGTAGATTGAGGATGCGCATGGCATTGCTTAGATCTCTACATGACTAAATGCCACATTACTTCGCTGTGACGCCACCAATCGAGTAAAGACCAACTTAGATTCTTCCGAACGAACGTGTAAGTCGCAAGTTCTGGCGAGGATATTGGGGAACAACTTTTAAGAAGAGGAATATGGTCAGAAAAAGTTTTGAAAAAAATGTGGGGGCTAGGCAAATTAAACAAAAAATAAGACGATGGGATACAAGTACAGCAAGTAAGTAATCTAGTTTTGAATTACCAATCTTTTTATTATTGAATAAAGTAATAAAAAGTATTTATTTTTCTAAATTTTTTGTTTTTAGATTTTGAACAAGTCCACTTAACACAACATGTATTTGATTCTTTATGTATTTTGAATGCAAAAAACCCATTTTTGGCAGAAATGTTCAGTATCTAGTTATGTACTGCAACCTCTCAAATATTACATGACCCTTACTAAAATTATCCACAAGGCCCTGCTCTGACCTAAATTTCTCTTAATTAAGCTATTAATTTCGTCTTTGAAATCTCCTGATTCATTAGGTAAGAAAATTTATTCAAATTGAGCGCTCATTTCAATTTTTGTAATGGATACTATTTCTATTCAGCATTCGCAAAAGTGTAAAGTAAAATTTGAGAAAGAATTTTCAGGTGTGCGTCTACATTTACATTATGATAAGTAAAAGAAAGGAAAACGGCAAAATGTACGCGGAAACGGGAATATAAGAGGGTTTCTCGACAGGCACGGGTTCAAAGGTGTAAGTGACGTAACACAAAGAAAACGAGGAGTGAGGAAGAGGTTAAGAAGAGAAAGAACGAGGGGAAAAGAAGTGAGCCGATTTTATAGGGGCAAGTGGCCAAGAACAGAAAGTAAATTCTAACGACCTCCCAGGACAGTAAAAGTTCATCATCCTTTAAGTGGAAGCCACTTATTTTATTAAAGCAATGGGTCCAGATAGAATATGGGAAATCCCATGCGTCTCTTATCTGATATAATAATTATACTTGTATCTGTTTTGGGGCCTAATGGATTAGGAGGAATTTTTGTGATGATCAAATTTTTGTGATTATTTAAAATTGGTAACTGTAGGAAAATAAAATAATATCCAGGCTTTCAGAGGGTATTGGAAGATAGATTGCGACATTTTTGGAAAATTCCCGTCTGTTGACGAAGAACGATGTAGGAAGCAGGTGTTATCTGTTTGGAATGTAATCGGTGATCGGTGGAAAAGTTGAAGTGTACTTGTATCTCACAGCGTCGAGGGATCAGATGTGCAGCTCTATTTTCTTTTACCACTCGATAGTAAGTGAGGACACTAGGCACGTAACTATATTCCCGGACTAGTATTTTTTAATGGTATTTCCAGGAGTAGAAGGAAAATTTATCGTTGTTGTGAGATAATAACATACATATTTTATTTATATTGCTTTGTCTTTCAATACGATTTTCATGTTTTATAATATTTTTTGCCATTCTTTATCTTACTTTCCCTTATTTATTTCCCTGTTTGCTTGATTTTGTACTTTCTTTCTTCTCCTTTATTCACTTTGCATTTGCCCTTTTTTAAACAGTGTAAAATTCATCATATGCATGTCTCACACGAGAAAAAGTTAGGTAGCGTTTATATGGAATTTCGCTAATAATTCTTGTCACAATCTTGATTTTGTACTTGGTCAACTTTTCAAATCTTCCACTTTTTACGTGATAAGCACCTGCATAAGTTACTGGTATATTGAAGAAGTTTAAATGAAAGACTAAGAAATAAATTCACCATAGAGGAAATAGCTTGGGGAGTAGCATAAATGAGAAAATCAGGAATATTATAATTAGTTCAAGAACTAATAGGACTTCAGAAGAAAGTAGCCTAAGAACTCTGGCTGTAGAAAGTTAAGGTCAGTTAAACCAGCCCCCCCCCCCCCCCCCCCCTCATAATTTTCGATTTTTTTATACCCCGCTGAATTGCTGATGGGTGCCATAAAAAAAAACATTGCGCCACATTGATAACCGAGTTATAAGTGATCAAAATGGGGGGGAGTGCTGGCGCGATTTTTCTAAAATAATAACATTTTTTCAAATTCATCATAGCTATCCGTCATAATTTCAAATGCTCTCAAATGCGCCACCACATAAAAATTTTGCGCTAGCTAATTAACAAAGTTAGTATTGGGGGGGGGGGGGCAGTCTGACGCAGGTGTTAAATCTTCGATAGTTAGATGGAATGTAAAATTAAGGATATGAAGCCATTCGTCTTCAAATGCACTCATGTGCGCCAGTAGTAGGGCTAGGCGGCTACGAGCTTAAATTCCGAGAGATGGCGCCACCGTCGCTAGTTACCGGCACCAACGGATGGCGCCACCGACTAAGGGAGCATTCTGTTCCGTGCTAAGTTACAGACACCAACAGATGGCGTCACTGACTAAGGGGGGGTTCTGTTCCATGCTAAGTTACCAACAGATGGCGCCACTGGCGAAGGGAGGGTTCATTTCCCGTGCTAAGTTACCTGCAGTCGGTCAAAAGTGAGGTTGGTAACGGTGATTTCAGCTAAGTTAACATTATAAGGTTCTGTTCTGTGCTAAGTGATCATGGATCGGTAAAACAGTTTCTTACCATCAGTCGGTAAAACAGGTAAGTCGGTAATTTTCATATTATAATTTTACCATCGGCCGGTAAGGTAGGTATCTGCATTACCGTCAGTAGGTGAAACAGGGAGGTCGGTAACTTCTCATATTATGATTTTACCATCGGCCGGTAAGGTAGGGATCGTCAAAAATGCACATCTCCAGCCACAGATTGAGCCTCATTTACTTTATCAGGAGCCTACCTTACCAATCGGGTGTAAATAACTGATGACGTAACTCAGTACTTCCTGTCAGCACTGATATTTGTGTATCAACTGTCGGTAATGCATTTATCGGCCATTGAATTGATTCTCAGTCTGCCCGTACCTTACCGACATACTGTGTGTCGCCCCCCAGTGTGTCCTGCGCGCGCTGGTATTCCCTCCACGTCCACGTGTGTTCCTGTGTTTCTACAAGTGTCAAGCGTCTACCTTATATAGACCGATGATATTTGAACGACAATTCATACTTATCATAACTCAAACTAATTAACAAATATAAAGAACATTGGCTAAACATTAAAATTTGATTTATTCATTTTTTAATTTCCACATTTTATTCAAAATTTTTAAATTGTGGGATACTGTAGCCCGCAGTCAATCGGACTTCTCTTTCTACCATGTGATATTGACAACAAGATACATGAGAATTCAAAAAAAGCGTTTCAACATGTCTCTCTTTCTATCGTATGAGTTGAACAGAGATGGTCCGATGTTGTTCGAATGACAATTTAGGTACTCTGCGCATGCGCAATCTGATACTGTAGCCTGGATCAACCTACATTTTATCAATTTGAATTTCGCGCGCTCAGAACCTAGGGGCTATTTTGAAGGAATTAATACATAAGAAAAACAACTTAATTTGAACAAGAAAAGTCAGTTTTAGTGCATGTCCGCCATCCTGGAAAATACTTAACTAGTTTTTCAACGTATTATATATTGAAAACTCGAGAATTATACATAACTGGCAAAGCCTGTGGTTCACGCATCAGTCTTATCGCTCAGTGCATGGTCATTTGCGCATGCGCAGTATAAAGTTTCTACCATAATCGGAAGTTACTAATTACACGGAGAGAAAAATGTAGGGATTAGCGCGTGAACATTTGTCACGCATTAATTCTAAAAGTGCGAGCAAAATTTTCAAGAGCGTCCACGGACTTTCTCGGTGAGTCTCCTTGCGAACATTTAGTGGTGCGAACGTGTCAACAGGCAGATGGCGTGGTCTAAAAGCAAATCGCAAGGAGTCTCACCGAGAAAGTCCGTGGAAGCTCTTGGAAATAAAACAAGAGACGCCTGCGATATGCGCCTGTTGAATAGTCCATGCGTTAGCGCCTTGAACTCTTTTGCGCTAAACCCCGGATTTTTTTCTCCGTGTAGGGTTACTTAAAACTTATAACTAATGAAACTAAGATGAAAAAAATTAAATTAAGCTGAAGCTAATTAAGCCAAGATAAAACTAATTAAATTAAGTTAAAAATAATTTAACCAAAATAAAAGTAATTAATTTAGGTACAAAATAATTGAACTGTGAAAAAAATTAATTTTAAATAAAAATACTTAACATTCTTGAATAATTAAATAATAAACTAATGAATGTATTGACTTATTCTACCAGGATAGGGAATTAGGAATAAATACACATAGTTTTATTCGCTTAATATACATTTTTAATCAACAACAATCTTAAACTAGTTCTAATAGATCACAATCATTATAAAAAAAAATCTTGACCTAGATTGATAAGAGTATTCACTAATATATTACATGTTTTTGACGCAATTTCTTAATAATTGCTTGACACACTGGGCTTTGTAGTGAATGGCCACTGTTAATAAAAAATTGCAGCTCATGCACAAGATCGTTTGGATCCGTATGAAGCAATATACAACGTTCAAGATAGGATAGCTCCTTCTCATCATCCTCATTATTATCATCACCCTACTCCTCCTCCTCCTCCTTCTCATTATCAACATCATTACCCTCCTCCTCCTCCTCATTATCATCATCATCATCCGGGGTTCGGAACCCACCTTAAACTGTAGGTCCCCTCAGAAAAAGCTGGTATCGTACCAAGGTGGGGCCCCATGTCGAGGGGAATAGCCTTGGAGGTCGAAGCCGATTCTGTGAAGACTCGAAAATGAGTCAGCGTTCATCTTGCGCTTGGGAGCTTCTATAGGAGGCACCACGTGCGATGGGCGCTGGCCAATTTCGAGTAATGAACACACACACATACATTGACATAACACACCAGGACAGTGCTTCGAATCTGTGCATCTACCTGAAGACCTCAGAGGGATCGCTCCGTACACCCTAGCCTGCTAGGGAGGCTGCCGAATGGCAGAGTGGGCGATGATCACTTTGCCTGATCAACAAAGGAGGACGTCGTTTACTGTGCGATAGGTATGCCTGGCACCTGAGGGGTACAATCTCAGAACGTTGATAACAACGGAAAACCACCGAGATCCAAAAACACTCGGTGACGGAGCCCTCCCCGCCTACATTACAAACTAACAAACTAACTAACCCTCCTCCTCCTCCTCCTCCTCGTTATCATCATCATTACCCTCCACCTCCTCCTCCTCATTATCATCATCATTACCCTCCTCCTCATTATCATCATTATTACCCTCCTCCTCTCCATAATCATCCTTCTACTATAAATAAGACTCCTTGATTGTGACTAGGTCAGTATAGTCCTAGGCACCAACACATCAACATGTTTCGAAAGGAACGAGATATGCTGAGTCAAATAGCAAAAGCTAGTTATGAAATTCGACGTAAACATCGTACATTCAGGTTGGGTAAAGAAGCTACCGAAAGTATTTTGAGAGAGACTTTTGACCCTATAGTCACACCACTACAAAAGCTAGTAGATATATCAGATAATACAATCAAACAAAATAAATTTTTGAAAAATGAAATTGAAAAAGATGAAAATGAAGATGAAGACGAAGAAGAAGAAAATGGAGAAGAAAATGATAATCTTTATTTCATGACTGCTGATGGTGATAGTGATGATGGTGATCAGGAGCATGATAAAACAATGATTGAAGAAAATGTTGAACCTATTGATAATCGTGACAAGTTGACAAGTAAATTTATTGGACTATTAAATAAAAATAGGAAAAAATATTTGGATATGGTTTATAGTGTACGAAAACTTAGTGATGGTACACTCATGATTGGTGATACACCTATTAGCTTTGGTGGAGAATATATCAAGGTTGGTGAAAGACTTTACATGAAAACCACTGGTTTATTGGAACTTTTATTCAAGCAAAGCCCTGATGAAATTTATATAAGCCCTGATGATCTAAAGAACTATGAAGAAATTCTTATAGCGATAAATGCACACAAGAAGAATTATAGTCCTACTTCACCTATTCGCTCAAATAATACTGCAAAATATGAAAATATTATAGTGAAACTTTTTCCACATAAACGATTATCCACAACTGGAAGTTCATTAAAGAAAAAGAAACAATTAAGGAGTTTACCACCTAACCTCATGATAGTAAGGAATGACTCAATACCAGACTACTTTTATTGGGATGATCCAAATGAGCTAGTCGATCGTCTTCGTTTACTGTTGGCATCACAAGCAGCAGGTAATCTAAGTCACAGTAATGAAATAGTTTCCATCATTGAAGAATTGCGGGAGACTCAAATCATATATGAAGAGACTGTAGATGAATATAACGTCAGTATTGAAATGAGCATTGACGTGTTCGGACATAATTGTCAGTTAACCTCTGCACAGTCTTAAGATGGCTTCTACACTCTAAGAAAAAGTCTATTAACAGTAAAATTATGTTCCTTTCAAAACGCGTCCTTTGAAATTAAGCAGATTTCTTTTGTCCATCAATAGAATTGTTTCACTGTTCAAAGACTTATCCGTTAAATGCAAAACGGAAGTAGTTTTACTGATGAACGATTTCTTTTGACTTTGAAAAGAATTCCTTTAACTATTAGAGGATTTCATTTGTTGGCTAGCGGAGAAACTGCGCCTACGCATGAGTGAATTTTTCACTGCACGATTTATTTATTAATTGATAAAGTGAGCAAGAAAACGTGCGAAATGACGTAGAAAATGGATTTATTCAAAAAATTAGGAATCCCAGATTTTGACGCGAAACCTTTGGAAAGTACGTATATACTGAAAGATCAATTTTCGATCCGCATAACCTCACTTTTCATTGATTTTTTCGCTTTTCACAACTGAAGTATACATTTTTTTTAATGTTTTTGACAATCGAAAGTTCGTAAGACGTTCTTTGTGAAATGGTTTCTTAGAGCTTCGATTTTATATTTACATTCACCAAAGTTCGGTTTTTGTACATTTCTTGCACGTAATACCATGCAATAAGTTTTCATTTAACGTTCAAATTATTCTTTCTTCTGTTCGAAAACAGATTTTACTTCAAGATGAAAGGAAATCCTCTCATAGTTAAAGGATATCATTTGAAAAGACAATCCTTTAACTATGAAAGGATTTCCTCTTATGCCAATTTTGAATGGAAAATCCTTTAATAGTGAACGGAATCGTTTGACAGACAATAGTCTGTTTTTAGATTGTACTTGTCAAAATTGTTCAAGAGTTTTTTCACGAGTAGATAACTTGAAGAGACATCAGATGTGCTCATGCAAGAAAGCACATAATCTCTCTTTCTACATGAATAACTTTGATAAATCTGAAAGCTATGAATTTGTTCCCCTCAAATTGGCTCATGATATTCCGAAAATGATTCAAGGTGATATCACGAACAATGACGAAACTGATGATAGTAATAGCTCAGTTATTGCAAGGCTGCGTGAAGTCCTAAAGCAAAAGTGTGCTGCTCTCAAAGAAAATTTGATACCAGAAACGAAGAAGTTGACATGCCCAAAGGTACGAAACCAAATATGTACCGGAATAAGACGTAAATATGATTCAGCTTTCAATGTGAACAAGAATCTAAGTTTTGAGACTCTCAATGAAGATGCTTCAAGCAAAAAATTGGAGCACAATGTCAAAGTTATCAAGAGAGATGATGAGCATATGGATCAACATGCGGCGAAAGACAAGAAGGAGGATGTTACTGGAAAGCATGAGATAGATAGTGAAGAGAGTAAAGAAGATAATTTAAATGATGAGAAAATTTATAAACAGGAGATAGATGAACAAGAGATTGAAGCGATAGATGCTGAGGAGGAGGAGGATAATGATGATAATGAGGAGGAGGAGAAGGAGGGTAATGATGATAATGAGGAGGAGGAGGAGGAGGAGGAGGAGGAGGAGGAGGAGGGTAATGATGATGATGATAATGAGGAGAAGGAGGAGGAGGGTAATGATGTTGATAATGAGGAGGAGGAGGGTGATGATGATAATGAGGATGATGAGGAGGAGCTATCCTATCTTGAACGTTGTATATTGCTTCATACGGATCCAAACGATCTTGTGCATGAGCTGCAATTTTTTATTAACAGTGGCCATTCACTACAAAGCCCAGTGTGTCACGCAATTATTAAGAAATTGCGTCAAAAACATCTAATATATTAGTGAATACTCTTATAAATCTAGGTCAAGATTTTTTTTTATAATGATTGTGATCTATTAAAACTAGTTTAAGACTGTTGTTGATTAAAAATGTATATTAAGCGAATAAAACTATGTGTATTTATTCCTCATTCCCTATCCTGGTAGAATAAGCTCCTGATAAAGTAACTGAGGCTCAATCTGTGGCTGGAGATGTGCATTTTTGACGATCCCTGTTTTACCGACCGATGTTAAAATGATAACATAAAACGTTACTGACCTCCCTGTTTTACCGCCTGACGGTAATGCAGATACCTAGCTTACCGGCCGACGGTAAAATGATAATATTAAAAGTTACCGACCTCCCTGGTTTACCGGCTGATGGTAATGCAGATACCTACCTCACCGGCCGATGGTAAAATTATAATACAAAAATTACCGTCTTGCCGGTTTTACCGACTGATGGTAATGCAGATACCTACCTTACCCACCGGTGGTAAAATTATAATATAAAAATTACCGACTTACCTGTTTTACCGACTGATGGTAAAAAACTGTTTTACCGATCCATGATCACTTAGCACAGAACAGAACCTTATAATGTTAACTCAGCTGAAATCACCGTTACCAACCTCACTTTTGACCGACTGCAGGTAACTTAGCACGGGAAATGAACCCTCCCTTCGCCAGTGCCGCCATCTGTTGGTAACTTAGCACGGAACAGAACCCCCCCTTAGTCGGTGGCGCCATCTGTTGGTGTCGGTAACTAGCGACGGTGGCGCCATCTTTCGGAATTTGAGCTCGTAGCTGCCTAGCCCTATTACTTGCGCCACAAAAATTTTTTGCAAACTTCAAAAACTGTCCACGATACGAAGCTTTCAACACTTTACAAAGTGATGACCACGTGATGACCAACAAAATGAAAAGCATTTAATCCGCAGTAATAAATAGACTGTCGTGCGGGGTTTCAAATGCGCTCATATGCGCCATCAAAATTTTCTGCATGTCTTGAAAATTGCTCAAGTTATGGAGATCATAACATTTAAAAAAAGGGACGACCACCCAAATGAATAATTTTTAATCTGTTGTGATGAAGAAATTTTCGTATGGGCTTTCTAATGCGCTTGTAGGGGAGCGGCGGCGAATGCGGCGCGGTGGCTAATGTGGCGCGTTCGAGTTTTCGAATATTAACGCATTTTCTGCTTGTGGAGGTAGCTTCATTATATGTATATATGTTTTCAACGTTACATTATGAAAAAATTGGGATAATTAAATTAATTGCCTGATTTTTATGACGAAAAGTTAGTTTTTGTTCTTTCGCTTGTATTGTCAGAGTAGCTAAATACAAGGAAAAAATTACAGAAGTTTCGTGTAAACTTATACAATTTTTTGGAAATATACTGTTCCGAGTTTCTTTAATGCTTTAAGGTTTAAAATTTTGAGCAAAAATCAATGAAATTTTCTGTAAAAAAATCTTTATTAAATGCTATTCACATGCGACAAATATGGCGCATTCAGGACTAAAATCGGCAGGTAACTTGGCGCACAAGTTTTTGGTTTGTTTTGCTCGGAGAATTTTGTAGTAACAAAAAGCCGGTTTTAGTTAGAAGGTAAGAAATATTTACTCAAAGTAATAACATTTCGTTCCTAATATGCATAAAAAAGTTTTATTCTAATAATTATCGTGTATTTTAGAGTGATTTTAGAATAATTGTATTTTGAAATCGTTTTACCAGTTTTCGGGTTAGGTTTGTTCTGACAGAATAAATATTCATAAGGTTCAGAGTAGTGATATTATTTGAATGTTGAATCATTATAACTGTTTTGGAAGAGAATAAATTTTACCTCTAATAATTATAATTGTGATTTATTGTTTATGAAACGTCTGTAAGCTTATCTTAAAATACAAAATTTGTAGTACTCCTCAAATTATTATGAGACAATCTGCACTGTTAAAAAAACATTTTTTTTTGAAATTTTGGCAGATATAATCCCTCAAATATGTTAATAATATTAAGCATAAATATATTCATCTGATTCTCATTAAATTTTACTAATTTTTCTTCATAATTTCTTTTTTATTCAATAATTATGAACTGAAATCGAAACGCGCCACATTACCAAACAAGGCAGGACAACTTGGCGCAGATGCACTTTTTGGAAAACACATTAATTAACTGTTTCAATGAACTTCAATTAAATTATCTCCATACATAGAGCATTGGTGAGATATTAGCCTGAACAAAATATATTTTGTTACAATATTTTACTATACATTTGAATTTTAATCGTACATTTTCCTTTATATGCGCCACATTCGCCGCCGCTCCCCTATGAGCGATAAAATTAGTCTGAATATCTTGATAATTTTCCAAGATATGGAGGTCATAACGTTGCAAAGTGATGACCAACAAAATAAGAAAATATTATTCATGAGGGATGTAGGGGGTTTTGCAGGGGATTTCTAATGTGCTCACATGTGCCACAAAATTTTTTTGCATATCTGCAAAAATGTCCAATAGATGGTGGTCATAACATTTCGCAAAGTGAGGACCAACAAAAAAAAAGTTTTCAGTCGAAGGTGAATAGGATGAATAGGATTTCAAATGCACTCTTACGTGCCACTTTCAAAATTAAGAAAAGAGCATACTCAAACCACTCTTTACCACTTGTCATTGATAAGCTAACGCTGATATCACTAAATAAGTTTATTTTCAATATAAAAGCTGATAAAGGGCTCTTCAGATAGGATCTGAAATGCGCTCATATACGCCACTTTGTAAATTAACCAAAAACCATTATCAACCCCCTCATTACTACTTGTTCCCGTGCAGAAATTTCCCTATTTAGCCCCAATTGAAGTAGGGTTTAGACAAGGCCCTCTTCAGGTTTTCTATTTTTAATAAAGAAATTTGAATCAAGTGTGGCGATGATCAGGGAACCATATACAAGTATTCTGTCATTACTTATAAATATTTTCTCGCTGTTCTGGTTAAGAATTAATAAAATAATATTGAGATATAGATGGTATGTTGAGTTTTCATTTAGTGGAATTGGAGGGGTTTTCTCTTGAAAACATTAAGTCGGGAAGTCTTCAGGAATACTTGGCAACGCCGATTTCAGAAACATAACCTATATTTTATCATAGTACCTTGCGTGCGAAATGCGAATGTCATTTTGACTTAGAGCGTACTTCAGAGATTGTATAATCTAAACATTCATTGAATTACAGAAATTTCAGAAAGAATTACATTTTATGTCAATCTTAAACATTGTAAAATGGTTTAAAACACCTAACAAGCAAACCTCACACGAATGTTCAAAAAAATTTGTTATTAAAAAATTGTCTATGTTCACGATAAAGTTTCGAAGTTCCGTCGTTAAAAATTTCGAATGTTCATAAAAAAGTACATTTCCTGTCATTGTAGAAAGTTGTAAAGTAGTCTAAATTGCCAAAAAAACAAAATATTACACGAAGAAAAATTGTAATCGATTCAAATTATGTATTTAAAAATTATTTTATTGATATTCCTGTTCACAGTTCATGTATTTCACATTCATATATCGTCGTATAATAACAAATATTTAATTAGAAAACAAAAGTTTAAAATTTGGTGTTTCAAAATTTTGAGCTGTAGCTTATGAGGATGGCTTTTTCATAGAATTTCAACTTGTAAGTTTAGCACAATGGTTAAGACTCGCGACTGCTAGGCAATAGATTTAGGTATAGATGTAGGTTCGATACCCCGAAGCGTTAGAAATTTTATTTGTAATATAATTTTGTAAAATAATTTGTCATATCGTTAGAGTATATCAGTAGTGGGTGCTACTAATCTGCAGTACGGGCCTAGCAATGAACTTGTTCTATTATTGGTTCAGCCAGTACTAGGTCTGTACTGACAGAGTACTTTTCAAAAATGAAGATTGAATTTCAATTCGAAATTGGGGGAAAGAAAAATTAACCTAGGGTAAATCTAAGAAAACCATCCAAGGGCCGGACGATTTTGCCCTACATGGGGCGTTTGCAAGTGCAAGTGTGACGTTCCTTGTAGGGTCGTTGTCAGCTTTCCAGACCAGGACCACACTAGAACTAGGGCAAACTGGCGAGAACACCACTAGGACCCCTTCAAAATTTCTGCACGGGTTATCGATTCACCCCACTTTTATATCATCAAATAACTTTGAAGTATGTATTAAAATTTTTTTTCCGAATTAAAAGATAATACATTGTTAATCGAGTGCGCGGTAATCATGCGAGTTGGGAATGGCCTAGTCCCGTACTTGGTTAACAGATGATTTTTTTGGCGTACCGCGAAGGAACATGCGATTTCTTGTCCAGGCGCCAGGGTCCCAAAATAGCATTCATCGCGCGGGTGTCGGAGAAATAAATTTGATTCAGTGCCATAGTGATCAAACAAAAAGTATTATCTACATTATTTCTTATTTAAGAAAATTATCTCATTTTTTGTTTCTCAGCAAATATTTGAAAATTAATTTTCACTCACACGGAGAAAAATGGATGTTTAAATGTAGATGTTCAAAGGATAAGATTGTACCACCTAACATGCAGATATTCGTGCCAAACATCTACTATCTTCTTGAGATGTTAGGCGTAAAAATACTATTATGTTAAACTGAAACACATTCAGATGTTAAAATCGTCTAAGCGCATGCGTATTGGATTTTCACGACTATTTTTGACAGCTATATAATTTCGATATTACAATCATGGAATATTACAATTTTTGAACATTTTCAAAGAATCAAAATTTGCTATCCTTAATTAAAATTGTATAACGACTTTTGTCCGTCTACACGACGGAACAATGTTCTCAAGTTTCAGGTTATATTGACTCGAACCAGGGCCGTGACTCTCTGAAATGAAAGTGACCGAAATGTTGAGTACGGCCGAGGGTGGCGCTGGCTGTACTTTTAGGCCGAAAATTATTCAAATGCATGTGGAAAGTGTGAAAAATGTGAAATTTTATGCCTTTTATATTATAAAAACGGACTGTTTAGATTTTTTTTGCTACAGAATTAAGTTTTAAGGCTTTTAGACTGAAATTTTATGAATTTTTTTTTTTATGAACGAGAATAATGGGAAATAAGTGCGTTGCTTTTGGATGCAATTCTGCGGTTACGCGAATTGCTCCGGAAAAGTTCAAGTTTACACTGTACCAAATTACAAGAAACTAATAAAGATCTGGCAAAGATCTATTCTATTGAAAACAATTTATTGACGTTGTTATAAAAAAATTTGAAAATAATTCAAAGTCGTTAAAATTGTCTTTAAAGATCGCAATCTTTTTTGTGCATTTTGAAAATAATTTACAAAAACGTGTTGTACTAAAAGAAAAAATATCATCGAAAATATGCAATTGAACATTTTTTTAAATTACAAGTTATTGGTAACATGAATTTTCACTTAATATTAATATAGTAATTGCATCAAGTTCTTATCACAAAATTTGAACACATTTTTAATTCATTTTACAATTGTTTTTAAAATCGCAATCTTTTTTGTTCGTTTTTAAAAACGATTGACAAAAAAGTGTTACACTATAAGAAAATTTCAAATTTCAACGAGATATTGAGTGAAAAATATGCAATTAAACTGTTTTTTTTGTTGTAAATAACGCAAATTATTGGTAACATGAATTTTCAATTAATGTTAATAAGACAATTTATTAAAATTGTTATCAAAAAATTTGAAAACATTTTAAATTTATTACAACTGTTTTTAAAGATCGCAATCTCTTTTGTTCACTTTGAGAGTAATTGACTAAAAAGGGTTGCATTATAAGAAAAATTTAAAATTTCAACGAGATATTGAATAAACATTTTATCGAAAATATGCAATTAAACTTTTTTTTTTGCAAACAAAAAAACGCCAATTAAGGTAAATGTCCCAGTAATCGTGACGGTCCCAATAATCGTGAAACTTGGTTATAAATTGAATATATTGTTACAAAAATGTGTTAAAAGTGACATTTATTGATGAAACTCACTTATTTTTAGCATTTTATAATAGCAAATAGAAATAACATTCACTCGAATAAAATAAAAATCAAGAAAATTGGCATCACGATTACTGGGACTAAGGTCACGATCACTGGGACGTTTACCTTATTGGTAATATGAATTTTCAATTAATATTAATAAGACAATTTAGTTGGTGGTTGGTATCAAAAAATTTGAAAACAGTTTGAATTCATTACAACTGTTTTTAAAAATTGCAATCTCTTTTATTCACTTTGAGAATAATTGAAAAAAAGCGTTGCACTATAAGAAAAATTTCTAATTTCAATGAGATATTGAGTAAACATTTTATCGAGAATATGCAATTGAACTTTTTTGTAAAAAAAAAACGTAAATTATTGGTAACATGAATTTTCAGTTAATATTATTAAAAAAAATTATTAAAGTTGGTATCAAAAAATTTGAAAACAGTTTGAATTCATCACCATTGTTTTTTTTTCAAAGATTGTTTTTTTTTCAAAGATCACAATCTTTTTTCTTTACTTTGAAAATAATTGAGAAAAAAGTGATGCACTACAAAAATTTAAATTTTCAACGAGATATGGCGTGAAAATTTTATCGAAAATACGCAATTAAACTTGTTTTTTGGTAAAAAAACGCAAATTATTGATAACATGAATGAAAATCAATGAAATTGGAGGTATTTTTTATCGCAATTAGAATTAAATTTAATTATTAATTGAAGGGTTGCAGTACAGAACTAGATAAGCAACAAAATCAGAATTTTCTAAGATAGACACATAAAATTCTGCAAAATCGAAATAACCATTTAAAGATAAAACAAAAGTTTACTCCCGAGGAGATAAAAATGCAATTTTTGTTTTTAACAACAAATAAAAACTTACTCGCGAGATATTGAGTTGCTAAATTAGGAGAAAATGAGTTTCGTCAGAAAAAGTTAACGAATTTCGAGTAAATCATTTAAGAATTTGGAGGTTCCAATTTCACGGGGTTTGAAAAATATTTTTGCATAGCGACAAAAAAACTGTTCTTTAATTTTAAAAAATCATAAAAACTTGCTCCTGAGATATAGGGAGGCTGAATAAGAATAAAGAATTTTTTATAGAAAAAAATTATTATTTTCCGGGAAAATAAAAATTTAGTGTGACGATATTGCCTGTAGGCACGATGACTTTCGAAAAAATAATCGGATTGGATTGTGCTTTGACCCACTTTTTAAGGGCCTAAAAAGAAAGAAAAAGATCGTTAACCAGCTGATTTGGATCAAAATTCAAAAAGCTAGAGCTTTTTGAAAATTCTTGAGACCATTTTTTTAAGCTTCAAAAATTCTATGTACGGCTATTCATAGTACTCAAAAACTCGAACAATTTATCTCAATGACTTTTTCGGATAAAAAAAAATTACCGGGGTTATAGCATTTTCAAAATTCCATAAAACAAACGAAAATGAACATTTTAACCCGAAAAACGCACGAGATGAAAAAAACTCAGAAGTAGAAATACGTTTCTTTTTGAACACCCTACAATATTTTCATAACAACTTTTTTAATTTTTCGAAAAATCAGAAATTCAAATTTTGAACGCACAAAAATATAATTAAAAAACTTAAAATTCCATTTTTCTGTCAAACTATGCGAGATACGATAACGACGAATCGACCAAAATTGTGCACCTGAAAAAAATCTACAAATTTGTTATTATTCACTTTTTATATGACGCATAGTTTTTGTTTTATTCGTAAAAAACAGTATTGAAAATAGAAAAATTAAATTTTTAGACGAATAACACAAGCTACGAAAAAAATGAGAAAGATCAAATTTTTCATCGAAAGAATGGGTAAAAATTTGTTATTAATCATGTTTCGATAAGATACGTTGTTTTTGTTTCATTCGTTGAAAATAACATTGACAGACTTGTAATCAATTTTTGTTGTAAGAATATATTCAAAATGAAAAAAATTAACTTTTTTGGAAAACGGCACAAGCTAAAATAACATTTTGACTAATAAAATTTGTCACCTGAATGATGTCATTATTCTTCACTTGAAATCAAATACAAATTTAGTAATTTGTATATGAAGAACATATAACACAAAGCGCAAGGTGCGCGATCAGTGTATTTCGGAGCGCGAAGCGCGACGACCAAATCGCGCGCCGTAAGTTCACTCAAACTCTTTTGTTTCTATCATACGGTGCACGGAACCGAGCGTGGAACGCAAGGTTCAAATGATTTTCAAATCAAATATCGAGCGCGAAGCGCAAGTGTCTGGATGAGAATGTGTTCCTTAAGGTCGATAGAACCTCAAGTAAATAAAGTTCATTTTCAGTCGAAAATAAAAACAAATTTAACAATCATTTCATATGTAGAGGTTTTGATAATTTTATAACATTTGCAATCAAACTTTTTCTTTTCATCGAAGTTGAACACGAAGTTCAAAAATCTAGAAGAACCGAGCGTAAAGCGCGATGTAAATACTTCCCAACACGTAGCGCGAGGTGAATACATGATCGAGCGCGAAGTGCAAGCTTCAACAGTTGCGCGCCCTAGGCGCGCTCAAACTTGCGAGCGAAGCAAGCCGCGCGATGAGAATGTGCCCGCGATGCAGGCAGAGTTTTTACAATACGAAGATATTAAAAATTCTGGATATAGGTTATCGCAGCATATATAAACATTGATAATCAAAAAGACATTTTTTGAAGTTCAATGTATTTCAAGCTTATTTTTGAGAGGCAGCAGACTGCCATCGTATTATTATTATTTTTATAAGGTTTTCTTTTCATAAGGAAATAATTCCTTTTAGATTTTTGTGATTGCAGAAAATTACACAAGAGAAGTATATTTTTCAGTAATCATATCTATGTCAACAAACAATTTTTCAGAAAATTTATTTCTTTGGAACAAAATCCCATATGTGAATTCATAGGGGAAAAAATTAGTATTGCGCCTAGATGAAGAATGTTTTATCGCCCATATCTTGGGCAATTTTCAAGATATGCAGCAAATTTTGATGGCGCATATGAGCGCATTTGAAAACCCATACGATAGTCGCTTCATCACTGTGGATTGAAGACTTTTTGTTTTGGTCACCATTACTTTGGAAAATGCTACGACATCCATATCTTGGACAATTTTTAAGATATGCAGAAAATTGTAATGGCGCATATGAGCGCATTTGTAACCCCTTACGAAATTCCCTTCATCACTGCGGATTAAAAACTTTTTATTTTGTTGGTCATCACTTTGCAAAATGTTATGACCTCCATATCCTGGGCAATTTTCAAGAATTGCAGATAATTTTAATGGCGCATATGGGCGCGTTTGAAACCCCATACGACAGTCCCTTCATCACCGTGGATTAAAAACTTTTTATTTTGTTGGTCATCACTTTGCAAAATGTTATGACCTCGATATCCTGGGCAATTTTCAAGAATTGCAGATAATTTTAATGGCGCATATGGGCATGTTTGATACCCCATACGACAGTTCCTTCATCACCGTGGATTAAAAAACTTTTCATTTTGTTGGTCATCACTCTGCAAAATGTTACGAACTCGATACATTGGGCAATTTTCAAGATATGCAGACAATTTTGATGGCGCATATGAGCGCATTTCAAGACGAATGGCACCATATCCTTAGTTTTACATTCTATGTAACTATCGAAGATTTAACACCTATGTCACAGTGCCCCCCCCCCCCCCACCATAGCTAACTTTGTTAATTACCTAGCGCAAAATTTGTATTTGGGGGCGCATATGAGGGCATTTGAAAACCCATACGACAGTCACTTCATCACTGTGGATTGAAAACTTTTTATTTTGTTGGTAATCACTTTGCAAAATGTTACGACCTCCATGTCCTGGGCAATTTTCAAGAATTGCAGATAATTTAAATGGCACATATGGGCGCGTTTGAAACCCCATACGACAGTCCCTTCATCACCGCGGATTAAAAACTTTTTAT
>CAKNXH010000832.1:0-19464 GCA_932178445.1 Andricus quercusramuli | reverse complement strand
AAAATGTTACGACCTCCATATCTTGGGCAATTTTCAAGATATGCAGACAATTTCGATGGCGCATATGAGCGCATTTGTAACCTCATACGAAAGTCCCTTCATCACTGCGGATTAAAAACTTTTTATTTTGTTGGTCATCACTTCGCAAAATGTTATGACCTCCATATCCTGGGCAATTTTCAAGAATTACAGATAATTTTAATGGCTCATATGGGCATGTTTGATACCTGATACGACAGTCCCTTCATCACCGCGGATAAAAAACTTTTTATTTTGTTGGTCATCACTTTGCAAAATGTTATGACCTCCATATCCTGGGCAATTTTCAAGAATTACAGATAATTTCAATGGCGCATATAAGCATGTTTGATACCCCATACGACAGTCCCTTCATCACCGCGGATTAAAAACTTTTTATTTTGTTGGTCATCACTTTGCAAAATGTTACGACCTCCATATCTTGGGAAATTTTCAAGATATGCAGACAATTTAAATGGCGCATACGAGCGCATTTGAAACCCCATACGACAGTCTCTTGATCACTGCGGATTAAAAACTTTTTATTTTGTTGGTCATCACTTTGCAAAATGTTACGACCTCCATATCTTGGGCAATTTTCAAGATATGCAGAAATTTGTTTTGGTGCATACGAGCGCATTGGAAGGCAAATGGCTCCATATCCTTAATTTTACATTCCATGTAACTGTCGAAGATTTAACACCTACGTCACACTCCCCCCCCCCAAAAACTAACTTTGTTAATTATCTGGCGCAACATTTTTATTTTGGTGGCGCACTGGAGCGCATTTGAAATTATGACGGATAGATATCTAGCTATTTTGATCACTGATAACTCGGTTATCAATGAGGCGCAAATTTTTTTATTGGTGGCACATATGAGCGCATTTACGGCGCAATTCAGTAGGCTATGAAAAACCGGGAGATTAAGAGTGGTAGGGGGTGTTACTTACCTGAAAAATTAGTTCCTGAAACGAGTCAAAAACGCCCTTCAGGGAGGAATTCGTAGGCGGAATTATTATTAATATTTGCAATACCTTCTTCCATGACACATCCTTCTCTACTCTAATTTTTCTCTCGTTTCGATATATGACTCTTCCCCTCTTACCAGCATTCACGCCCCTTTGCACTCCACCCCATAAGCATCACGTCTGTCTCCCTATATCCACTCCTCAACCAGTTAGAAAAAACATATCCCATACGTCCTGATAAGCCCCCGCCTCCCTATAACTCATCATCCTTCATTCCTATTTCAGCCTCCCCTTCCGTCTGCCTATCTATCCGCTTTCACTTTTTCATCTTCTTCCACGTATAATTATACACCCCATGGGAACATGAGAACCTGCGGATACTAGGACATTAGCACATGATGATGAGGAGGGCAGTGAGTAGGGTGAGAACCATGGGGATGAGGATATGTATGGTGAATTGGCAATACCAGGATGTGGGGTATCGTGATATAGGGATATAAGGACGAGGATAAGAATATGATGATATAAGGATGAATATGAGGCGACGCTATACGGTGGATGATAAGGTAATGAGGACAAGGTTGTGAAGATAAAAGAATCAGGGTGTGAATAAGGATAATCATAGGCTGGTGCGCTACAGAAATCTAGAAAATGAACTGCGCAGATGATACAATAAAGCTATGAGGGAACGTTAAATCTCTACGCCAGGGGGAAAATTGGCTGACTAATGACAGATGAAGAAGTAGATGGATGATGCACCAAGAGCGAAGCTCATACTAGCATAGTATTGAAGACCATCAAACGGAGGGAATAACAGGTTTGTTATTGTCTGCCACTTTCAAGTTATTATAATTTGCCAGGTTGTCTTATGTGGCATTGTTTCTACGTCTCATCATTAATTTCTAGGGTTATTATGAAGAGGATAAGACAATGACGTTCCTTGTCATAATTTCTGTTCCATCTGTAATGAGCAGTCGATTCCCGATGTAGTAGAGGAAAATAATTGTATAGATGTGCGAGCAAAATTAAGTACATGGAGAGCAAAGCTGACTCTTTTACTGAGTTCCTTGTTTGAATTACGAAAACCGATTCGACGTGAAGACATCATGTAATTAAGAAACCCGCCTTGAAACTCGAAAAAATCCTGTTTTCAGTCGGCATTTGACATGAGGCTAATAGTTTGCATTTTTAGGGGTATTTTCCGGGTACAATGCGAGCTTTTCTTATGTAAAATTCCATGTTTATTTCAAAGACCCAGAGGCTTCTGTTAATATTGACCGATTTGGAAAAAATTGGGAATTTATTTTTCCAGGAACCTCACAAAGTATAAACTGAAGGAAACGAAATATCCACATTATATGTACGAAGATGTCGCAATATCAATATTAAAATTCAATTTTAAGATTTGTTATATTTTTCTTAGTGATTTAAGTAATCTGCTGATATCGATGGACACATTATATTATTTCTTCCTTGCAGTGAAGATGAAATAGCATAGGTCGAAAAGTAAATTGAAAAATTCAGGATTTTCGATAGAGGAAGACTGTCTGAGAAGAATGAAAGAGTAGATCGATATTTTGATCTGGATTTCAAAGGAAGGTACGTGAAAGCTATATAAAGTTGGAGACACGTTGAAAGTTGAACAAGAATGCAGCAAAAAAGGTAGGCAACCGGTCTTGGACTTGAAGCTATGGCTGAAAGACGGAAGGAAGAGAAAAGAAAGATGGATAGAACTTATAAGTGGAAAGTGTTAAAAATTAGAACAACGTGGAAAGGCGGAGTGAGTACCAGAAATTGTCGAGCTAGAGACAGGTTACAATAAGAAATAGATTCATGGATGGTCTAAACAGGAAGAAATAAAATAATAGAAGCACTTTCAAATAAAGAATGTAAGAAGAAAACCACACATGCGTCGTAAGCTGCGGCCCAAGGCAGATTTATATGTAATCATCTTCGATAAAGGTCTACTATGTTTATAGTTCAAGCTGTAGTCAATTAACGCGTAACATGAAATACAATTTTAGTAACTTAACACCAACTACATTTTTGAGATTTTACCAATTTAGTTTTTTAGTGAAAATAAAATCAAATTAGTAATTATATCTTCCCCCAATTGTAACTTGTCATCACCTTCATTCATCATGTTCGCTATTTTGTTTTCCTCTCGTACCATACTTACGTTTATAAATAGACACGTTTTAGTTTTTTTCGACACAAGGCATTTAATGCTCTAGCACGGGTTCACTCTTCATACCGTAGTATAAGATCTTGAAACATCAATAAAGTAGGTTGATAATTTCAAGATCGCGATCTGTTTAATATGTCAGAAAAGAAAAGGACTTGACTTGGTAGGATAAAGAATGGACGTGACAGTTTGACAAAGTTAGAAGGTGCAACAGAAGGTTACAAGGTGGGAAGAGAAAGAATAAAGGATGTTAGACAAATTGTACATAACGTAGCTTGTAGTAGCTATTGGGAAATGAAAAGATTAGCTCAGAGAAGAAAAGAAGGGAGAATCGCATCAAACCAATCTTTGGATGGAGTACCTCCTGACGACAGAAATCGATCAGCCAAGGTGTACTATATAAATTGCACGCACGGTTAAGGCCCTCCAGCTGGAATTTAATTTAGTTCTCCTTGTGTGAAACACTCAGAGTACAGCCAAACTATAAACCGCGAAACGCAAATAACAGACTATGAAGTCGGTACATGTGTAGATCCCGCGGGTCGATTCTACTCGACGCGGATGGCTTGGTATGAAGGGTGCGTGTTTATGCTTCTCGTAAAATACCGTACATACTCGTACCTCTACTCGACCAGTCTGCCCTCAGTATTCAATGCATATTTGCTTTCGACAAACGGCCCGGGCCGTGCGGCTGCAAACTGCACAACATGTATTCTAAGCCGTTGGAGCTTTTGATCTTCCAAGGAGGGTAGGTCGGTGTACCTGTACCTACATCTGGCTCTAAACTCACATAAGCCCCGTCGTGTTCTTACCCCGGTCTACGTGTATAACGCCCGCCGTTCGAGAGTTTTCAATCTCGCATACCCGCACGCTTCGATTCAAGATTAGATGTAACAAATGTTATTCGCCCTTTCAGCTGCTTGCTAGCTCGTCAGAAATGGGCAGAGCCAAACCAAACGCCTGCAGCGCGTCGTAGGTTATACGTTAAGCGATACGTTATCCCGTGCTTTTGTGCTGGCCCCACTCGCCGTCAAACCTCATTTTAAACCCTAGTCGTGATTTCTAAAAAGAAATCCGTACCTCGCTTATCGAACATGATTGGATTTCACTCTTTCGACTTTATCGCTAAGCATTCTGCGGGAGAGGAATTTCGAGTGAGTATTAGTGCGCGGAAAAATAAATTGCAGGGCTTTAAAGCGATAAGAATTCTGCTTTCGCTCTCAAAGTTATCAAGAGTTTGAGATCGAATTATTGCTGAGCTGAAAAACATTTTATCGTCCAGGAAACATGAACCGTGAGGATTTATGTTTATTTAATAGAATGAAACTCCCTCTATTGAATATCATATTTTCCCTTCATATGCGTCCATATTGATCAGCAGGTCTTCGACTGTGTGACCTCCAAATATCAAACTTGAAAATTGGATGTAAAATTGTTGACGAGGATGAACCATGAGGCTATATTAACTCGGGAAATTAAACACGGTCCGTCATAATTCATATTTTTTTGCAAAGCAGGCATGATTTATGCGTTTTATCAGCTTCTTATGAGTTCTGACTGTGGTCATTTACACAACAGGAGGTGCATGATTTTCAGCCTATAATCTACTATATAAAATTAAAATGTACACTTGAGGCTCGAAACCGGCCACACCGTTGTAGAGATCAACTTGAACATATATACACGTGTGGATTAGACACTAAAGATGGTTCCTACAGCCACCCAAATTTCTCATGTATAATAGTTTTTGTTTATTGAATAATGCAAAATAGTATTGAATGTATATATATATATATATATATATATATATATACATAATGTATAATATACCGGGTGTCCCAGTCTCAAGTGTCCGGAATAGCTGTATTAAAATAAAGGAAATAAATCGAAAATTTCTTTTCTAAAAATCAGTTGAAGTTTTAGCTTTCAAGTTAAAAAATATTTTGGCTGGACCAATCAGGAGCGTTGTATAAACAGACGTGCCAGTGTGTGCGGGAGTCCAACGCAGTGTTGTTGAAGCAATCGCCGAGGTGGGGTTAGCGAGAGGAGAACAGCGTCACTACATTACGTTTGACTCCCGCTCACGTACGCACGACTAGAAAACTAAAAAAATTACTAGAAAACTAAAACTTCAACTGATTTTTCTAAGAGGAATTTCAGATTTCATTTTTTTCATTTTTATATAGCCATATAAGTCCGGAAATTCAAGTATATAAAATCATGTGGCCTAAAACGTGTGATGATAATGCAAAATCACAGTTATTGACCAATCGGCAATAAATTTTGCATGCTTATTCTTTGGGCTCCCGGACAGGTCGTAAGAGACATATAAGACAGGTAAGACAGGTCGTGATACATATTCTTTGGGCACCCGGGCAAGTTGGAAAAGTAAGGGGGTCAGATAGGGGGGGGGGAGGGGGAGCAACACTACAGTTTTTGACTAATTGACAGAAAATTTTGCATACATATTCTTTGGGCTCCCATACAGTTTGTAAAAGTACACTGCAGTCCCGCTTTACCAGCCGTGCCGGGTGTACCCTCAATGGCCTCGATGATGAATCGGGACTTTCTAAACCGTTTCTAAATCGAACTTTATAAAAGCTCTGAGTTACGAGTATGTACGCACAAATAACAAGGTGTCCATTTTAATCTAAGAAAAAAATTCCCGTTAATTTCCCAGTTTTTTTCTCAGCTTGCAAACATTTTTCGTATTCAATAAAATTTAAAAAATCGATCTCTGAAGCTAAACATTTTTCCAATTGGAGGAATAAAAAATAAACTACAAATTAAAGCACTCAAAGTGGAACTCTTGAATTTTGAATTTTTGAATTGAAGTTCAAGTTTTTGATTTCAAAAATTTTGTATTCGAATTATCAATAATTTACACGCATAAAGTGGAAGGTTCTAAGACATTTCAATTGAACAATTTCAAATGAACTGCAGATGAACTGCAAAATCTAGAATTTCTAACTTTTATAAATTATAGGGTTCAAAGATTCAGATTAAATTCCAAAAATATTAATCCACGGTGTCATTTTCAATGCTCTAAATTGAAGAATCCATCAATATCCTTTAAAATTTTTTTAATTATATTATTTTAAGCAATTTCAAGCTAGAAAAATTGAAAAATTAACATTTTTCTAACTGAACACTTCGTAAATTAGAAGTTAAATTCTTTTAATTTCAAATGGTTGAAACATCTTCGGAAAGTTTCAAAATTTTATTCCCAAAACTTGAGAAATCTAGAAGTTGTTTTGAATTGTTTCAAATTTAAAATTATTTTTTAATTTTTTTCAGAACATCTAAATATTTTAATAATTAATAAATGTTAAATGTTTTTGAATAGATATTTTCAACCTTAAACGCTTTTAATTTTTAATCGTTGAAGATCTCAAGACTGCACTTTGAACCGACGAGAGTCCTGCCTGCTTTTTTTATACACCCCTGCGTTGTGGCGGAGTTGCTCCGCCGACCACGCAGTGTCTTTCTCTCGCCCCTTGCACCACCTTGTCTGTTCTATCGGGAACGGATACAGCGGGACTGAAGTGTGATTGGGGGCACATAGGGAGGGGGGCACCGGTACAGTTTTTGACCAATCGACACCAAATTCTGCATACATATTCTTTGGGCTCCCATACAAGTTGTAAAAGTAATAAGGGGCAGATAGGAGGGGGGGCGGGCTACCGTTTTTGACTAATCGATAGCAAATTTTGCATACATATTCTTTGGGCTCCCGGATAGGTCATAGGAGTTGGGGGGGGGGGGGGGTAGCTGTTACAGCGGACGAAGTCCCGTTAAATTTTAAGTTTAAAAATAAATTTTCAACCAAAAAGCAGTGATTTTTCAACGAAATAATTAAATTTTCAATCAAAGAGATGAATTTTGTTTCAAATTTTTAACTAAAAAAAGGATAGATTTACAACGAAAAATGGAATAGTTAAATTTTCACAAATTAATTTTGAACCAAAAAAGAAAGGAATTTAGCTATTTGGTTGAACATTCGTTTTTTTTCTTGACAATTAAATTTTTAAACTTAAAATTTAACTTCTCCACTTTTTATTATATATTTACCTTTTTTCCTCGAAAATTCATCTTTTTGGTTGAAATTTTTTTCTTTGTTGAAAACTCAACTATTTATTTGAAAACTCATGTATTTTGTTAAAATTTTTATTTTGGTAGAAAATTAATCTTCTTGCTTGACAATTCAATTACTTGGTTGAAAGTAGAACTATTTTTTCTAAATTCAGTTTCCTGGTTTGAGATTATTAATTTTATTTGAAAATGTTTTCGTTGCAAATTTTACTATTTCCTTGAAATTTTTTTTTTGACACTACTCTTTTTAACTTAAAATTTAACTATTTCATTTTTGTCGGAAACTTATGTTGCTTAGTTGGAAATTCATCCATTTTGTTGAAAGTTCGTTTTTTTTTTTTTGGTAAAAAAATGTAGATTCTCGCTTGAAAAATCAACTACTTGGTTGCAAACTGAACTACTTTATTGAAAATTCATTTTTTGTCTGGTGATGCAACATTTTAGTTAAAAATTCATCTCTTTGATTGAAAATTGAACTACTTTGTTGAAATTTTTTGTTGATAAACTATTAATTTTTTCAATTTAAAATGTTGCTATTCCATTTTTGGTTGGAAATGTATCATTTTTAATTGACACCTCAACTATTTCCTCCAAAATCTGTATTTTTTTATAGAAAATTAATCTTCTTGGTTGAAAATTCATGTTTTTGTTCGAAAATTCCACTATTTGTTTACAAGTGAATCTACTTTGTTGAAAATGAAACAGTTCTTTTGAGAAAGTATCTTATTTGGTTGAAAAATCAACTGCTTTGTTCGAAATTCGTATTTTTTGTTGACTTCACCTGTTATTGATTTAAAATAAAACTCGGTTTTTGTTGAAGTATCAACATTTTTCCTTAAGAATTCATCTTTCTTGGTTGAAATTTAACTATTCCGTTGAAAAATAATTGTTTTTAGTTACAAATGCATTTCCAATTGTAAATTTAACCACCCTAGTGGAAGATTCATAATTTTGGTTGTAAATTCAGCACTTTGGTTGAAAATTCAACTATTTTGCGGAATATTCGCTTTTTTTGTTGAAACACAATTTTTTAGCTGAAATTGTAACTATTTCATGTTTGATTAAAACTTGACCTTTTTTAGTTGGAAAATACAATTCCCATTTTGTGTTTTCAAATTTTTATTTCTGTTTTACATTAATTACAGCGGCCGTTCCGTGGCAGCGAAGTCGCTGCCGCGGTGCGCAGCTGCTACTCATATAGGACTGAGTTTGCGATGACGAGTCGAAAGACGACTATTGCCAACTCACGCTCGGGTGAAAAGATTGAGTCTGCCTCCTAGGTACCTGCCCAGATAGCAAAATGCCCGCCGATTGCAAGCGATCTGCCGGCCTGCGGTCCGATCGATCGGACCGACTTGCCGGCAGATATGCACCTTAATGTGCACACCATTGATGTCTATATGCCCGCCCGACAGGCCGGAGCGACGCTGTCCGGCGAACTGCATGCCCGACGGTCCGGTAAATTGCAGGCTGAGTGTGCGAGTAGATTAAAATTAAAAACATCTTTTTTTATGTAAATAAAATAACAATTTTCAAATATCACGAAAGGTAATGACGAGAGTCTGCGTATAATAAGTCCAAGTTGAAAGAAAAATGTCAATATTATAAAAATATCTTTTTATAATATTGACATTTTTCTTTCAACTTGAAATTTATATTATTATACGCAGAATTTCATTACCTTTCGTGCTATTTGCTACTTTTGTTGATTTGAAGGACACCGACAGCAAAAAATTGCTAACAAATTTTTTGTTCCACACACAGCCAAAACAATACCAAAAACCGCAAACGATGAAAGGTATAACTCCGTTATACAAGTAGATTACTCCGTATTCCAAGTGGATTACTCCATTTACAAGTGGATTACTTATTCTTCTATTTTATCTGGAACGAATAGCAGTTATTGTTTGCAAATCGTACACATCCGAGCGAAAATTCACGGGAGTGAACGCCACACGAGATGAAACACGACAAGAACAGCTGATCCAAAACGCGCATGCGCGTTTTTGATCTCAAACTTCTTGCACTATCAGCTTGCAGCGGTCGCGTAAATCGCAGGCCCGTCGTTCCTCGCCGTTTGCAAGCCCGACGGGCGTCTAATGTACTGGACCGTTGCCTGCCGTTATCCGCCTTTCGGTCGCATTCCGACTCTGCCGGCCTGTCGCGTGAATTTAGCAGGCACGCTGGTTTCCAGCCCGTCGGGCTGATCGCGTGCAGGCACGTATTGTTATCTGGGTGGTACACAAAATTCTATTTGTCTGTCTCTGTAACCTTTTCCATCATTAGAAATCAATGGATATTAGTGGAATTCATGTAGTTATTAATTAATTAATTATCATTTAATTAATCGGTATTGATTAATTCTTAATTATTAATTTATTTTTAGTAGGTTTTCTTTTGGTTTTGAATGTGGACGGGGGAGCCCGTGAGGTCCCTTGGCGCTCAAGCTATAAATCCTATTGAGTCACACTCGTGTTTATTCTCAAGGCAGTACATCGAATCTGACCATCTTCACTGAGCCAGAGGTACTACATCGCACAGTAAATGACGCGGACCTCATCACACGGCAAAGCGAGCCCCATGCGCTCTGCCATCCGGCAGCCTCCCTAGCAGGCCGTAGAGAGAGTACGACCAGCCCGAGTAAAAATTCTTCGACTTGGTTTCGACTGGAATTGCCCCCAATTAATACATGCTGACGTCGAAAAGTTCGAATCCAGCATGTCTCCTTTATTGAGATGGAGCCATACTTCAACTTACGTCTTGGAGGCAAATTTCTATGTCTTGGAGACATATATTTATATCTCGAGTCGAATTTTTATGACTTCAAGTCGAGCGGTTCATGACTTGGAGTATATACCTGCCCCGAAAAAAGGGTCATTCTGACTCTCATAATAGCTAATCTTTGTTAATAATTACATAAATAATTTGAATATTTTCACACAATATATATATATATATTTAATCCATTAATAATTTATAGATTTCAATTTTTATAAAGGAAATTTTTCAGGGTTATACTCGTTCAGACCCACAGATCCTGAATTTTTGAATTAAAGATAACTAATTCAATATTTAAAACTTTTTCATTAATTAATTTTAATCATTCGCATCCGTTAACAGTCTCATTCGAGGTCTAATTTCTGAGTCGAAAAGGTTCGTCTTGAAACAAGTTTCCCCGGCTTGAAATCACCATGCTGAAACCATTAAAGTAAGCCATTACCGAGCAAGTCACGCCTACCCCGACAGGGAAATGGCTTAATGGTATAATAATAATAATAATTGTCATATGTCTCCTTTCAGTTTTGAGACGCAGCCAGACATCGACGTCTTGGAGACGAACTCAAGACATCCGCCAAGTCGAACTGAAGTCGAAGCATTTTCACTCGGGAGGCTAGGGTGGACGGAGCGATCCCTCTGAAGTCATCAGTTAGATAGACTGCCTTGGCGTGTATGTAAGTGCCTGTGTGAGTGTGTTCATTCCTCGCAATCAACCAAGACCCCTCGACATGGAGCCTCTACCTTCGTAGGTAATCATCCTCCTTTAAGGGGACCTACCGGCTCAGGGAACGAATCCCAGTCCTTCTGCACGGAAGTCTGACGCGCTATCGTCTGAGCTACCGAGGCTTCTTGATTTAGATACACTTTGTAGTTTATGTTTTTGCAACATTAAAAAAAAAAAAACATTTTCAAATTTCTAATTTAATATCTCATAAATTTAGAAGTATTTCTTGAGCACCCAGTCCATAAATCATCAAGTTTTATCAAGAAAGAGTGAGTAAAAATGCAGGGTGGTATCTGAACCAGGAAACTTGGAAAAATAATTATTTTTGAGACCGGGAAATAGCAACCGATTTATTATCTCACGAAAAATTCCGTAAATTTCTAATTTTAACAATAGTAGATGTTCTTTGTGTCGACCAGGGTAGTAGTTAATAAGAAGGGTGGACGTTTTTCTGACTACTGGTCAAAATTTATCAGACTGAGAGCTCCCTCAAATCATGATTTGACGTTTCGACTACACCTCGGTAGTCCTTTTCAAAACAAAAATGGTTGAAAACATAACCTTTGAAATAACAAGATAACTGTTCGAGATAATATGAATTTATAAAGTTACGCTGGTTTATAGTTTGTTGAATGAATTAAAAATGGCAGAAGTTAATCACATTAAATGTGTGATAGTGAACACGCCTGTGAATTTTATGTACAGTTCCGATTTTGGGAATCAATCATGAATTTAGGTTTGACAAAGTGCCTGAAACTAAGTCATTTTGTGTGAAATGATAAAAAGAGACAATTATTAAGGTTTTAGTTACTTTTATGCAAGATAAACTCTGGAGTCCGTCGAACTTAGTGCTGGACTAATCAGTTAAGTTTAGCATGGGACGTGTCCTCAAGCAAATGCTTTGGCCACGCAACGATCCATACATTTCCTATTCCTGAACAATCTATAAACATATTTTGAAGTTTTTAAATTGTTTTAACTGTTAAAAAGTTATTATACGCAGATATAAAGGACCACCCTCGTATGAACCCTTACGTGGGGGCATAAACGTGCACAGTTGGGCAAGTTCCGTCTGTGCACGTGCATAGTTAGGCAAGTTACATCTGTGCATGTGCAATGTTAAGCAAGTGACATCTGTGCACGCGCACCGTTAGGCAAGTGACATATGTGCAAGTGCACAGCTGGGCAAGTGACATATGTGCACGTCCAAGTCCACAGGAGCCCATCAGTGCACGTGCGAAGTTGCTACGTGCAAAGTTGTCCGTCATTCCCTCTGGATTGAAAGTGTTGAATAACCACAGCTATCAAAACACCAAAATCGGGGGAAATAATTTTTGCACCTATAACTTTTTTTGGATAGAAGAAATAGAGATTTTTTGCATATACAAGATTCTGGTTTAATTAACTTGAATTGCATACGTTGTTTTATAAGAAGCATTAGAAAATGTAGATACAGACAAGCTGACTATATAAAAAATCGAACATTAAAACTTCAATTACTTTGATCTAGGGTATTAATCCATTTGAAACTATTCTTACCATTTACTTGACATAGTAGATATCTCGAAATCGAAATTCTTGTTGAAAAAACTAAAATGACTTACACATATCTTTGAGGAACACAAAAGTGGAAGGTTCTAGTCATACGCCCATTGTCGTTAATGTCAAATTTTTTTGTGAGGTGTAAGGAAATAACTTTAGTACTTTATCGGGGTTACCTCTACTGGTCTAAATTTTTTTCTCTTAGCAATTTTGAAATAACTTCATTCAAATATTGATCTTACAATTTGTGAACAAATTTCTCTCCAGCTACGCTGGGATTCGAATTCGAGTCTTCAGAATGCCGCTCTGGTGCTTTTGCTCAGTAAGCTACGGAGAGGACGAGATTAATATCTCACAACCTTCTACAAACTAATTACGTTGCGATTCCTATACTTGTAAGATAATTGATTTTTGAAGGTCCCAAATCAATATAAATTTGATGCAATTATATATTATTATATATCATATATTACATCATATATTTTTTCACAACTCACAGAATCAATGTTCAGAAAAAAAACGTTTAATATTGATATGAGCAAAAGAATGTAGACCAGTAGAGAAAAACCAGAAAACATCCTTAATTGTTCAACATTTATTTGGTCCAAACCTGTTCAATAGAATTTATATTTATTTAGACCTTCAAAAATCATGTATAGCTGAGTGGGCAAGGGCACCAGACTGGCAATCTGAAGACCTAGGTTCGAATCTCAGTGGAGCTAGAGCGATACTTTTCACGAATTATAAAATCAATATTTAAATTATATTATTTAAATATTATTATGAAAAAAAAGAATTTAAGCCAGCAGAGGAAAAACTGATAACACATTTCATTATTGAAATTTATCTAGCCAAAACCCATTCCATCCAATTTTTATAAGAAAATGACCCTAAACAGTTACACCTATTCAAATACGAGATGGTCTACACCGGAAATAGATTCTCATAAGCTGTAACGCTTTCAGTGGTGTACTTTCCATTCAGGGGCTTATCTCTCAAAATCATTTATTAGTCTATTCCGAGTTAGAAGTCGTCGACATTAAGGTCTTGATGTTCGTGTCGCAACCGTCTAAAGGTATGCTACAATATATGCAGGAACATTGATCGTTACGTTTCAAAATTAATTATGGAGGTAAAATAGCTTGTTCTAACTATCTAGCATTCTGATGTATCATTATAAAATTACACTGAGGTGAAATTATATTAAATTATTCTCCTAAACGTAGGATTGCTGGCATTTCGTATCAGGAAGAGGGTGTAAAACATATAACATCAACACATACAACATAACTCAACGTTTATGCAGACGTAAAACTAAAATATGTAGAAGCGTCTGATTGATAACATTTTTTACTCTTTCTAATACATATATTTCTACTATTTGGCATGCTACTGTGGAAATTTATAATCCAGAATGGAAAATGAACTCATTATATAAAGGAAAGTGACAGGGTGCCAGATCTTGCTTGGACCAGTTTCTGAACTAAAATCTGCAAAAGAAGAAAATAGATCTAAATCTCGGTGTACAATGTATAGTCTCAATATACAAAAAGCTCAATGAAGAAATCAGTACAAGGGCTAGTTCGAGCCAGAGTAAAGCGTTTCTTTATTTCAAAAAGAAGATTCGGGCAATTAAATACTCAACCTATAATGTAATACGTATCAAAAGTATCAATAAAAATCTATTTATGTGTGTATTGAGGAAATTTTTCTCGAATGAACTCGGTTTTTCATCATCAACCACGGACTAAGTCAAATGCCTGACAAGTCAAAGATCTTATAAATTTAATGCGATGTTTGAAATCTCTTGCAGCGATCTAGTAATAGACCCGAAATTAGGAATATGGTGTAGTATGGAGTTCGTCATTTGCCGCTGTTGTCCTTGTGCAGCGGACAAGAGATTTGTAGGTGAGATCAATCGCCTCTTAATCTTTTTTTAGAGCTACCAACTATGTATATGATTTTGGTCACTACTTAATTAATAGGAACCTACTTCCTGATGGTCTAGGAAGTTTCTTACAATGCGTGGAATGTTTCCTGAACCCACTCTTTGGGCTACTGCTGGTACACGACTGGATCTTAGATACGTTTTCGAAAACAGGACGCCCTTTTTTAGCCAAATATTAGATGCCTCTCTGCCCACTTCATGTTGTTCTAACGATCCACAGGTGGTGTTGTAAAGCGCAACATTTCGCTTGCTGTTAAAATAGTCTCGCAACTGTATAACTTGTGACTCACAGTGGCTTGACATTGAAAATGTCCCTAATCCCACCATGTCGTAGAATTACCCTTTTAATTCTCGGATTCCTGTGGTGCATTCGATGCGTGGTCATTTCAACGCGGATGTTTCTGTTTATCCTTTCAAGGCTATTAGAAATTTACTAACCTCCTGGTTAGCATTCTGTGAAGATGATTGACTGAATTCATAAATCATAATGGTGAGAAAATTTTGTTATAAAAAATATTTCATTCCATGCATTTCTGTCTTAATTATTTCACCTCTAACTATTCCAATTCTCTTATATTCCAAGTATATTCAAATCTATTCGTTCATCTCCTGTTATATTCTAAATCGATCACATTTTGTCACTTCGTTTTCTGCTGTAATCTTAGCCTATTTAATACTTATAATAATTCAAATCATATTCTATCCTGCATCTATCTAATTTTATCAAGTTTTATTACATTCCTCTTTTCCAGAGAAATATCTATCCGTAAAGAACTATGCTAGTATGCTTAATCGGATTATATAATAAAATGGCACAAAAAACCATATAATTATTAAAAGATGGAATATCGTAAGATGCAGTAGAAAACAATATATCTAACTGACGGAAAGTAAAGTAGGATGAAAAAGACAGAAAATTATTGACAAAGAAATAGGGTAAAACGTAACAGAAACGCATTGCTTGTTCGAGAAGAGGAATACAATAAAATATTTTGAAGCGGAACTTAGAAGTAGAATGAGGGAAACAGATACAAAAGGAAATTATTTTTGGAGATGAGAGTAAAGGATAAAAGTAATAGAATAGGCTGGAAAGCAAGGTATTTATTTGAAAGTAAATTTTTTAAGCCAACATAAACTTTAAAACACCAAATCGTGCAAAAAAATGACACAAGAAGGCTTAGAAAGAATGACGTACCTCAAAAAACGGTTTTTTGAAAAACAAATACCCAACAAAATCAATTTATGCTAAATAACTGCACAAAAAGAGTTAAAATAAGAGAAATGTGTTTTCAAATCCTCATTAGGGCTCATTAGGGACAGATATATGACAATTGAAGGAAGAGGGCATGCAATTTTGTTGCACAATTTGGTTTTTTGAAGTTTATGTTGGTACAAAACATGTACTTCCAAATATTAAACAGGAAAAATTAAGCCATAGATCTTGTGTCGTGATCTAGCGCTCAACTATTTTGCCTTTCTCAGAAGTTCGAATGTTGATCAACGGAAAAAAATCAGTATTTATTGAACAGAGAATTATGGGATTAAATTAGATAAAATAATTTGAGTGGGGGGTAGCACAGATTATATAAAACCGGAAAGGGGCATAGAAAAGAACTTCATAAAGAGGCAGGCCCAGACCCATTGGCAGAGTCCGACACTTTTTAAGGACAACAGTAAGAAAAGAAATTGAATGTAATAAGACTAAATTGTGCGTATAAATAAGATGAGATACAAAAAGTTTGCAATTCTGATCTATATATTTCTGTCCCTATTATTAATAGAAATGCCACTTTACACTAAAAACCACATTCTAATACAATTTAATGATTCCATTCGAATCCGCATTCGAATAGTCCTTTTTTTGTTTAATTTTTAGACTTTTCTAGTCGAAGCCCTTATAATCTCATCCCCTTCACAGGAAAAATGTTACAGAGGTCAGAAGAAATAATTTGAAGATAATGAGTGACGGAGGCAGGAAGGAGTGAGAGGAGGGTCAACAAGTTTATCTCAAAAGTAGCATACAGGATCGCGAATTTTCCGAAAATGTGCAACAATCTTCTTATACAAGAAGGAAATTGACTGGGGAAAGATTTCACAAAAATTGCATGTAGCGGAGACATAGAGGCATTTGGACAAAGTTTAAAATTATTTTGGTAATGTTTGAAACTATTTTGCGTGTTTATTGAATGAAACATTTCAAATTCTCCTATTAATATTTGAAAGACTACCCGAAGTTGAATAAAACGAGCGGCTGCTTGAGGGAAATTGGAAGGATTTTACTCAACTCCATTTAAAGTTTTCTCAAATGCCTCTATGTCCCCGATTTGCGGAACTTGTCGCGTAAAGCTTACTCAATACATTTTCACCGTGTAAAATTCTAGAAAGGGAGAGAAGAGTACGTTTATCTTGGTCATTCAAGAAATTAATTTAAAAATTGTATGTCATGAAACAGAGTATTAATTAATCTAAAATCATTCGGAATGGGTTCGAAATTGCGGTGGAATCATTCTAAACGTCTTTTGAGAGGATTTTCGATGCACATGGAATAAAAAGTTAATTTTTAGTATTTTGAATAAGGAATTGATTTAGTGCTAAGTGATACGGGTTGAATTTGAATCTGCTCGCAGATCCAATCAGAATGGAAGGTTGGTTCAGAATTATAGAGACTTATGTGGAATATGTGGATACAAATAAATAAATTCAAAAAGATTTAATCCAATTTTACAACGTTCACCAAGACGTTTTATCCATTAAATCTAAAGCCTGTCTCGTGCTTCTCTAAAACAATTTTTTTGTGTACGGATGTAGGGGAAGTGGAAAATAAGAATACATCTCTCTTCCTCTTGAATTTTTAAAGTTGGAAATCCACACAGCATTTGCGTTTAGTACATGGACTCAGTATACACCGGCGCGAATAAATTCGCGAGTACAAACAAACGGGGCGAAGAAAGTGGAAAAGAGGACTTGAAGGAAGGACCCTGAGTAAAGACAAAACAAGACATGTACAGTCGAGGCCAGTGATAATCCCTCTACCTGCCCAGCCGAGATACTTCCTGACTGAAACTTGGGGTTTTAAAACGCTTGGCTCAGCATCGGCACGCCAGGCCATCCTAACAGGACCGGCGTCCACTCCTCCGCATCGTTGCGAACGCGTCTTCTTTAATTTGCATGTGCTTTGACTTTTAAATTGCGAGCTGTGCACCGTGGCCCGCGACACAAAGACCGCATCGTCTATCCTATGGGAGGTTTCACGCTTCGAAGGTGGGAAAAGATATTGGGGAGGGGGGAAATTGTGGGAGAAGCAAGCGGCTTCACGTCATTTGCACAGGAATGAAGTTAGGCTTTCCTAATTTTCCACGTTCTTCTGCCGCGAGACCTTTTCTCATCTCTGTGTAAACGAAACTCGCCAGAGACTTGAATCGATTTTTTCACCGTCTGTTTGACGAAAACAACACCCATCTAATCGCAGCTGAAGCACTCTATGCTGGGGTGAAGGTTCTGAATATTCCACTTATATTTCCAAGCCGTGGGAACTATCGTTTTTTAAAAAAAAACTTAAGAAATTGTGAGAAAAGATGGCGTTGAATATGAAATCTGTTTCCGCACCTTTCTATAACTTAGTCCGACTGAATCCAAAACTGCGCTAGCGAAAGTCAGTATTTACTAAACAAGTTCTCACGACGGCAATGTCCAGTACAGAAAGAAATGTGTGTTTAACAACATTTGAAATGAAATTAAACAATCCAAGTACAAACTTGGAAATCATCACTGTTTAACGTTACATGTAAAGTTGATGATAATATTTAAATTAAATAGTTGTAAGCAATTAGATAAAAAATATGCACTGACCAGTTCTTCCTACTTTTGGTGTGGCCCTGGTCAGGTAAACTGGCAAGGGTCATACATCGAGTGTAACGCTTTTGCAGATTATTGCCCTACTTAGGACAAATTTGCCAAAGCCCTTCCACTTTCTCTAAGGTATACCCTTCTTCTTATAATTATAATGATAAACAAAAACTACCTCTGTTAAGGAAAATTCACTTTATTCAGTGTTATGCAACTGAAAATACAGATTAGATTAGAGTTATTCTGTTTTTGTCCTGAATATGATGTATATCGTTAATATATATATAATTAAAAAAAAAAGTTAAACAACCACCGCAGGGTACCACTAAGAGCAACTGCCATCTGGAAAAAATGTCAATGGCCCCCAGTAGAACCGCGGTAAAATACACCTATGGCCACGTCTCACATCCGTGAGATGGGTGGTCACAGGGCACGACGAAATCACAACGACAGGCCGGCGAAACCCTCGTGTGTCTTGAGGACACGAAGCGACCCAAGGATGACAGCTTTCTGCATCCATCTCGCAAGAGCCTTGGCATATTTTTGGCACGCGGGTATGGCTTTAAGGTTAAGAACCAGCGATAATTTCACACCTCCGAGAGCACCTATCACAAGAACAATTACTCGTACCGAATATTTTGGGTACAGTCGACGCAGCTCTCTTTTAAGGTCTTGATATCTCTCCTCTTTTTCTTTCTCCTTTGCAGTGATGTTGTATTCGGATGGAGCCGAGAATTCGATCACGAATATAGTTCGTTTCTCGAAGTCTTGGAGAACAATGTCAGGCCTCGAGTGCGCAACGGAGACTGCTGCCCGAAAATCGTAGTTCCAGAAAATCTGGCACTTCTCGTTTCGGATAATTGACTCTATATCCCTTGAAGCGTTCGGCAGGGCAGGGTCGCGACCAACACCGTAAGAGCGACAAAGGTGGTAATAAAGTACTCTTAGGGCCGCATTATGTCTATAGATATACGTTGTTCCTGCATGGGTCGGACACCCCGATAGTATATGTTCTAGGTACTCAGCGTGTGCATGACACGCTCTGCACCTATCACTGGGAACTTCTTGACATAAAATGCGGGCGCGGTATGCTAAGGTGGAGATTACACCGTCCTGGCATGCGAAAATGAAGCCCTCTGTACCTGAATTGAGCCCTGATGATTTGAGGAAAGCAAAAGTTTGCTCCTTCGACAAGGACTGTTTTTCTACATTTCTGTGAAAGTTTCCGTGCATTTGCTTGTCGAGTAGCTCTTGGTGAAATTTTCCAACCTCTGCTTTCTTTACTTCGGCTTTTAGACGCGAAGCATCTAGATGGAGTAATGCACTTTCCTCACTTCTGATGTTAAAATTCAGGCCAAGGG
>CAKNXH010000831.1:8739-45562 GCA_932178445.1 Andricus quercusramuli | reverse complement strand
CTTAATTGTTGCATAGAAAGTACTAAATACCGTTTCTGATTTTTCGTGAAAGCATGAACTTAATAGTAGATCCCATGGCATATTTTATTTATGTATTCTATACTCTTCGTTGAATATTAGAAGCAGTATTGAAAAAAACAATTTTTGCACTTAAAAAATAAAAAAATCAATAACTTAGAAAATTTACATATCATATTGAACAAAAAAAATACGTGCCATTTTTTTTCCTTTCTAGAATGAGGAAAAAAAATTTCAAGTGAATCAAAATTTTGATTGTAAATCTGACATGGAATGACCCATATACTTATTCTTCATTATTTGAACATATAAAATTTGAAGCATCCAAAATCTTCTAAATAATAAACTGTTCTTATTGAGAGCAATATTTTCTAACAATAAATTTTGTATAAAAATTGTTTAGATGAATGTTTTTTTAATTATTCACATATTTAAAATTTGAAGCATCAAAAATGTTTAAACTAATCAAATGTTTTTATTATCATTTGAACATTTGAAGGGTAACACCGAATGAGGGCGTAAGTGCCAAAACCTGAATTTTACAGGAGAAACAAAAAGCTGTAGAACTTTCACGCAATTAATTTAAAAAAAAAGAAATGCAAAAATTGTTCAAGGTACTGTTAGGCTTTATCGATCCATGGAACTAACATCCTGAAAAAAGCATCCATCACCGAGAATACATTTGTCAAAGGAACGGCGCGTCGCCAAAAAATCTGATTTTGATACATAAAGAGTTAAATAACTTTTTTATTTTTTAATTAAAGAAAAAGGATAAGGAAGTACCTCAGAGCTATTGGTTATCTCTGCTGAATCGCTAAAAGAGGGCTCCGAAAAAAATAAACATGTGCGAGAAAAGCCTTGTAAAATAGCATCGCATCCTAAAAATTCAAATTTTGACACCTAAAAAGCTGCGTAACTGTTTTATTTTTGCATTTAAATAAAAAACAAGAGAGTTCTTTCGAGCTATTGCTTAACTCTATCAAACCGCGGAATAAACATCCTAAAAGAAGCAGTCTCATCCGAGAAAATTCCTTATCAATGAAAAGAGTGGGGAAAGGAACACGAAAATGGGAGACAGGGGGGTAGATAAATTAAAAGTTTTTGAACAAAAAATGGAAAAGGAGGACGTTAGATATGAAAAGGCAGAGGGAGTAGACTCGTTAATTGAAAGGTTGAAAGGGTCGACTGAGGAGGTAAGGGATGAGATAGGTACGAAAGAAGGAAGAGAAGAGGGAAAGAGAGGCTGGTGGGACGAGGAATGCAGGGATAGTAAGGAGAGAATGAAAGAGTCTGTAAGAAAATGGAGGAAAGGAGAAATAGAGAAGGCGGAGTACAACATGAGAAAAAGAGAACATGAGAGTATCCTGGAAGGGAAAAAGCAAAAAGGAAAGGAGAAATACAAGGAAGAAGTAGAAAAAGCAATCAAAGGAGGTAGGGTCGGGGATGTGATAAACAGGGAAAGAGGAGGCAGAAAGGCCGTGAATGAAGAAAATAGGATCAAAGGGGAAAATAAAAAGACAGTCCAGGGAGAAATGGAGGAAGCGAACGTAATAACAAGAGAAGAAGTGAATGAGGCGATAGATAGACTAAAAAGAAACAAGGCTACAGGAGATGATGGTATGGAGAACGAAGCGATAAAGTATGGAGGAGAAGGGATTAGGGAAGAGATGTGGAAGATCTGCAACAAGGTCTGGAAAGGAGAAGGGTCACCGCAGGAGTGGATGACAGGGCTGGTGGTACCGCTTGTGAAGAAAGGGGAGGTAAGAAGGTAGAAGAGTACAGAGGAATCACCCTCTTGCCAGTGGGTTATAAAATATACGCGGAAATTCTAAGAAAAAGATTGGAGAGCCAGACAGAAGAGAAACAAGGTATGCCACACAAGCAGATGGGATTTAGAAAAGGGATGGGAACAATAGATAACATTTACGTACTCAACTACTTGGTTAACAGACACTTAGGGAGAAAAAAGGGAAATTAGTCGCTTTGTTCGTACATTTTAAAGCAGATTTTGACTCAGTGAATAGAAAAGTGGTATGGCAGGCAATGAAAGAGAGTGGAATAGAGGAAGGGTTAGTGAAGAGGATAAAGGAAATTTCTACTGAAACCAGGATTAGGGTGAAGATTAGGGTGGGAAATGGGGAGGTTTTCTGGACAGAAAGAGGTCTTAGGCAAGGGTGCCCGTTGAGTCCGCTACTATTTAATATGCTGCTGGCAGACTTAGAGGAGAAGCTAAAGGAGAAAGGGAAAGGGGGGACGATTCTGGGTAATAGCAAACTGTACTCTCTAGCATACGCAGACGACGTAGTTCTATTAGCAGACGATGAGAAGGGGAAGAACCTAATGATAAGAATTTTCGAAGAGCATGTGGGAGTATAAGAACTGACGGTGAACGTAGGGAAGACCAAGGTGATGTGCTTCAGAAGTAGAAAGACCAAAATAGGTTACGTTTGGAAGATGAACGGACAAACAGTGGAAAGTGTGGAGGAGTTATGTTACTTAGGTTTTTGGTTTGAGGCAGAAGGGGGAAACGAGGAGCAGGTGAGGAAGAGAATCGAATGTGCGAGCAAAGTAATGGGCCAAGTATGGGGTATAAGAAAGAGAAGGTTCAATGTCGATTGGAGAATGAGGGTCTTTTTTTTTAATGCGTTGGTATGGGTGGTATTGTGTTATGGGGTGGAAGTCTGTGGATGGAAGGAACATAGGAAAGTGGAAAGCATGCATGAGAGATTTCTGAGGTGGGTAATGGGGGTTAGTTGGAGTTACCCAGGATACATGTTGAGGGAAGAACTAGGAAGGGAGAAAATGGTGACGAGACAAATTAAGAGAGCCTGGAGGTTTGAAGAGAAGCTGAAAAGGGGAGAGGGGAGCAGAATAGCACAAGTATACTTGGACGAAGTTCAGAACAGGGAGACTAGAGGAAATTTGGGAAATTCGAAATGGGAGGAAGAAAAGAAAAAAAATAGAAGGGTTTGTGATATACAAGAAGGGGTTCTGGATTGGAAAGGAAGACGAATGGAATAGGGTGGTACGGTTTAGAATGGGGGAAGGAATGACAGCTTGTAGATATTGGATGGTTGAAGAGTTCAATCTGTGCAGAGTATGTGTATACGAAGTGAAGTCATGGGCACATGTGTTAGAGAGGTGTAGAGGAGAGGAAGATGGACAGTTGATTGTAGATCAGTGTGTAAGATGGATTTTGGATGGTAATGAACAGGGAGTGATGTGGATGAAAAAACTGGAAGAAATAAGAGAAAGCATAAATGTTTGAACAAATAATTATTTTGAATTATTTAAACATTCAAAATTTTAAGCTTAAAAATTTGTATTACTAATAAATTGTTTCTGTTGGTAGCAATATTTAAGAACTATAATTTTCTTATCAAAATTGTTTGTATGAGTAAATTTATTCTAGTAAAAAATGAGCGAAACTATCATATTTGTCTATGGTTTCACTGAAATAATCATGTAATTAATTTTTATGAAGACGATGGTTTAAATGATGAGTACATTGATATTAACAGCAACAAATTCAAAACATTGAGTTTATTATACAATACCTCGTATAACACAAACATTTATACATTCATATAGAATTCTCGTGTTATTTTATTTAATGACACGTTCGTTCCGCAAGACTGCTCCGAACCAGGTTGCTGATCAATCTTCTTAGCGATCACTCCAAGTGAAGAGCCTCACAAAATTATTATGTGTGGTTCTCAAATTGGGCCCATTTGTATCCGAAGTCTTTCTTTCAGGCGTCATTCACTCTATCGTCACTCTGTTTACAAACTATTTGTTGCCACACTTATTTGTGCTGGCATACTACTCTAGCTTCCTTCAAAAAACAGTTTTTTACCTTTTTCACCATTTTTTACACAATAGTTGAATTCTAAAATAAATAAAAAACACTAATTAATTACAGCATTATATAAAAAAATTCATGGAACACACACATAGGGAAATTCAGGGAATTTTTTCAAATGTTTTAAAGATCTGATGAGGGAAGCTAGCTGGGTTTCCGAAACGTTATCTTTTCGTACATATTTTTTATAAAATAAATTTTAAATTATTAGTCTGGAAGAAGTCGTATTATTATTAGGTTCTATCCTAAAATTTCTGAATTTAAAAAAAATTTTCTCAGACGTAAAAAAAAAGAAATTTTATTCTTCTTATAAATTGTGCTTACCCTTATTTATGCGCCTATGTAACTCCCCATCTATTTTTCCATCGGTAGTCAGTAGGCTACCCAGGTATCCGTATTTGTCAACTTGTTCTAATCTCTCATCATTCAGGACAATGTTGCACATTGTTTTCTCAGTTTTCCATTCAAACACCACAATTTTTATTTTATTTACGGTAATTTTGAGGTCCATGCTCTTCATGCTTGTATTAAGTTTATTCAATATTCTTTGCAAGTCCTTGATTGATTCTGCCATGACAATCTTGTCATCTGCAGAAGCTAACCCACGTGCCTTCACTGTATAAAGATACACCTTCTATACACACCTTCTTCGTCGAAGAGGGACATTCTTAGATACTTGTCCCGAACACAATAGGGTAAGGAGGGGCAGCGCCAACCAGTTAACAGTCAATGATTTTTTGCCCCACACCCGAGGGCAAAGCCAACCGCAGCTTTTTATGAAAATCAAAACATCTGAAGATGGCAAAACATGATGGTTCGCTTCTGTGGTATTTTATATACTGGAAAAATTACCTTAAAACATTTCCAGCAAGAAGAATAAGTTATTTTTAATAAAAATAGTGATAGCTGTGATATAACCTCTTATGCGTTGACATTGCACTAGAGACGGACTACGCGCAAAGGTTTCTACCATTAAATACAAAACACCTGCTCTACCGACCGGATTTGAAAAAATAATATTTAATAGTTTCTTGCATGTAGCCCAGAAAATAACTGGCTCTACTACATTACCGATCACTTATCGATAAAGCTTATGATACGTTTATAACCTAAGTACGTGTTAGCTATTATTTTCGTCATGCTTGCCCCACTGGTAAGGCCTCATTTATTTACGATATTTAAAATATTTGGGACTTGAATTAGGTTCAACTATTATAATGAAATAATGTGATATTGTGTAATCGGTCAAAATATGAAATTTTCATACTGTAAGTATTGCCATTTATGTTGAAAACTTTATATTTCTGCTAGCGCATCTTCCAATGTTTCGTTGTCAAAACTGTTTTCTGCATCATTTTTCTTTTACATCGTCAATTTTCAAGATTTTAATACCTAACACTATCTTTATGATATAATAGATTTATTTAATGCAAAGTAATATTACAATTGTTAAATAATAGCGATGTTATAAGCAAAGTCGCCTTTGCCCCACCGGTTGGCGCTGCCCCTCCTTACCCTAAACAGCCACGAGGACATAACGCACCCTTGTTTCACGCTTCGTATAATATCGAACCAGTCACTTAATTTCCCACTAACCCTCACGCTCGCTTTATTACCTGAATATATTGTTTTTATTGCTTGTAGGAGCCGCCAATTGACTCCATACTCTTTAAGGACTTCCTAAAGTTTAATTCTATATACCCTGTCAAATGCTTTTTCTAGGTCAACAGATGCACAGAAAACTCTCTTTCCTACTCTCAAACTTTTTTCTGTGATCTGTCTTAATACTGGAATTACATCTTTTTCAGATAATTATGGGCCTATTGCTGTTTGAATCAAATCTGTATTCGAAGAGGAAAAACAGCTCATTTCAGTACTTTCTTAGTAAAACTTATTTTTCCATTCTAACTCGAGCATTAAAAAAATTCTTTTACACGAAAAGTATTGATATTATCAAAGCAATATCGAAGCAAAATCTTAACATTCACTGACGGAAAATGAAGTTTTAAAACGACTCGTTAATTGACGCTCTGTACGCGGGGTATAATCGACGGTACTCTTTCACGACGGGCATCATAGCTTGTTATCCCTGTTCGTCTTTTGTTAAGAACAAATAATATTCTTTGATTAAAGCAACACGAGGTTCTGCTCTGTCGTTGACTATAGGTAAATTTCTCTACGAGACACAAGCCGCGATTATAATCGTCCTTCAATCTCCACGTTCGCGGATCAGCATTCAAAAAATCAGTGTTGATACCTAATTTTCTAAAAAATATCATCATGTTTTTTATAACGAAGTAATCAAGAGATAAGGATTTTAGATTTTTTTTTCAGCTGCTACAAGTTTTTTCCGTCTCAGAAAATTTTCAGTACTGGGATGTTTTTTAATTGTCTCTGACAATTTTCGTTCACAATCAACGGAAACGCTCTTGTCAAAAAGATCCAAACCAATTAATTGTTTGCATGAATTTCAAAGGTGCCACTCAAGTTTCTTCAAGAAAACTTGACAAACTTCCGAGATTACAGCGTTACAATCTCTAAGGGTATTGGGAAACTCAAGATCGCTTTTTGCTGCTTTTAACGGGTTGGGAGCGTAAATTGCCTTTTCGGATTAAACAGCAAAATCATTTCCTTAGTTCCGTCTATGAAAGTGTAGCAGTATTGAGGATGTGAATGTTTGTTCGCAACTACCAATACATCTCGATCAAGGTTCGATTATCGTTGAGCAGAATACGTATGAGAGAGATCGACCTATTTTTCGTTTTCGACCAATTTTCGATTAACACAAAACACTTTCTGCATGCAACAGGGAAGTGAATTGGCAGGTTTAGATAATGACGTAACGTTAATGATCTTGTTCAGAATGATATCCTGATTCTGAATCTGCGTGATACCACCTCTGGCACTTGTGGCGTCCTCGAGATATAAGCGATTAATTAAGTTTTCATTGTCAATCAGTAATTACATTACCATTCAATATTTAAACCAATTTTCTTTCGCATTTTTTCCTGAGAAAAGAAGAGAAATCAAAGTAAATCTGACACTTATTCAATGAGATCAATAGTTTTTGCAAAAAATGAATTTGTTCTATTATATAAAGTTTGAAACAAAAGCGTTCTTCACTGACTAATGAATATATTTTCGTAAAAAATAGAGGGAAAACAACTTATTTTGTTCTGATTAGATAGCACAGTTTAATCAGTATTTTTAAGTTGACAAAGCCTTATAGGAAAAATACATAAAGGTATCATTTTAAAGTATAATTTTTTGACATATTACGATATAATTCGACCCCAGATGTTCGAAAAACCAATTTTTTTCAAATGTCCATGTGTGTGAGGGTGTGTGTAACTTTTTTCTATTCGCCATATCTCGAAAAGTAAAAGAGATATGATAATGAAATTTGGGCAAATTGTAGCTCCAAATGATCCCCGCTGCTTTCTAACACTTGCTTCGCAACAGAAAAAATCTGCCCGCTTTGCGGGCGCATTCTCATCGCGCGCGGCTCGCTTCGCTCGCAAGTTTGAGCGCGCCTAGGGCGCGCGACTTTGCATCTCGCGCTTCACGCTCGATTATGTATTCACCTCGCGCTACGCGCTCGGAAGTATTTACATCACGCTTTGCACTAGGTCCCTCTAGATTTTTGAACTTCGTGTTCGATTCCGATGAAAAGAAAATGTTTATTTGCAAACATTATGAAATTATCAAAACCTCTACATATGAAGTGATTGTTGTTTTTATTTTCGACTGAAAATGATATTTATTTACTTAAGGTTCTATCGACCTTAAAGAACACATTCTTATCCAGACACTCGCGCTTCACGCTCGATATTTGATTTGAAACTCATTTGAACCTTGCGTTCCACGCTCGGTTCCGCGCACCGTATGATAGAAACAAAAAAGTTTGAGTGCACTTACGGCGCGCGATTTGGTCGTCGCGCTTCGCGCTCCGAAATTCACTGATCGCGCACTTTGTGCTTTGCGTTATATGTTCGTCATATACAAATTACTAAATTTGTATTTGATTTTAAATGAAGAATGATGATATAATTTAGGCGACAAATTTTATTAGTTAAAATGTTATTTTAGCTTGTGCCGTTTTCCAAAAAAGTTAATTTTTTTCATTTTGAATATATTCTTACGACACAAATTTATAACGAGTTTGTAAATGTTTTTGAATGCACAATTTTTGTTCATTCAACTGTTTTCGTACCTTGCATTGTTTTTCTAAAAAATTGATTTTTTTACTGTCAATGTTATTTTCACGAATAAAACAAAAACTACCCATCCTATCGAAACATGATTGATAACAAATTTATAGCCCTCCTTTTAATACAAAATTTGATGTTTCTCGTTTTTTTCGTAGCTTGTGTTATTCGTCAGAAAATTTAATTTTTCTATTTTTATACAGTTTTTCACGAATAAACCAAAAACTACGCGTCACATCAAGAAGTGAATAGCAACAAATTTGTAGATCTTTTTCAGTTGCACAATTTTGGTTGATTCGTCTTTTATCGTATCTGACATAGTTTGACAGCAAAATAGAATTTTTCATTTTTTAATTATTTTTTGTGCGATCAGAATTTGAATTTTTGATTTTTCGAAAAATGCAAAAAGTTGTTATGAAAATATTGTAGGGTGTTCAAAAAGAAACGTTTTTCTTTTCCTGACTTTTTTTCATGTCGTGCGTTTTTCGGGTCAAAATGTTAATTTCCGTTTGTCTTATGGAATTTTGAAGATGCTATAACTCCGGTAATTTTTTTCTATTTTATTAAAAAAAGTCATTGAGATGAATTGTTCAAGTTTTTGAGTACTATAAATAGCCGTACATAGAAGTTTTGAATATTGAAAAAAATGGTCTCAAAAATTTTCAAAATGCTCTAACTTTTTGAATTTTAATCCAAGTTAGCTGGTTAACAAACACGTTCTTTCTTTTTAGGCCCTTAAAAAGTGTGCCAAAGCACAATCCAATCTGATTATTTTTTCGAAAGTTATCGTGCCTACAGATTACAGACAGACAACAGACTACAGACTACAGACTACAGACTACAGACTACAGACAGACAGACAGATACCTTCGTGAAAATCGTTTTTTCTAACTCAGGGGGTCTCAAAACGTCGAGATTTGATGAAAACGGACCGAGTCAAATTTTACATAAAACCAATACCTTCTCTTTACAATGAGAATGTAAAAAGTTCTGAACATATCGCGATCGCATCTTTCCTGGAGATTGTAAATAACTTTTCTTTATTGCGTCCCGACGATTTATTACTGTGTTGATAATAATAGGATGACTGAACTACTGGTATGTAATTGCCATAAACAATGAATACACTACAACTTGGAGTTATGCACGTTTTCGGACGTATATACTCAACATCGTATTTATAAGAATTGCAGCGCTAATACTGTCTAACACCAGCAGCCTTACCGTTTTTCAAATTCTTAATTATATCTCTAACCTCAGTGACATAGACTTTTTCCACTGGGTCTTCTAATGCATTATGTTCTATATCGCAGTTCTGTTGCCCTAGATCTTCACCTCCTAATAGTTCTTTGGAAGAGTCTTTTAAAGCGTCTACTATCCCGTCTATATCATATAGCGTTTTACCTTTGCTGTTTCTCATGCTGACAGAATCTGTACTTTTACTTTCCTTCAACAGTTTAAATAATAGTTTCCTAATTCCTTCAAAGCCGTTTTGTATTTTCTTCTCTTCTTTTATTCTGATTGCATCTCTACTCTCCTTGACTAGTCGCTTAACTTTCCTCTTTTTGTGTCTGTAATCATTTTTGAGCCTATTTCTCTCCTCGTCGCTAAGACCTGCGAAGTTCGGCGTTTTTTGTGCGCTTCTTTCTTTCCTTTTTCGCCTGCCTCAATTTCAACATTCCACCACGCATCGCCAGACTTTCTTTCTACCACTGCCGTACCACACACTTCAATTGCAGTTTTGACAATGATATCCCGTCACAATGTCCACGCACCCCCTATATCTTCATTGCTTACTATAACTTTTGTTCTCTTTGTTCTCCATCCCCGCCCTAAGATTATTTTGGAGACTAAAAGGTAATGATCAGTATTGCATTCGGAACCGCGCATTACTCTTGTACCTTTGACTAGTTCTTTTAGGCTTTCATTCGCAATAACGAAGTGAATTGTAGTGCAGTTATTCCCTTCACACCAGGTGCACGTGTGGATCTTTTTATGTCGGAACCAAGTATTGGTAATAAATAGACCCTTTTCTAAGCATAAGCGAACTAATTTCTTTCCGTTATAATTTTTTCTTGCTGGGTCCCCAAAATTACTATCAGTGATTTATATGTATTATTATAAAACTATTAAAATTACCATTTTTAAAAATACATGTTTAGCATTATTGAAAGTTAAGTCTTGAAAAAATGTTTTCGAATGAAATTCTTGGAATTTTTGATTGAATTTTATCATCATCTCACTTTATTTACAACGCAACATTCATTTACATAACTGATATATGTATAAGTAAAAAATAGTTTAAACATCTTAATAATATCAAATGAAAAGTCGAAATCACCATTTTAACATCAAAAAAACGTTGTATAGTGATTCAAATTTAAATTTTTTGCAAAAATAAAATTCTTCTCATGAGATATGGGGATGATGAATTAGAATAAAAACTGTTTAATGCAAAAATAATTATTCAATTCCGAGAAATTCAAAATTAAAGATCGCGATATCACAGTAGTATGGTAGATTCTATTGTATATTTTTTTCATTAAATGTACTCAAAAATACTTATTCGTAGGGTAATGGAAATTACAGAAGAAAAGATATGGGAAGTCCAAAGTGGATTCATGCCAGAAAGATCATTTACAGATCAGATATTTAGCTTAAGACAGATCACAGAAAAATGTTAGAGAGTAGGAAAGAAAGTTTCCTGTGCATTTTTTGACCTAGAAGAAGCATTTGACAGGGTAAATAGAAGTAAACTTTGAGAAGTTCTTGAAGAGTATGTAGTCAATGGTTGGCTTCTACAAAAAATAAAAACAAGATATTCAGGCAACAAAGCGAGCATGAGGCTTAGCGGGAAACTAAGTGACTGGCTCGATATTATTCCAGGCGTGAAACAAGGATGCGTTATGCCCTCATGGCTATTTATCATATTTATGGACAAGTGTCTAAGAATGGCCCTCTTCGACGAAGAAGGTGTAGATCTCGAAACATGGCAGAATCAACCGAGGACTTGCGAACAATGTTGAATAAACTTAATACATGCATGAAGAAATCATTGTCGTGAATGATGAGAGGTTAGAAAAAGTTGACAAGTACACTAGAGTCCCGATATGGCCACCGTCTCGGTGGTACCCTCAATGGCCTTCAAGCTGAATCGGGACTCTCCAACCCATAAACATTCAGGGCCGTAAGAACCTTTTCTGTTAATGTTTTGTTAAAAAAAAAATATTCTATTGGTATTTTCGCCGTTTTGGTTTTAGATCATAATGAACGTGACAATTCTTGTGCTCGAAAATCAAACTTGATCAAAGTACCAATTTTTGAGTATGTACATGATAGTTTGGGTCCATAAAGAAAACCCCATAAGTGACAAATGTGAATTTTATGTAATATTGCGGTTTATTGACGCTTTTTAAAAGTTTTTTTTACATAAATAATCATTGATCAGTGAATTAAGAATACCCAGTCATTTTTTAACTAATATGCAATTGTTTAAACAATTTAAATTTGTTTAAATATGTGTTTTTTCCATCGAACTCGCGAAATGAACGTATTTTCTAGACATTATGAGTTATTTAATCAATAATAACAATAAAATAATAATTCGTTTTAATAATTTCACAATCATTCAAATAATACGCATTTGTTTAAGTATATATTGTATTCACCTAAAAAAAGCAGGAGAAACATTTTCCCACTAAATTTTAGACAAAATATAATTTTTTCAATTACTGATTTGTTTATTATGATTACTCGTAGATGTTTGAACAAATTACAATTTCTTAAACCATTTTTTTGTTGCTATTTTTTGAAAGATTGACATATTTTTATGTTTTACTTTGCTTTTTAAGAGTATTCTTGAATGTTTGAACAAATTAAAATTGTTTGAACAATTGAATATTAGTTAACAAATGACTTGGTATTCTCAGCGATATCATATTTCCGTAAAATGGACTGTTTTGAAGCACCAGATTTCACTTCATTCAACAGCTCGTATTTCTCTTGAGAAAATTATCGCTTCCTCTTATTTTAATTCGACATTTTTTTCACCTTAAACTAAACACTGAAGCGAATTTACTGCGACATATTTGCAACTGACAAAATGACTGAAGCAGACGACACGATTAACCGCGGGGGATACTGCCCGCTTTTTTCATATACTCCTGCGTTGTTGTGGAGTTTCTCCGCTGACCTAGCAGTGCTTCTCTCTTGCCCCTTGGACCCCCTTGTCTGTGAAATCGGGAACTGCCAAAAAGGGACTCTAGTGTACGTATATCTGGGTAGCCTATTCAATAGCGAGGGCAAAATAGATTAGGAGTTGGATAGGCCCATAAATAAGGGTAAGCAGGTTATCGGTAGAGCAGGATCCATCCTCACAAATAAAAACATATTAAAAAAAAGCTTCCTCAACAGCTGACGATATCGGAAGTACCTCAGGTGCGGCATCAGTGGTTCTGGTGCCTGGAGTCGAGGCAGCGATTGTCGAAGCGGTCACGAAATGTCATGAGGCGGGTCTGTCACAGATGAACGCATTGTTTGAGTCATTTAAGTATGATCAGACCACCTTCAATAAATCTCTTGACACCTCTATCAAGGGAATGAAGGATGATATCATCAACAATGCTAAGCACATTTCTGTACTTGAGGAAACTACCGCTTCTAATGTGTCTAATGTCAACAAAATTCTTGCGTCGTCAAAGAATTTGCAGGATAGACAATCGCAGCTGGAATCTCAAGTAGAATGTTTAACCCTGAAGTGCAATAATCTGGAGCAAGCTGCTCTCTCCAAGACTTCAAAGATCCATGGTTTGGCAGATAAAGAGGGGAGGACCTTTCAGCTATCATCTGTCAAATCGGTTCTACCTTGCAGGTACCCCTCACTAAGGCGGATCTGACAACAGTATACAGGCTCAAATCTGCAAATCATACTGCTGCTAGACTTTCGCTTCCACCTATAGTAATAGCCACTTTTAACTCACAAGCTACCTGTAAGAACTTTCTGGAACTTGGTAAAAGAAAGCGTGGTCTTTCGACTAAACTTATTGGTTGGAGCAAAGATCGAGCCTTATACATCAGGGAGTCGCTCACTAAGTCCAATCGGCAGATCTACAGCGCTGCGTTTGAACTAAGAAGAAACAACAGAATAAAATACCTGTGGATTGCTGGGGCAAGATTTTTTGCCGGAAATCTGATGGTGCGCTGAGAATTTTTCTTGCTCATGTTCGGGATTTGGATTCTGCACGTTAATTTCGACATAAGAAGAAAATATTCTCACTTGACATCGTGGGGCATATGGTTTGCAGTAATTTTATTTCGCATATTGATGGTTATTAACTTTATTTATTTTATGACTCTACATATTCTATATTGTTTCGATGCTGTCGTTAGAAATTTGGCAACTACTATAAAGTTTATCTTTTTTATGTTGATAATGCTTCACTTTCGAGCGTTAGATTACTTAATTTTTCTCGCGATTCTCTTATGCTTACTTACTATATTAATTCACTCTGCTGATAAGATTACTCTGCTCCAGTCAGGAAAAGTCTTAACTTCTCGTCTGTTATTCTTGCTTAGGTACACTCCTTATGTACACTTTTTGGTACTTTTTTCTATATGTTATTATCATATCTGGTACATCCCATTTCACACCTGCATTCTAAACATTATTGTTTCTAACATGTGGTCTGCTCTACGGAACTGGAAGGTTTCTACGCTAATCACCTTTTATTGCAGGGCTCTCTTTTGTAAGTTGCCCTATATATGGTATTGTCTCCCTCTTGTAAGATTTGATGGCATTTCATAATATATGTCATGTCAATGCTCAATCCCTGTCTGCTCATTTCGACGACTTGGCTGATTATTTTGGTCAGAGATCTTTTCATATTATAGCTGCATCTGAAACTTGGCTCAAGCCTCAATTTGATTCCTCAAATATCAGCCTTAATAATTACTCACTTTTCAGAAAAGACAGGGTGTCTCGTAGAGGTGGTGGGGTCTGCGTAGATGTCCATAATGATTTTGAAAGTAAGATCCTACACTTCAGTACTGAAACCACTGTCCCGTCCACTGAATTTTTATTTATTGATCTCTCTTTATCTCGTGAACGTTTACTTTTTGGGGTTGTATATAAACCACCCAATGCTGGTTTCGGTAATGAATTTGAGAGTTAGCTTTTTAATTATACGCTTAATTATAATAATGTTAATGAGAAATCATATTTAGATGGTAGAAATGACATACCTTAGACCAAACAGTAGAAATTGGATCTTAAAATTTCTTTATTTCTGTCGACGTTTCGATAACCTAAAAATTAATTTAAAAAGTTGAAATTTTTTTTTTAACTATTTGAATGATATTAAGTATAATTAATTAATGTTACATATATTTGTATAGATGAGAAGTAGAATTTTCTGAAAAAAAAAAAAATTAAAAATGTGATGAACTTTAAAATGGAAACGGAACTTCAAAGTCCTGATGAGGAAAACGTTATTGTTTTCGAAACGTCGACAGAAATAAAGAAATTTTAACATCCAATTTCTACTGATTGGTCTGAAGTATGTCATTTCTACCATCTAAATATTATTTCTCATTAACTTATATCACTCAGACAAACAACAGCGCTTTAACAACATCATTATTCCAACTTATAATAATGTTATAATTGCAGAGGATTTCAATACTAACTTGAATATTCGCTCCAACCAATCCAAGTACCTTGCGTCTTTGGTCAATTCAGCTGGTTTATCTATAGTACCACATAGATCTACGCACCACTCCGGAATGTCTAGTACATGGATTGACCTTATGGCTGTATAAGATCTTACTAGAGTACAAAAGTATCCTCAACACCCAGTTCCCTTCCTATCCAACCATGATCTTATTCAGATACATTACAATTTCAATTCAAGTATAAATGTTGCCCCGTGTTTTAAAAAATTTAGAAACCTAAGTGAAGTTGATGAGAATAGATTGTTCACTCTGCTCTCTGAAGCTGACTGGAGAAGTGTATTTTCTGAAAGAAATTTAAATTCAAAGGTAGAAAAACTCAAAAATATATCAATTTCAACATTTGAAGTAGTAGCCCCTGTACATGATTTTCAGGCTGGGAAAAAAACTTGTCCGTGGATATCGAAAGAGATTAAAAGTCTCAGAAGGGAAAGAGACAGAAAGTACTCTCAGGCTAGGAGGACTAATGACCCGGCACGATAGAAGGAATTCCGTATCCTTGGGAATCTGGTTCAAACTAAGATCAGGGACTCTAAACATAAATATAACTATCATGCAATTGTTAACAAGAATAGAAATGGAAATATCTGGAAGGTCCTTCGGCGGCTTGGAATTATTCCCTCTCAGAGTCAAACCTTTGATCAGATCTACCCGGTGAATAACTTCATGAATCGTTTCCTGATTGAGCCTTTACCAATTGATACTACTATGTTATCCAGTGAATTGCCTCCCTTTGATGATGCTAACTTTTACTTCTCTTATATTGGTGCTGACTCTCTGCTTCCAGTAATTGCCAAGATAACCTCAGGAGCTATCGGTATCGATGGTATCTCTATTAAAATGAATAAACTTTCTCTCCGTGTGATACTTCCTGCTTTACTTCATATTTACAATTGTTCTCTATAGCGATATATATATATATTGTTCTCAACGGCGATACCACGCTGAAAACACCAGTTCCCGTTAGATCACTGAAGTTAAGCAGTGTTGGGCGCGGTTAGTACTTGGATGGGTGACCGTTCGGGGAATACTGCGTGTTGTTGACCCGTCGTGGGAGTGGTGGACCCACACTGGTAGTATTTATCCACCTAGAAACACTACCCGAATCGGGTAGTGAGGCAATGAACTTTCGAGTTCGAAATGCTAATCAATTTTTTTTTTATAGCTTGAGATTTTCCCCAATATATGGAAACAAGCTCTGATTCGCCCTGTTCCTAAGATTACAAACCCTTCAACTCTAACAGATTTTCGTCCTATTTCTATCCTAAGTGCATTAGCCAAGCCTCTTGAGAAATTAGTGGATGACCAGCTAACTGAATATTTGGATGAACATAACCTGCTTGACCCTTTTCAGTCTGGATTCCGGATGGGAGAACCATCACTGGTTGCCTTAAATTTAGTGCTGATTTAAAAGCTGCAATAGATAAAAATGAAGTAACGATTTCTGTATTTTTTGATCTTTCCAAAGCGTTCGAGTTGGTAAACCATGACCTTTTAATCCAAAAATTAAAAAACCTTAATATATCTAACAATGCCATAAATTGGTTCAAGTCTTACTTAAGTAATCGCTTACAATGTGTAACAAACAGTGACGGTCTTCGCTCTGACTGGAATGAAGTGAAGAATGAGGTTCCCCAGGGCTCAATACTTGGGCCCAAATTGTTTAATGTGTTCACTTGCGACTTTTCAGCTGTACTGCGCTACTGTAAATATCACCTTTATGCTGATGATAGCAAAATATCTTTCTGGGCCTCTTAGTACCCTTAGGGACCTACTTCAAATGGTTCAGGAAGATATTAATAACGTCTATAACTGGGTTGTATCTAATGGTTTGAAACTCAATCCTCAGAAAATAAGTGCTTTGCTAGTTGGATCCTCCATTCATAATCCATCAAAAGGCCTAGATTCCCTCTCACTTTTGTACTTGAACGGTCTTGCTATTGACTTCTCTGATTCAGTTAATGCTCTTGGCTTGATATTCAACAGGACTCTTTCTTGGAAAGAGCATGTTGAACTTATATCTCGCAAAACCTTCAGAACTTTACATCGGCTAAGTCGGAGTAGGGACTCTTTGCCTACAGCTACGCGAATCCATCTTGTAAAAGCATTGATTCTTCCTTATTTTGATTATGGGTGTGTGGTATATGATGGATTCTCTGATGACCTTAATTGCAAACTTGAACGTGCTTTCAATGTCTGCATCCGTTTCATATACAACTTGTCCAAATTCGATCATATTTCTGAGTATAGGGAAAGAGCTGGCTTTATGACAGTTGCCAAGAGAAGAACATATTTTATGGGTAAGTTGCTGTACATGATCTTTAAAAATGCAAAGCCGGTATATTTATTGGAATTGTTTTTGCGGGAGAATCTCAACCTTCCAGGTCGGCCTGGGCGGTGCGATAGAAGTCGTACCCTGGCAATACCTGCTCATAGAACATGTTTAATGCATGTTTAATATGTTTAATAATGTTTATTCGTAACGCGCTCACAGTATTTGCATTTAAAAAGATGTTCTCTGAATTTTTAAAATCTATGGGTACACCTTTATTTGATATAACTCTGTGGACTTAGCCTGTATCTTGTTTTCTCTCTCTACTATATTCAGTTCTATTTTCATTACCATTAGTATTTTTTCAATTCATTTATGTTTTTTCTATTATGAGGTGTGCTAATGATATTCTTTTTTCTTTTGTCTACTTATATCTTAAGTTTACCAACAGTGCCATCTTAATATAAGATTTAAGTAACTTCTTACAGCATTTACTTACATGTACTTACTTACTTTTCATATAACTGATAATGTCGTTAAATGTACATTTTTAATATTAAATCGGGGTTCTAAATATATTTCCACTACACTCTAGATTCTACTTCTATATATTTATATATCTCTACATTTCTGTACATTGTTCTATGTGTATACTCTGTTTAGCTCCTGAAGGTACTTTATAGCCCTGTGAGCTTTTTTCTCAATAAATTCAAATTCAAATTCAAAATGGCCATACACAACTCTATTTTCGTACCAGTTGTACTATACGGTAGCAAGGCATGGACCCGTTAAGAAAAGGATAGGGGTAAAATCAACGCGATCGGCGTGAAACCTCTGCGCATAATATGACGGAAAACACTGATGGACAAAGTACGAAACGAGACAATCCTCAAAGAATGTGGTACAGGGGAGACACTAGGTGACATATGGGAAAGAAATCAGCTAAGGTGGTTCGGACATCTTGAAAGAATGAAAGATGAACGACTGACCAAGCAAGTGTATAAAGGTCAAGTAAATGACAGAATGCCCAGAGGTAGGCCGCCAAGAGAATGGTTAGAATCTGTGAATGAGACACTAATCCGAAGAGACATAAGGAGCCATAGAAACACAGGAGCTTGCATGAAAAAATGCATGGACGTGAAGGAAGCTAGAGTAGTATGCCAGGACAGAAAAGTGTGGCGGCAAATAGTTTGTCAACAGAGTGACAATAGAGTGAATGAGGCCTGAAACAAAGACCTTGGACACAAATGGGCCCAAGTGGGGAACCAACCATAACAATTTTTTGAGGCTCCTCACTTGGGGTGATCGCTAGAGGGATTGATCAGCAACCTGAGTCGGAGCAGTGTTGCGGAATGAACGTGTCATTTAAACAAATGACACAATAATTCCAGATCAATCTAAAACATCTATACCTAACACCTATATACCAATATACCTTATACCCATATAGCAACCTACTCCATACGTACACACCTGTCGACTTGCATGTTGGTGGCGGAAGTGAGAACGTGTTTGGTGACAAGTGGTGAGAGGATTTTACGAAATTTGTGTGGAAGGTGTGAGTGGAGTGTGAGGGTGGAAGCCCAGGAGGAGAGTAGAGTTGTGTGAGGTGAATTGGGGAAATAAAAAGTGGTTTTTTTTTTGGCGTGGGAGCGAGGTGAGATTTAGTTAGATAGAGAAAGTGAGGTTAGGGTGGCAAGGAATCGGAAGAGTTTGTGTTCGGGTGTCTTGGGCCTTTCAGGGGCCAAGGGTGGTCCTAGTAGAGTTGGGGGATATTAAGGGAGAGGAAGGGGTGTCTGTAGGGCCTGTGAGGAATAGAAAAGAAAAAAAAGGAGGGGAATAAAGGGAAACTTTGGCAGCGAGGCTTCAGAGACATCTGAATGCTGAATGCGGAAAAGTCCAAGGTGACGGTGTAGAAAAGAAGGGATAAGGAAGGAGAGTACAAGTGGAAGGGAAATGAGGTGCAGGAGGTGAAAGAGTTTGTGTACTTGGGCTTCGTGTTTCGGAGGAATGGGGGAGTGGATTGTCTTATAAAAAAGAGAGTGAGGAGGGAAAATGTGGTGATGAGACAGGTTTGGGGGTTGGGAAAGAAGCTATTCGCAGATGATTTTGGGAGGAGGATGAAATTGTTTGATTCGCTAGTGATGAGTGTGCTATTGTATGGAGTTGAGATATGGGGGCGGAAGGAAAGTGAATAGGTAAATAGAACGCAGGAGAGGTATATAAAGTGGATACTGGGGTTGGCAAGGAACACGCCCAAGTATATTGTCAGGAGGGAGACAGGGAGAACGAGTGTAGGGATTCTAGCAGGGAGTAGAGCGTGTTAATATGAGGAGAAATTTTTGGAAGAGGGGGGAAGTAGGCTGGTTAGGGAATGTTGGTGGGAGAAGGAGAACAGGAGAGGGGGTGGGAAGATGGAGGCGGAGAGGGAAAGGTATTTTAGAATGAATGGACTGCAGATGGATGAAGTGAGAAGGATGCACGAGGAAGGAAGGAAGGTTCATGACTTGGTTAAGCAAAACGGCATGGAGAGCGAGAAAACAGAAGGGGAAGAGAGAATAAGAGAGTCAAGGTATAACGGGAACTATGTGTGGGTCATGCCACGGGCAAGAGCGCAATATTTATGTGAGAAAGAAGAGAAAGAAAGTCAAGAGCTTATAGCGAGGTTAAGGTGTGGGTGCATGGAGGGTTTCAATAGGTTCTGGCTCTTTGCAGAGAAAAGGATGTGTGAACTGTGTGGAAAGGGGGAGGCAAGAGTGGAGCACTGGTTGGAGGAGTGCGTGGAGGTGGGAAGAAGTGAGATAAGCATGGAGGTATTGTTGCATGAAAAGAGGGAAAAAAGGGCAGTAGCATGGGTGAAGGGAGTGTTGGGTAAGATGAAGATGAAGAGAAGGAAGGAGGAAGAGGAATGGAGATGGAAAGATTGTAAATAAGAGAGAAAGTAGATAAAAGGAAGATGTAAATATTGTAAATAGTAGATAGTAGTAGGTATTAGAGCAAAAACAGAGGTTGGCAATCGAGGTAATGCGAAGTTAGTTTCAAGAAAATTCTGTAAAAAGGGAAGTGTAAGCAAGTGAATTTTTTAAGGCCAGCAGGCTGAAAAATAAACGTTTATCTACCTACACTCGCGTTCACTATTTTCCAACCGAGCAAGTCACGCCTACCCCGGAAGGAATATGGCTTAATGGTATAATAATAATAACTAACTAACTAACTAACTCCCCAATGCAACAAATTATGCGGTTACGACACAAGTATCGCGCAGTGCCACCCAAAATAGGCCTCTCTCGGATGGAGGCCATGGTTCAGTTGGGAGTGGCAATAGGAACGAACCGAGGCGACGACCAGGCAATGGCCCCGGACAAACGCGAGAACATCGATTTAAATGGTGGGACCAACTCAGGAGAGACCTTCTTACCTGTTGGCAAAGAAGCTCACCGGCGCGGAGAGGATTCATGAAGAGGTTACATGACCGTTGGGGCAATATGCACCCGGAATATGCTTATAAAACGCCTCAGTATTTAAGAGCTCAGGTATCCTTCTTGCGAAAAAACGGATATGAAGCTCTTTATCAACAGGAAGAGGAGCAACATCCTCCAGCGAACATTCCACCCGTTCCAGCAAGACCACCTTTGCAGATAGCCGACAATGCCAACATGAGAAGTAGGAGATCTATCCACCAAAAAGTCTTCCTCAGGATGGACAAATTAGCTGAAGCTAATTTTGCTCTCCGCACAGCTTCAGTTCAAAATTCAAACAGCGAGACGGCATGCATCAAATTTTCAGTGTGTGATTAGCTACATAACATCAAATAAAAAGTTCTCTCCAAAAGTTAGGGCAATGGCTCGAACCTTGAGGAAAGAAAATCACATGCTGAACAAGTGTACACTGTCGACCATCAAGCAGCAATGGACGCAAAAAATAAGATCTCTTTCAACAGCGAAACAGCGCCTTCAACGACGAGTCAAGTGGATTCAGGAAAATTCCACCTTTTCTACTAATTCTTCCCGTCTGTTCAATAAAGCGTCATGTGTAGTTAAAAATCCGCCCAGTCAAAAAGAGATTCAAGTCTTCTGGGAGCAAGTATATGGAGATACTTGTCAGCTAAATGAAGACGCTTCTGATATATCACTCTTTCGTAACTTTTGCCAAAGGCAAAGATTACAAGGTCCAGAGGAAGAGTGTCCACTAATTACTGCTGAAGAAGTGAAGAAAGTTATCGTTAGAACTAAGAACTTTTCAGCGCCAGGACCGGATAAAATCAACAACTTTTGGTGGAAGAAGTTTACTTCTACGCACCAACATCTAGCTCGTATATTTACTACTTTCTTAAACGGAGAACAACCCGTCCCGCAGTGGCTAGTGGAAGGACGCACGGTATTGATCCCTAAGACCGGAGATTTGTCAAGTCCAAAGAACTACGTGCCCACAGCTTGTTTAAACACCAGCTACAAGCTATTCACTGGCATCCTCAAAGAGAGGATATTAACATCTATCGAGTCGGTATGGAGTGTAATACTCGAACAACGTGGATGCAAGAGAGGGCTGGCAGGTTGCAGGGAGAACCTGTTAATAGACAGGTGTATTACCCAGGACTCGATCAGGTATCGACGCAATCTGTCCATGGCTTGGATTGATTACCGTAGGGCATTCGATAACACGAACCATGTGCTACTTATTGAGCTCCTTGAGTGCATGGAGGTGCATCCAAAAATAGTGAGATGCATAAAAGAGCCTATGCTCTTTTGGCGGGCAAGATTTGTCATAACATCTGACTAAAGACAAGTGACTACAAGCTTTGACACATATAAGAGGGGGGTCTTTCAAGGAGACTCTCTAAGTCCGATACTCTTCTGCATCTCCCTCTTGCCTCTATCTATTGTGCTCCGAGGCAAGAGCTCTGGATACCTATGTGGCCAGTCGAACAGAAGGGAATATAAGGTCAACCACCTTTTATATACAAAAGACCTTAAACTCTTTGCTTCCTCAAAAAAGGACCTTAACATCCTTGTAGATGCGGTAAATAAGTATTCTAAAGCGATTGTCATGAGCTTCGGACTGGACAAGTGTGCCTGCGTCCACGTACACCAAGAAAGACTAGAAACTACATCATCCCGTGAGGATCAGGATGTTCAACTCATAGGCGGAAATACCATTCAACATCTTGGTATTGGAGAAACATATACATATCTTGGGATACCGCAAGCGAAAACCCAAAATGTGCCTAACTTGAAAACGGCCCTTGGAGAAAGGTATGGCCAAATTCTCAGGAAAATGTGGGCTTCCAAATTATCTGGAAAGAATAAGATCCAGGCGACCAATATGCTGGCCGTTCCTATACTGCTCTACACGTTCGGTGCAGTAAAATGGAACGTCGATGAATTAAAACAACTTGATCGAAGCACACGCAATACGATGACTATACAATGAAGCCGTCATCCCAGATCTTCTGTACCTCGAATATATCTTCCTCGCAATAAGGGGGGTAGAAGCTTGCTAAGCTTAGAGTGTCATCATCGAAGATCGGTTCTGGCCACAGCCTGCTCAGTTCTAAAAAGCACGGATTCCCTTATGCGACTCGTACATCAACATGAAGTCGCCAATGCTGCGGTGTTTCTATACCATGCAGCAGATAGGGCCGCAGAGGAGCTTCACCTCCCATTTAATTCCAGCGACATTACACATGGCCTAGCATCACTAACACCTCTGGTGCTCAAAAGTCGTATACAGGAAGCAGAACATACGCTTCTACTAAGAGAACATGCTGACAAACCCCTTCATGGTAAGTTCTACGGCATCATACGTAGAGAAGAGCTCTCGTTGGGTCTGTCCAACATGTTTCTCAAGTCTGCGCCTTAGTTTACCGCGAGCGCATAATGAATGTACCTGTACGTGATACCAACTGCTGAGCGTGCAAGCAAAAGCCAGAAACACTTGGACGTGCTCTCAGTGGATACCCTAAATGTGCACGCTACGCGTACATAGAGAGACACAGTGCAGCTCTAAAAGTGTTATATTATCATCTTGGGCATTTCTATGGTGTTGATCTATTGCCCGTCTTGCCATACACCCAGGGGGAACTCGAGTCCTTTGTGGAGAATGATCAGTGTAAGATCTACTGGAATTTCTCATTCTCCACCACTCAACGTATCAGTGCTACGAAGCCCGACATTGTCCTCCAAGATCTGAAGAACAAGATCATTTACGTGATTGAATTCTCGGCACCAGCCGACGGTAATATCACGGCAAAGGAGGGAGAAAAACCGGCGAAGTATTAAGCACTTCTTTTCGAGCTGAGTAAGCTGAACCAAGGCTACAAAGTCCATCTTATAATTCTCATAATCGGCTGCCTTGGAGGTATGAAAGCTTCATTTATTAGCCAACTCAACAAGATTCCGGCTTGCCAGCGTCAGGCTCATTTCATCGCGAACCGGATGCAAAAGGTTGTTCTCCTGGGATCACTCCATCTGATCCGCGAACACTGTTCCTCTTAAATTCTACAAAGATTGGTAGCTCTAAACAAGTTTCCAGAGGTGAAACTTTCATCTCCAACTGTCTTGTCTGACGCGTAAGGTCATCCGCGGCTAGAGACCTGAATCCAAGGAACAGTGTTGTCCGATTTTATCACGCGTAAATTTCCCGCTCTTGCTTACCTTCTAGGACAGAAGGAGCAGAAGCGGATGTCGTACACGTTCCAGTAGCTTTGGGATTGGTTTCTTCAAGGAACCATGCTCGAAGCTTCCGCAGCCTACAACTTCTCTAAATAAAATGCTTTCGAAAAAACTATAGTTTTATCTGCACTATTCAGTGAAACCCGAAATACTGAGTTTTCAGCTCAGGCGGAAATATTACATATGTTTTATATATACTGTGAAGTATTATATATAATATTCATTCGTTTTATATAAAAAGTGTATGAAACAAATAAATATTATATATAATACTTCACACTACAAATTAACTATATATAATATTTCCGCCTGGGCGTGACTGGTCACAGAAGAGTGATTGGTCACATCTCAAACGACACTAAATACTAATTGTAAAACTGAATTGTTCTTTCAAAAGCACAATTTGGTGAATTTAGGTTTAATTGATATTTTCAGTTAAAACACGGATTAAGATGAAATTAAAAACCTTCGGTTTTTTTACAAAAGGACTTAGTTACTTCGCGTTTCAAGTAGTTAAAACTAGTTTTAACTGAATTCTAGTTCAAACGGTAACATGTACATGTGACTTGTGTTGCAGAATTTCTATAATGGAGGATCCAGTGTTTCTGAGGAACCTGGAAAAGTACAGAAAGCTGTGAATTTGGGCGATATGAAGGTAGGACTCAAGATTTTTAATTCTCTTGGAATTATAAAATAGTTTTAAAATAGTATTAATGATCTATTGGTTTCTAATGCAGACACGAGTGGATAAAGTGCACGTGGATGGTCTCGTTCCCACGAAAGTTGATTTGGTATATTCCCAGCTGAATGAACTTTCTAAAGCTCACAATTTCGATGACCTTATTTTACAAACCTACAGTGTTCGAAGAAAGCTAGAATATTTTGGATGTTTCAAGAACATCAACGTGTTCATCGATGCAAGTCAATGACCTAATTCCACTCCGGAGGGGTAGAAGTAAGTTTACATTTCAAACCTTAAAAATTATTAACAGTTTGGACGCCCGAGATATTTGTTTAGCAGTCGCCTTAGGTTAAACAAATGAGATTGTTAATATAGAATATAAATCTGTATTCATAGTATTCATATGTTTTTGTAAATTTCATTGAGAATTTTCAATATTAGGTGGATTAAGCTAAAATTCAACATTTCTCTTCACAATTAGCTGTAGAGCAATTCCATGTCAAATCTGAAGAAATGCATTTACTGTTAGTAATTTTGATGATCATTCTAGTATCCGTTTTGTTAGGTGTTGAAAGAAAAACTCTACAATATATTTTTTTTAATCCAAAAAACTTAGGAGATACTCAAAATTGAATTAAGTTTTGGTCATTTTTCTTGAAGTTTCATAATTTTGATAATTTTAATGACATTACGATATATATTTTTCCTTAAAACAATTTAATTATTTCCTGAAGATGTTAATGATTATTTATCAAAAATTAAGTTACTGAAATTTTGTTTTCAAACATTTTTTTTTTTTTCGAAACTACGTTTTATTATAAATAAGATAAAAAACCCATCAATTGAAAATTAAGATTTGTAATTTTTCAGCACTAATCGTAATTCTCTTCCAAATTCTTTTTATACAAGTTTTTGCTATAATACATAAGAAATATTAATTTCTGCTGATACTGATTAGAAGTGTGCATACATTGGTCAACCAATTCATTATTGGTTTTAGCAATATTCTCTTAGAATAGAGTCAGGAAGCCGCGGTTTTTTCTCGAATTTTTCATCTTTTTCTCCACTTTTCACTTAGAGCAAAGTAGTAATAAATGCAACGTAGAAAACAGATGTTTAAAGAAGTTATTATTGTTTATGACTATCTTCTCCTAGATAATTGCTATAAAGTTGCGGGTTCTTCTGAAATTTTTAACTTCATTTAGTTTTTCAGTTATGAAAAAATAAAAAATAAACGTTAGAGAGAATGATTTTTAAAACAATCTCCTTTTTTGTGACTATATTTTTCTTTTAAATAAAACAGATTTTCAAAATATTCTTTAAATTTTCTATATGGATCTTAATGAATGTAAATTTTCCTTTACGTAGTGACAGGCAGTCGTTTTGATTAAATTAATATTAATAATAATATTAATTATTTGTTTCTAACTGAAAAGTCAAATAAAAGGTGAAATTTGCAGATAATCTCGCAACTTTCTAGCATTACTGTAGGAGAAGATAGCTGTCAATTGTAATAAATTGTTCAAACAATAATAATTTTTGTTATCTTGTAATAATTATTATCTCATTTAGTAAAAAGTGAATGTTAAGAAAATATTACATCGTGAAAAGTTAGTATTGTCTGGAACTAACGACAGAATTAACGGATGTTAAAAGTAATATTTTTTAAAGATATTTGGAAATTTTTTTTCTCCAGAAAATCTTCAAAAGTTATTTTTTTCTGGAACGAATGACGCCTTTAATGAATTGCAATTTTGCAATTATTCAAATAAAATCACCTGCTTTTTTTAAAAGTAAAACTGGAGAAAATTCTAAATTTTTTTAAATCTTACACTATGTCGCATGCTAATCAGTATTTTCTCATCTCAACGGAATCGATCCGAAAAAATAGCTATCCATAACGTAACTGAAAAAAATGGTGTAAAAAATGATTATTGTTTGAAAAAGTAGGGTATAAGTTCTGAGAAAAAAATACTGAATAATAAGCGACATAGTGTAAGAGATTCCAAAATTTTTTTCACCTTTCCTATAAAACAGCCAGTGCATAATTATTAATTGTTTAAATAATTCCAAACTAACAATGTGTATTCATGAACTGCTTTAATAAATACAGAAAGGAGTAACTTTTCAAGACTTACAGATATTGGCTAATCAAATAAAAATGGTTGAAATAATTGCCAAATATCGTTAAAAAATATATTAATATTTAAATAATTGCAAACTGTCTTTCAGAAAATATGATGAGCGTTAATTAACTGCGTTATTAATTCTAGAAAGTAATAACTTTTCAAGAATTATAGAGGAAAAAATGGTTAAAAATAAAATGTATTGCTTGGAAACTATTCCTTGAACATTCCTTAAGAGGCAAATAGGAATTCATTTACAAAAACTTTATAACAAGTATGCACTTATTTTTCACATTCTTTTGAAAACCGAGTTTCTTCCATTTAAAACTTTGTTTTAATTTTACCGATTTGAAAAGAAGATGGAAATTCTTTTTCCAGAAAACAAAAACATTCGGGAGGGGGTGGGGTCGATCACCAAAAATCAAAGTCGAATGTTTACAGGTACAAATTTGGACCCTAATAAAGAAAAAAATCCACAGGTTACATTTACTGTTCGTGAACTCAGGAGAATAAGGGGTTCTATAAGTATAGCAGTTGGGAACAACGAAGGTTCTGTCACGCTTTCCAAAGAAGCGCCTAATATTTGTGAATGAGTCGAACATTTAATTTAGTCAATTGTTTTGCTTCCAGCCTAACGACAAGTATATTCAGAACCTCGAGCGACTTTCCGTGGCCTGGTTATAAATTAAGTAACAAGGGGTTTTTGCTGATAATGCACAATTTCCAATACGACCCGGACATCATAAATGCAACTGCCTCGAAGCAAGAAGCTTTTCAGGTTCGCGAGTAATGCGGCCCGACTTTGAAGTCAGCTTTGAGGCACATATTTTCAATTGACAAGAGGGATACTGCGTTGTTTCCTTTCAATGGTTCACTTATTGAAATCACGTCGGAAGTTGCTGGCCTCGAAGGAAATATTAGATTCATGAAGAACGAATTGAATCTGCAAACCAATTGAACTGTATTCGATGAGATCGTACGTTAAGTCTGACTAACAGTAATCATGTCCGGGAAAACTTTGAAATGCGGAGAAGGCATTCCAAGGCATTTTCCAGAACATCAAACAGTTTTTCTTTTGAGAGATTCAAAAAATTTCAAGGAATTTACTAGAGTTTCATAAAATATGGAACGATTTTATAGAGCCTATAAGGTTTCAGGATAATTGTAAAATATTCCGAGGATTTTTATTTCACTGGATAATATTTTAATGGAGTTTGAAGAATTTATTCACGAGAATTAAGAAATTTTTCAATATTTCAAGGTGTTTCCAAATATCTTAAAGAATTTAAAAAAGTTTGAGATACTTCGGAAGCAAGGAATTTTCAATTGGTTTTATTAATTTAAAGGTATTTCAAAGAATTTTGAAGGTTTTACGTTATTTTTAAAAATTGTAAAGAATTTTCAAGAGCTTTAAAGAATCTCAAGGAATTTCAAAAGGCTATACAGAATTTAAAATATCCTAGGGTATTCTCAATATAATTCAATAATCTGAGGTGATTCTAAAGGGTTTACAAGATTCCAGGGTATTTTATACATTCCAGGGTATTTCTAAAAATTTCAAGGAATTTTCGAGAGCTTTAAAAAATTTCAACGTATTTCAAAAGATTTTAAAATATTTTAAATATTTTAGGGTATTCGAAAAGATTTTAAGGAATTTTCAATTGATATCAACAGTTTGAAGGGATCTGGAAGAATTTGAAATATTTTAGAGCATTCTTAAAGATTCGAAGAAATTTTCAAAAGCTTCATAAAATTCAAGGGGTTTACAAGGATTTTAATGATTTTTGGAGATTTAAAAAAATTGTTCATCAGTTGTGAAGATTTTCGAAAGATATAAAACGATTTTACATGACCTGTGAGGTTTTATGACATTTTTCAAAATTCCAAGGGTTATTGTCATATTTGTGAGGACTTTGAGTTGTTTTCAGTTCACCTTAAATTTTTTTTAGTTTCATCGAACTCTTCTCATTTCCCTGAAGTTCCTGTAAATTCACTAGAATTTTACTGAAATCAGTGGAATTTTGAAAGTTTTTTATTATTAAGTTTAAGAAATTTTGATGTCACTTTTAGCCACTTTTTCGGTTTAAGTAGGTTACTTTTTCACTTTTTCGAAGTGAATTAGGCTGTGGCAGCCCTGACATTATTAAATTTAAAATTTACTTTAGATTTAAAAAGGTTTTATTCCATTTATCGAAGATTCTATATTACAAATGCTACACGATTCGAATGTTGGTCTTTATTTGCTGATTTCTTGAAGCTTCGTGGTTTCATTAACGCAAGCAATTTGAATAACTCATCAGAAATAAAAACTGATGAGTTCGTAGGAAATATAAAAGGAGCTTTTGTAAGCTATTAAGTTCAGAAAAATCTAATTTTAATAAAATTCCAGGGCTGCTACAGGTCAGAGAAAGTCTGGGAATATCAGTGAAAACCTGAAATAGTGAGGGAATTTTTGATAAACTGAAATTTGATTTATAAAATATAATGTATTAATAGCAAGTCTTACAAACGTATAATTTTATATATTTTTTACTTTATAGTTTTTCAGGGTTGAGAATTCACGTTGTGGTTACAAGTTTTCTTATTTTTTTGGAGATTCAACAATTTTGTTGAAAAGTCATTATTTTTGTTTTGAAATTGAGTCTATTTTTGTGAAAAATTCAACTCTTTGCTTGAAAATTAACTGTTTGGTTAAAAATTCATATTTTTGGTTTGAAAATACAACTGCACATTTTGCACATTTTTCTTTCATTGACTGAAAAATCTTTCTTGATTGAAAATTCAACTCTTTTACCGAAAATTGGTCTTTTTCGCTCATAAATTCATCTCTTATCGTAGAAATTTTATCATTTTTGGTTTAAAATATAACTGTCTGCTTAAAAATCAATCTTTCTCGGTTGAAAATTTAACTATTTTGTTGAAAATCCAAATTTTTTGGTTGAATATTCATTATTTCAATTTAAAAAAAGACTTTTTTTCTGTTAAGAATTTAACTGCTTTGTTGAAAAATCCTTTTTTAAAATCAATTTTTATGTAACACAAAACCTAACTATTTCATGTTTCGTGGGAGAATATTAATCTTTGTTGTGAAAAATTCATGTTTTTGGTTCAAAATTGAATTCCATTCAATAAAAATTTAACTATTTTGCTGAAAACCGTTTTTTTGCTAAAAATTGAATATTATTTTGGTTAATGTTGCATCACTTTAGTTGTAAATTCTTTGTTTGTTTGTTTGACAATTGAACTATTTTGTTGAAAATTATTTTTTTGTTTGTTGATGATTCATCATTTTAGTTGCCAACTTTTTTTTCTCTTGAAACTTAAAAATTTTTTTTCAGAACTCTCTTATTTTAAATTAATTTTTTTCACTGAAAATGTAACTACTCCATGTTTTCTGGTAGTATATTAATCTTTTCAGTGAAAAATTCACCTTTTTGATTGAGAATCCATTTGTTTGGTTGAAAATTGATCTATTTTGTTGAAAATCTGTTTATTTGTATTGATAATTAATTTTGTTAAATGTAAATTCAAATATTCCATTTTTTGTTAAAAATTTATGTTTTTTATTTGCAAATTCTACTATTTGGTTGACAAAATCTTCTGTTTCCGTAGAAATTTATTCTTCTTATATATATAACGTTATATAAAATGTATCAAGTATCAAATGTAAAAAAAAAAAACAGTGCTGCCACACGTTATATATAATATATATATATATTATTTAAAAAAAAGTTAAAAAACCACCGCAGGGTACCACTAAGAGCAACTGCCATCTAAAAAGAAAATATCAATAGCCCCCAGTAGAACCGCGGTAAAATACACCTATGGCCACGTCTCACATCCGTGAGATGGTTGGTCACAGGGCACGATGAAATCACAACGACAGGCCGACGAAACCCTCGTGTGTCTTGAGGACATGAAGCGACGCAAGGATGACAGCTTTCTGCATCCATCTCGCAAGTGCCTTGGCATATTTTTGGCACGCGGGTATGGCTTTAAGGTTACGAACCAGTAATAATTTAGCACTTCCGAGAGCACCTATCACAAGGACAATTACTTGTACCGAATATTTTGGGTACAGTCGTTGCAGCTCTCTCTTAAGGTCTCGATACTTCTCCTCCTTTTCTTTCTCTTTTGCAGTGATGTTGTATTCGGACGGAGCCGAGAATTCGATCACGAATCTCGTTCGTTTCTCGAAGTCTTGGAGAACAATGTCAGGCCCCGAGTGCGCAACGGAGACTGATTCTCGTTTCGGACCAACACCGTAAGACCGACAAAGGTGGTAATAAAGTCTTAGGACCGCATTATGTCTATCGATATACGTTGTTCCTGCGTGGGTCGGACACCCCGATAGCATGTGTTCTAGGTACTCAGCATGTGCATGACACGCTCTGCACCTATCACTGGGAACTTCTTGACATAAAATGCTCCTTTGACAAGGACTGTTTTTCTACATTTCTGTGAAAGTTTCCGTGCATATGCTTGTCGAGTAGCTCTTGGTGAAATTTTCTAACCTCTGCTTTATTTACTTCGGCTTTTAGACGTGAAGCATCTATATGGAGTAATGCACTTTCCTCACTTCTGATGTTGAAATTCAGGCCAAGGGCCTCGGCAGCTTGCTATGCGGCTTTGTAAAGGAACGCTCCTTCGCCAATCATCTCGTGATTTCTGACCATCTTTAGGAGAGGATCTCTGCGATTCGCAACGATGTAAGCTGTACTTAAAACAATTTGGTTCTGAAGACATTGGAGATTCAGAAGTCCGCGTCCGCCTTGACGGCGTGAAATGTATAATCGCGGAACTGACAAATTGATATGCAAGCTTTTATGCATATGCATGATCTTACGCGTGGTGACATCAAGGGCCTTTAGCTCGTTCTTCGTCCATTGAACTACCCTAAACGAGTAGAGTAGAACCAGGACGGCAGGCATGTTAGTCGCAGATACCTTGTTCAACGCCGACAGATTGGAAGACCAAATCTGTTGAAGAAGATGATTGTATCTGCTTCGGAGAGACTCCTTCACTGATGTTACGTCCTGAATGCGGCTTTGAGGCACGCTCAGGTACGTATAGGTCTCTCCAGTGTTAAGATATCTAATGACACTTATATCCACAAGCTCAGGGTCCTTGGGAACGCCAGTAATCTTTCCTTTCTTCAAATGAATTTTGGCACACTTGTCCAAACCAAAGTCCATCCCAATCTCTCCTGTGTAGTTCTTAACGATATTTATAGCAGTTTGAAGTTTGCTTTTACCAGCGGCATAGATCTTCAGGTCATCCATATAAAATACATGAGTGACCTTATGCTCACGCTGATTAGTTTCACCACAGAGGTATCCAGGAGAATTTCGTAGTGCGAGAGATAGAGACAGAAGTGTGATGCAAAAAAGCAAAGGGCTCATACTATCCCCTTGAAAGACGCCCCTCCGGAAGGTGAACTTGTTCGTCGTCAGACGATGATTCCTAGATGAGATGGTAAATCTAGTTTTCCAAAGAGGCATCAGTCTCTCTTTGCATCTCATTATGTGTGAATGTACCTTCAAGCTTTCCAACAGACAGATGATAAGTCTATGAGAGGTTGAATGGAAAGCTTTCCGGTAGTCAATCCAGGCCATTGACAGGACGCGCTAATGGGCAGCAGCGTCTTTCCAGACACACCTGTCAATTAGCAGGTTCTCTCGACAGCCTGCTACACCTTTTTTCGAGCCTCGTTGTTCGTACATCTCTCGCCGTACAGGCTCAATTCGTCGAACGATCCTGTTGTTTAGGACAGCTGTAAAGATCTTATACAGTGTGTTTAGACAAGTTATTGGCCTGTGATTCTCTGGTCTGGACAAGTTGCCTTTTTTCGGTAGAAGTATAGTGCGTCTTAACACCAGCCACTACGGAATGGGCGTCTCCGACCTTAAATATGAGGTGAATATGCGGGCCAAATGTTGGTGTATAGAAGCAAACTTCTTCCACCAAAAGTTCTTGATAGAATCTGGTCCAGCACCGGAAAAGTTCTTCGTGCCTCTAAGTGCTTTTTTCACCTCTTCCGTAGTGACTGATGGGCACTCCTCCTCAGATTTTATGAGGCTGTCGCAAAGCTCCTTGAAGCGGATGATATTGTCAGTATCTTCTTTCAACTCTAGTGTTTTCGGGATATTGTACACCTCGCTCCAAAAAGTCTCTACCTCCTTGGGCTTGGGTGGATTTTTTACAAAAACAGGCGTGATGGGTCGGCAAGAAACTGTTGATTCTCCCTGTTCCCTCTCTCCCTCTTCTGTATCCTCCTCCTTGCGTCAGATGACAGCCTTATTTTGTCAACAATATGCTGCTTGATTGTCAGCAGCTTTTTGACTTGTTCAGTGTGTGAATCAAGGTCCCTAGTTCTTGGGCGAACTTTCGAACCCTTTCCGTGAACGGTCTACCAGATGTTATGTAGTCAATCACACATTGAACACGGGACGCATTCTGTCTTGCCCATCCAATTTTCTTGTTCAGTTGATGCAAGCGTCGTCTGGTCTTCTGATCCATCGTCGGTTTCAGCCTTCGCTTTGAATCAGCCAAAGCTCTCGCAGCACCATAAACTGAGCAACTGATGGTCCAGAGGTCGAACTCTTGGGGCTTAAGAGGAACTTGCATGTTGATGTTCCTCCTTGTACTGAAATTGCGATCATCTTCCAGAAGGTGCCTGCTTTCTGTGGTTGGTCCTAATTTCCTCTCATCTTCGTCTGCAGCTTGTTCAAGCAGCGGTTGAGGAAGCGCACCGCGTACATAGCCATAAAGCCTCCGCGAACAGGGATAATATTGGCATCGCAGCAGTCTAGCACGTCATTCTTAAGTTGATCCGTCCACTGAATGTGGGCGTTTCGCCGGTTCGTCGTCGTGTTTCCATCTAAATTATTTTCAGCACACCGAACTCTAGGATGATCGGCATTTTTTGCCGATCCATTGTCGGGTGTTCTGCGCGTTCGATCGTTTTGAACCGCATCTACAACATTTTGGTGGTTTGTTGGTTTCATGGTTGTTCCCACGAGCAGCTAGGGAAAGGGTTTGTCAACCCTTGTAGAGCCCCGCGTGCAAGAATAAGGCTGATACTCTGAGACGTCGCCCGGTATCCCAGAGTAACCGTTAAAGACACCTCACCCAGGTGCCACGCAGGTTTCGGCACGGTTCTTTCTCACACCTTCGCTTAGAGGTTATTCCTTCGGCACCATGCCTGGACAATTGTCCGCGACTGCTTATTAATTATTGTAACCATATTCAGCAGAAACCCTTGGTACGGGGACCCGCCATCCGCAACCCGAGGACGCGTTCGGTGGCTTTGTCATAAGCCTTTCGGTTCTATTCCAAGGGAATAAGCGAGCCGAACGTAAATTTTAGAGAAGAAGCAGGAGAAATGGCCATGGGCCGATAGGACTCTTCCGATATTTCTCTCTCTTTCCATCGCTCACAGTCACGGCATTCGCGCATGTGTACGGGTCGAGAGAGAAGTCTCGAGTGCGCTCTCGAACGACAATGTTTAAACACCTGTACTGAATAGATCAATGATAATGGATTTTTTTTAACTATACCATCTTAAAGAGCAAGTTCGAATCTACATAAAAGATTAAAAATCAGAGAATCGATTTTTGGCCGCTTAGGGGTCTTTCTTCAGATCGCGTCACGTATAAATATATATATTAGGTTGAGAATTTGTCTTTTTCGGTCCAAAATTAATTTGGTAAACTCAAAATTGATCTCATTTAGTTGAAACTTCATGTATTTTGTTCAAAATTCGTCTTTCTTGGCAGCAAAGTAACATCCTTGGTTGAAAATTCATCTTTTTGATTGATAAATCAACTATTCGGTGAAAAATTGATCTATTTTGTTGAAAATTTAGTACCTCTAGGTTGTATTATATTTTACTGACAATTTTTCTTGCGTAAGATCTTCCAATCTGTAAGTGTGTTTTCACTGAAGGCCTTGAAGATACAATGTTAAAAATAGTATTGAATTTAAAATACCAATGTATATTACAATTAAAATCTCAAGTATATGAAATCGCCATTTACCATACTGAAAAACCCAACGTCGGATCCTACGTCGGATCCTGATAGTTTCCGACGTCGGAAACGACGTAGGAAACGTCGTCGAGTATTGGGATCGTTTCCGACGTCGGAAACTATAAGGATCCTAATAGGATCCAACGAGATTAAAAAAAAATGTTTATGGAATAATAACTGTTATAAGAAAAAAAAAATTGATTAGCATTTCGAACTCGAAAGTTCCTTGCCTCACTACCCGATTCGGGTAGTGTTTCTAGGTGGATAAATACTACCAGTGTGGGTCCACCACACCCACGACGGGCCAGCACCACGCAGTATCCCCCGAACAATCACCCATCCAAGTACTAACCGCACCCAACGCTGCTTAACTTCAGTGATCTTACGGGAACTGGAGTTTTCAGCGTGGTATTGCCGTTGGCAAACTATATATATTATACACAATTTAAATAGAAAAAAATATATATAGTGTATATTATATTATAGTTTTGTTTATTGATTTTCTATAAATTGAGAATTAAGCATGTTACAGTTATTATTCCATAAACATTTTATTTTTAAACAAAATCTTGTAGGATCCTATTAAGATTCTATTAGGATCCTAATAATTTCCGACGTCGGAAACGATCCCAATACTCGAAGACCTTTCTTACGTCGTTTCCCACGTCGGAAACTATCAGGATCCGACGTAGGATCCTGCGTGGGTTACGACGTCGTCTACGACGCAGGAAACTATTAGGATCCGACGTAGGATCCGACGTCGGGTTTTTCAGTAGGGTAGGTACGTGTTTATTAAATTTCATATACATTCATGATAATCGCTCAAATAATTCTATTTTACACAAAATCAAAATAAGATTAGCAGTAATTTTCGATTATCACTAATAAAACACGAGATCTTCTACCAGTTAACCAAAATCAAAATTGGATTTGAACTCGAAAAGTTCAATTACGCAAATGAATTACAGACCTAACCTACAATCAACTGTACTCACATTAAATTTCTACCATTCAGGGCAAATTTTGAAAGGAGTTCCATATGTACGTTGCACTTTTATCATAAAAAGGAATACATTCGACGAATTCTAGATTATTACTTCAATCGCGAATATTTGATAAGATTTGAAGAAATAAAAGCACTTTGAGTTTTCAAGCGCGCTGCTATACCGACCTGTATATTAAATTTAATATAAACTGTACAGCTATTCATATTTCATGTATATTAAATTTCAACTACCGTGTATGCAAATGACTTCATATACATTTGTATTAAATTTAATACAGATTTTTCTAACAGTGGACATGTAAAACAAAGAATTTGTTTCATTGAATTTAGAAATTCGAATTTTGTAGCAACCCTGAATTGCTTTGCAAAATGTATTTAATGTCCTTTTTTTCGATTGTAGATGGCGATTACGACGAGTACCTGAAAATCTTCACGCGCAACGTGCGCTGTTCAACGGGTTCTGGCATCGCCATGATTTTAGGGAATATGGCAGGAGTGGAATTTAACGTAATTATGCCTATTTTTTGTGAGAAGCGATGCTTCAATACAATTTCAGTTCGGGATAGGCGTAAAGTACCTACTTGTAAACATCTCGAAGTCAAAACCGCATTCTTTTTTATTTTGCACAAAGACATCAGAACATTTGATCATAAAAGTGTCTAGGAAAAAGATTTTATCACTCCTACAGACGTGACCTTTGAGTCACAAATTTTCTTAGTATTTTCAGAAATTCTAAGAATTTTAGAGGAGTGTGGATCCTGGAACTTCCTGAGCTTGGTTGGAAAATGTTTGTTTCATAGTTTGCATTTGATATGAAATTTACTTAATGTATTTAATGTGTGAAATGAAAAATAGTTTACAGGTGTAATAATAGACTACTTTTCTTCAAAATAGCAAAGTTGCGACAAGTTCGTTGGAAAAAAAAGACAAAATAGTACCGTAAACTGGGGCCAAGTGGCATATGTGGGGAAAGTGGCATAACCATCGAGTTTGCATTTCTGAATGCGTTATTTGCTTATTTCGGTAAAAAATATAGGGGCTTGTTACTAATAAAAGTAAAACTTGATTTGCAGAACCTAGAAAAAGCAATATCCTGTTTCAAATACAGATATAAAGGGCTGCTGCTTTTCCCAACACACGGGCCGCTTAGTCCCCGTTTTCGGTATTTAATATTATTGTAGTCTTTTACCTCAAAAAATGTAAACAATTGTATCAGCTTTAC
>CAKNXH010000830.1:289939-335606 GCA_932178445.1 Andricus quercusramuli | reverse complement strand
ATCTTTCTTGGCTTGAAATTGAAATATATTTTGGTTAAAATATCGACCATTACATTTTTCGTAGAAGATAATTCGTCTCTTTTTTTTGTTGAAAATGCAATTACTTATATGAAAGTGGAAAAAAAAAAAAAAAAAAAAAAAAAAAAAAAAAAAAAAAAAAAAAAATAACACTAATTTTCTTGATCGAAAATTTTGCTTTTTGGTCGAAAATTGAACTATTTTGTTAACAAATTTTTTCTTTCTATTGGAACATTAGCCATTCCAAATTTTTGTTGAAAATGCATCTCTTTGGTTGAAAATAGCTATTGCTTGTTTGTTTGTTTGCTGTTCAATTATTAGGTTAAAAGTTCTTCTTCTTGGATAAAAATTGTCCCTAATTATCTTAATAATCACAATCTCACTATTCCATTTTGGTCGGAAATTCATTTCTATTGTCGAAAATTCGCTTTTTCGTCGTTAAAAGTAATTTTTTAACTCTAAACATAATTATTCCATTCTCAGTTAAAAATTGATCTTTTTTGGTTTTAAAATTCCTGTATTTTGTTGAAAATTCAAACTTTTTTTAGAAAATGAAAATTCTTGTTTGGAAATTCATCTTTCTGTTTGAAAAATTACTTATTGGTTAAAAAATTAATCTTTTTGGTTCAAGATTTATTATTTTAGTTTAAAATTCATTTGTTTTGTTAGAAGTCCAACTATTTTGTTAAAAAATCGTGTATTTTATTCAAGAATTAACTTTTTTTTGTAGAAAATTAATCTTCTTGGTAGAAAGTTAAATTTTTTGTTTGAAAATTAAATTGTTTGGTTGAAAATTAGTTTCTTTGGTAAAAAACTAATCTTATTAGTTGAAGCTTCATCTTTATGCTGAAAATTTATGTTGAAAATTTTGTTTTTAATCGTGGAAAATTAATTTTTTTTAAAATTAAAATTGAACTGTTTGGTTAAAAATTCAGTCTTCTGGTTAAAAATTTATCATTTTGGATAATAATTTTTTTTTGTAGTCTCAAATTTAACCATCATGTTGGAGGCTTAATTTTCTTTATAATGTTCTTTAAATCTTTCTTATTTGAAAATTTAACATTTTTGAAGGAAATTAATCCTTTTTTTCTTTAACATTCAAGAATTCTGTTGGAAGTTAACTGTTGTGTTTAAAATTCATATTTTGAGGTTGAAAAATTCAACTGTTTTGTAAAAAATTCGTCTTTTTTCTGTACGGAGAAAATCCTTGACTAATAGTTACTTTATGATGAACGACTAGTCGTGTGTCTAAAATTAAAAAAAAAAATTTAATAGGCGACTGAATGTTGTATTGGCACGACTCATTCGTTTTTCGAGAGTAACCAATCACACTACTCTGTACTTTCGCTACACGACTGAGTCGTTTGGGCTGCACGAATGAGTCATCTGAGCCACTAAATAGCTCTGCTGGGCATAGCGAAGCTTGCCGAATGTTGCCGAAAAGTGTTGAATTTAAATATATTTATAATTTTCCAATGCTGCCTGACAAAAGCTGTGTTTATTTTGAATATAGGTTTTCCCCACGAAGGAATAGTAAGGGGTAGTATCCCTGTAAGTGGTGTGTGGGACGAACTACGTCAAAGAATTCGTTAATGCTCGCCACGAATGAAAACTTGTAAACAAGATCGTGCACATGCGCACTGGCGGTTGTCATGCCAAAGATGTCAACACGCGTTTGAAGTTCCGAACTTGTGTATTGAACAAACATAAACAAACGAACATAACCTACATATGCATTGATGTGTCAAAATATAACACAGGGGAGTGGATATAACACGTGACTGCGAAAACAGCTCTGCGCATGTGCACGATCTTGCATACAAGTTTTCATTCGTGACAAACATTAACGTGTTCTTGGACGTCACTTGTCCCACCTCTGCTCACCAAAAACATAAGGTGATACCACTTCTTACTATTCTTTCGTGGTTTTCTCTAATTTAAACAAATTTTGTTTGATTGAAATACAATTTCTTTACACACAATAGACATATTTATCTTGAATATCGAACAACTTCATGCATGGGGAATTTATACATTTTATTTTATTTCAAATGAAAAGATCTACGGATGCATATGGACGTGTTTGGTAACTTTCGTTATGCCCAACAGAGCTATTCGGTAGCCCAGACGACTCATTCGTGTAGCCCAAACCACTCAGCGGTGTATAGCGCAAGTACATAGTAGTGCGGATGGCACTACTCCGTGTGGAAAATTCAACGTTGCGGATGAAATTTCTAGTTTGATAATGAAACTGTTTTGGTTTAGGATTGAGCAAGTCCGTTGAAAATTCTTATTTTTTAGTTTGATTTAACTTTTTTTGTTTGAAAATTGAAACTCTACTTTCATAGTACATTAATTTTTCTTTTGAAACTTTTACTCTGGATGTAATGGGAATGGTCTGTCAACGCGAAACTCACTTTTGGAACTATTTAAAAAAACCGGGTTTGGCAATTGATCAGTTCCACAGATTTTGATATGATAGAAAGGACCCCTTAACAAAGCTTCATTATTAAAAATTGTACTGTAGTGGTTTTTTTGTCGCTAAAAATTAGATTTCTAAAGAAAAGATTTTTTCTCGGTTAGTTTAATTTGCTCTTGCAGTGTTGCTACAAATCCCAATTTCAGAATTGGTTTCGACTTCTTACGTGTAAATTGCAGTACTCAGCCAAAAAAGTGCCTCTTAGGGTGCTTGTATCACAAATAACTATTAATAAAAACAGTCCTATAAGATGTTTTAACGAAGATTAATTTTCTACCAAGAAAAACGCATCTACGACAAAATACACTCATAATTACAACAAAATCAGAATATTTTACACTTAAAATGATCTTAATATGTAATCAAGGCAGTTTTTTAAAGGTTGCCTCTTTTAAAATATCTCGATTTTGTTATTTGTTGTTATTATGTTATAAATATTTATTTTTTTAATGAAAAAAAAACTATTAGATGTTAGCCGGAAAAAATTAGTAATTATTTCTTTAGCTGTTAAACTAAACGCCCCTTGAGAATGTAACACAGAGAGCCACGAGGGCGCACGAAAAATCTGGAAGAAATATGGTACAATGTATATTAGATGGGATCCGTGTATCGACGAGAAATATTTGCTTCCTTTTCGTGGGTGTCGATAGAGCGTGAAATCCGGGTAAAAGAAGCGTATGTTCCATTCAACGGAGGAAGATTTATCACGACGTCGCGCGTTTCAGCTCTACGTCGCGTCAGTGGAATATTTGAATGCTCGATGGACGTAAACTCACTGTGCCACTTCCAAACTCCATGCTGGCCTCACTTTCAGTGTTGTGTCTCGTTTCATGTAAACTTAACTCCAGTCGAGATTAGCGCACTATATCGAGATAACGACCAACAGCAAAAGATATATCGTGGTGGGATCCGAAATTTACTAAAGTTAGGCTTAATTATGTTCTTGGAATAACAGTAATTCATTCTCAGCAAATGAAAATATTAATTGAGGCACCATTTTCTTTCAACTTGCTCCTAATTCAAAAATTTGCTCATAAACAAGAATCCTATGTTTCGTCTTCTTTCTACACAGAAGTATTGCTTTTTAGTTTGAAATTTTGAAAATTGAGTCTACAAATAATCTCTTTTCGAATATAATTTATCAAATTTTTTGATTTCCAAACTGTCTTATTAAACATAAAGAAGCCTAGGTGGCATAGGGCGTAGCACGTCAAGCTTTCGAGTAGGAGTCCTGGAGTTCGATCCCTGTGCACGTACGAATACCACCTTGAGCTGTAGGTCCCCTCAAAAGAGTTTGTTTACCTCTCAAGGGAGAGGTTCCACATCGAGAGGACTTTTCTTGGGACTTTAGGAAGGCTCGGAAAACCGTTAACGATCTCCTTGCGGAGACTACATGTCGAGGGAGCTATCGCTCGGTGGTCGCTGATCGATTTCAAATAATGAAGAAAAAAACACTCACATAACAGTAAACCAGTGCTTTGAATCTGTGCATCTAACTGATAACCTCAGAGGGACCGCTTCATCCACTCTAACCTGGCCGTCCCTCTTTACGGTCCAGCCAAAGAGGTCTTGCGTCATTCACTGTGCGATGGGGTACGCCTGGCACCTAAGAGGTATATTTTCAGAAGTTGGAAACAAAGAAATGCACCAAAATCTAAAAACTCAGTGAAGGTGGCCAGATTCGGTAGGGCTAGAAAGTTTCTAGTAGGTGCTAACAGAAGTCTCGAAAAATTCGAGTCCTACAAAAAAATGTCTTCAGTTCGAGCAAGGTCAGTATATTTCAGAATATGGAATAATATTAATAGATTTGTCATCGTCAAAGGCTCAAAAATGGCAATTTGTGAACCGGATAAGCGGTCAAAAAGGCATATTGTATCCACTTATATACCTGCTTAGTATAGACATAATGGAAAAATTCAGAAAATCATAGATATTCTTAACTATTACAAGCTCAAAAATGGTTATTTCTGATCCATATAAGAGGTGAGCAATGCATATTGTATGCATGCACACATATCTGCTGAGTAGAGACGGAATGGAAAAATATTGTGTGTTCGCGCGTTTATGTTAAAGTGACAGATAAACATAAAATTCACAAAATCGTAGATATTTTTCACTATCGGAACTTCGAAAATGGTTATTTCTGCCCCTGCATTTGAGTACAATATACATTTTTTAATGTTCACCCGGTTTAGAAATAACTATTTTTGAGTTTGTGATCTTTAAGAATATCAGATATTTTGCAAATTTTACGATTATTTGTCACTTCAATATGAATGTTTGAACACAGTATATTTTTTCATTGGGTCTATATACTAAGCAGGTATATATCTGAAACTGATATAAATTTTTTATCGGTTATCCGGGCCATGAATAACCTCTTTTAAGCTTGTAATTATTATAATTATTATTATAACATTGAGCCATATCCCTCTCGGGGTAGGCGTGACTTGCGCGGTGAGAAAAGGAGTAAATGTGAGGTAGGGGGTATAGATATTGACACGGCCCGTTTTCTTATTTGTTGTCCAGATGGCACCGTTCAAGGTTTCTTGTTCCAGGGGGAAAGGATGAACTGCAGGAAAGGAAAAGGACGGTAGTTCCGTTGCTTCTTTGTCCAAGTCGATAGGAAGTAATCCTCTTTGTAATTATTTGGTGATTCTGAGAAGGGCGTTAGATGCGTTTCGTTGCCATAGTTTACCCCTTTCCGTTGTCCTAATTCGTGTCTATATACGAAGGGGAGGTGAATGGTGTTTGCATCTCACGAAAGTATTTCGCGATAACAAAGTCCCGGTCTTCACGGCAGCGAAAGATCGGGTCGTGTCCTTCGAAGTCCCAAGGATAAGCTAAGTTTTCCGGAGGAAACGTAAACCGACGTTTAGGTTTTGGAAACAATCGGTGATTGGTCTTTCGAGCGTATAGTGAATAAGTTGGACGTCCGTCCGTCGGTTGAGGCGGCGGTCGACTTGTGGCCGGCGTTGTCGCGTCAAGTATTGGACACGGCACGAACGTTTTTTCTGGCGTAGTGGCCTCTATAACTGAAGGATGAGCATCCTTGTTCGTCGGTACTGTATGGTATCCCTCGATGCGAAGTCTCTGGATCTCGGTTTCGTAGCTTCTTTCCCATCCGGCAGTCCTAATGGCCTCCGAGTTCCGATGTTGCTGTTCGTTGAACCGAGCACCGTAGAGTGTGCTCGACTGTGCTGCGTTCGAATGAGCGCGAGGCTCGAAAAATCCCTTTACTTAGTGATCGACGCAAATGACGAAGGTGGTTCTAGCACGCCGATACTTCGCGAATGAAGATTTCTTATTTTGTTCAAGCGGGCACGAAGTTCGGAAAGATCCTTTCACTCAGTGTTCGACGTGGATGACGTCCGCGGTCATGACACGTCGGTACCTTGCGCAGAGGATTTTGTTTTGCGTTCAAATGAGCACGAGGCTTCGAAAAATCCCTTCGGTCGGAGTTCGACGTGGATGATGTCCATTATCATAACACGTAGGTACCTTGCGAAGAGGATTTTCTTTCTGCAATATTATGGCAATATATATTGTCCTTAAAAGGACGAAATTTCCTTCGTTTGAGAAATAGAGAAAATAGGTCACTCTGAAAATAGCAGTTGTTAGAGGTAGAGAGTGAATGAGGCCAGGTTCTTGTGGAAAATATTTATTTCTCAGGTTTCTCCCTAGACCGGGAGAGCTGAAGAAACAAGAGCTGTTACCTGGCTGGTAAGTCGGCAGGTAGAATACGTCGTGGTCAGTTGGAGGCTCAATGCTGAGTGAGTCTGCGGTGGCAGAAACGCGCTGTTTTATGTGAAGAGCGCGCGGCTTCTCCCACCCCGTGTGAGTGGAGTCGAGAGTGGGAACTCGGTTCAGAGTTTCTTTCCACTTCGTCGAATTTCGGGGCGCGCGGCCCAATCAAATTATTCCTGCTCGTTCTGTTGTGCCTGTCGCCAGCTTCGCCTTGCTTTTCCGCATCCCAGCGTTACATAGATTCTCAATTCTTGTTTCAAATTAGTATTATTGTAGAAATCGCAGTTATTATAATACTGTTATATTGTAACCTCAGGGCTTATCTAATTTTACGACCATTTCCAATGTTTTGAAGATGAATGATAGTGTTCGAGAACAATAGTAGTAATGTTTTCAATAATAATAGTAATAATACCATTGTACTATGCAGTAAAAGAGAAAGAAGGAAATACAGATTACAATGAGAACGATGTGAATAATGATGATATCTTGCATAATAACGATCGTTGTTATATAATAATAAAATAAAATTATTAGCTAATAAGTGTGTTTATATGTATATTTATATGTATATTTATATGTTAATTAATAACCAATTAATTGATACCAATAATAATGATAATATAATATATAACATATAATAATAATAGTAATATAATCTATGTATACATAATAGTATAATAAATAATCATAATAGTCGTCGTTATGATAATGATTAATATAAAGATGAGAAGCAATACGAGTAATAATACAAATATAATTGAGAGCAATGAAATTACACGAATAAGAGTAAGATTTCATACAATAAGAATAATTTTTGTTCATTGAAAAGTTAACCCTATACACATATAATATATATCAGCTTCATGAGATTACGTAGAATGGCCACAGAATAATCATTCTAAAGAATAAAATTGATGATGCAAATGAAAAATAGCCTGCCTTGATAAAATCAGAGTCACGGATAAGTGATCAGCTTAGCCGTGTATCATTATTCAATAAGGCAGAAATACTCCAAAGAAATTGGAAAAAAAAGTTTGACTGTTAAGAGAAAAGTATATAGAAATCTACGGATGAGTCATCGCTGGCCCTCAGCTGGGCCCGTACCTGGGCGCATAGAATTTTCTGATTATTCACGCAAGCGAACGTCGTCTTAGCGCATGTCTTAGCGGCAGATGAAAGGAAACTAGAGAAGCATGAAATGGAAAGTTTACAGGAACACAATATTAAAGGTTCCTTTCGTCTGTCGCCCGTAACGACCGTTGGCATATATCAATATCTTAGATTGATCTAGAATTCTTGTGTATTCACTTGGATCACACGTTCGTTTCGCAACACTGCTCCGAACCAGGTTGCTGATCAATCTCTCCAGCGATCACTCCAAGTGAAGAGGCTCACAAAATTGTTATGTGTGATTCCCCATTTGGGCCCATTAGTATCCAAGGTCTCTGTTTCAGGCGTCATTCACTCTATTCTTACTCTGTTTACAGTTAAAAATACCTACTATTTCGTGAATCTTACGATTATCTGTCACTTAAACACAAACGCGCGAACACAGGATATTTTTCCATTGGGTCTATACTAAGCAGGTATATAATATATCTATCTAAAACGTCACGAATCGTAGGGAACCTTTCAAGAAACAGAACCAATTTTGTAAATTGCGAATTTTGAAACATTTGTGAGTTTTGAGTACTCTTCCCTCACAGCGGTAGGATATAGAGTTCCAGGTTATATCAACATTTTTCACAAAAAATCGATTTTCAGACGAAAATCCTTCAAATTGATATTTTTATTAGAAAATTATCAGATTCCCAAGAACATTCATAATTTTGAACAATTTAAGGTTGTCTTGGTGTTTTACTTAAAAAATCTGAAGTTTGAGAAAGAACTATTATAATTTAAAAAGATTTAGAATGTTACTGATTTTCATCTGAAATTACTACCCTAGTAGCAACGTCTGGCTTGTATGGCTGAGGCCAGAGTCTGGCTCAGCATCTGCTCCCTCTAGTCGACCACACTGGTGGGAGAAATAATCAGACCAGACGAAAAACAGAATCTGGCGAATAAAGGAACCAGATTCTGGTTTTAATTTAAACACTAGTAATTAATGTAGGATATAAATAATGAAATTGAAAATCTAGAAATCGGAAATTTGAACAATTCACAAGTATGACCAAACATGCAAGCAGGCAAGCTTATACGACAACAAGTTATCTTTGTAATATTTCAGTGTGTCTCCTAACATTTTGTGACGTCTCCGCAGTATATTCTCCCAGAAAGGGCTGAAATATAGTGCAAAACTATTGCAGAGACCTATTCAGTACCATTATACGTTATTTTAATTTTGTCTGGTGTATATCATGACCAGTCTGCGCCAGGATCTGCTATACCAGACGATGGTGCCAGAACAGCACGCCAAGGCGGAACCAGCCGGGCGCCAGGCTGCAAACAGATTCTTCTTTATCTGGCGCCCAGCTGGCGCCAGTCTGCAGTTATGTTGCTACTAGGGTATAGTTGATAAAAATTTGAAATACATTTTAAAGTACTATAAGAATCTCTAAAATGAAAAAATGTCTATTTTTTGTGTGATTCGAAATTGAGAATTTTTTCTGTCACCCGGTGAAATTTGCTTGATTTATCTCCTATGGAGAATATTCCAGGAAAAAGAGTTTAGGGTCCATTTCGAACCATTAATTTTAATGAAATCACACATTTTCGTAATAATTCGTTCAATAACATTCGGGGCTTATTTTATATAAATAGCACATACTTTTTGTGAGTGAAAGAATTTTTTAGCCCTAAATTTGTATTTTTTTTCATACATTTTTGGGAACCCTAATTTCCTTGTTTCAAAGATAAAAAGAAACTTTTTTTTCCACGTCCTGAAGGCCTCTGTTCTTCTTCATATTTCACTTGATTTCAAATATTATTTAATCAAGTTTTGCAAAACTGTTGTAGTGATGGATTTTAATATTAATTTTTTAATTTTTAATTTTTAATTTTGTTTTTCAATATTAATTCTTACCTTGCATACAATATTCTGGTAAAACCATAAAAAAAATGTATGTCTGTCTCGCTAGTTTTTCCAATCTTGTACCCTTACCCAACTCTATTCTTCAAGAGTCTTATAAATGGGAAAACGGTTAAAAGTCATAAAGTTCAATTTCCCTTGATTCTAAGGTCATATTTTATTGAAACGCGAAAGGGGGATATTATTTTGCCCTCAAAGCAAATACACAAGAAACATATATATGAGCTGAAAAGGAAATCCTTTTTCCCTGGAGATGTTTCAAGGATCCTTTATAGGGGTTCTGCCCCTGGGAAGTCTGACAGACGTGCCGATAAAACTTTCGTAGCACTTAAATCAACAGTCGCGGACCACCGGCCAATCTCCACATATGCGGATCGCTTCTTCTCTCTTCTCTCTTTCCACCTTTATCTCTTCTCTCTTGTGGTACAAACCATGTCGACCATAGATCTCTTAGGCTTGTGCGAAGTTGCTCGAATTTCTGTTTCCCTTCGTATCTAACACGTGATCTGATTCGTTGAGAATAAATATAAGACTAGTACGAAGTTATCAGTATAATCAACATAGATCGTGAAATATAAAAGTTTGCCAAGTTATTTCAAGAGATATCTGAATTTTTAAATTGGTTGGGACCGAATGTTTTTTTTATAATAAAAATAAGGAACGACATCTTTTTTTAGATTACAATGGCGAAAATTTTGACATATTTTACGAATATTTGAAACTTTTGAAGGTAAAATGATTTTTTTGCAAATTTGACTTCAAAACCCGTGTCATTTTTGCAATTTTCTTGATATATTAGGGTTTTTATTATTTCAGTTTATCCATTTTTGGCATCCTTCAAAAATACATGAAGAACCTTTAATAATAAAAGAACTTAGCTAAGTTATTCTCACTATCTAATTAATATTCTATTAATATTATTACTCTGTAATATATAATATCAATAGTATTAATATATATAATAATTAATAATAATTTTCTTGTTTTTTTCGAGAGCAAAAATTCTTTTTCTTCGAGTCCTTACCCTTTTTGCAATTTGCAAGAGTTTAAGGTATTTCTGGTATCACTTTGTCAAGTTTTTTCCTTTCAAATGTTCAGGAGTGATAAGTAATATATAATTGAGGTGGACTGACTTTCTGTTTATTCATTGGAAAATAATGTCCACTCGCCTGATATTTTTTTTACTTCAGAGTATTCATTTGCGTTCTGAGTTAACCGTTGAAAGAAACCTGGCAAAAATCTAACATAATTCTAGTTGTAATATTTGGTAGTGTGTGTTTTTTCAGGAAACAGATTAAAATGTTCGGATTATGAAAACCTTTCAATAATATGAAATAATTTCGTGTTCTAATCTTTGAAAAAATCGAAATAGTTTTAACTTTTTTTATTCCAACTTCCTTTTTCTGATCGATTTCGAAGGAGATAAAAAAAACTTGACAAACTGAAACAATTTCTTTCCTGCGAATAACATGGCAATGTATTAAAAGGAAAAAAAATGAAAACTTGACGAGATTATTGTCAAACAAAAGGAGAGAAATTCTTACCAAGTTATAAGTCCGTAAGGTATTGGCATACAAAGTAAAATATCCTGAGAAATGATTTACGAATCAATGTTTTTTTAATTGCACTAAGGCTAAATGTAGTCAATTTGTCCTTAAATTTTCAGATTATTATGTTGAATATTTTAAGCTGTAGATCAATTGCACTCTTAAGAAATCTAATCTCGGATATAAGAAGGAAAATGAGTAAATGATTCTAGAAATATTAAATAAAAGGAAATTTGTTGATAAAAAGCGCAGAAGTTTAAGTAGTCATTTTATGCAGAAATTGATTCGATTAAGTGGTTTAATATTTTTGTCTACAGTTCGACTAAAGTGCTAAAAATTCGAATTTCTGACATGAAAAATGAAATAACTCTAGAAATAATAAATATATCAAAAAATTAAAAAAATTATTACTGAAGCTTCATTTGTTGAAGTTGTACTGAAATTTTTAGATGAATCATCAAAATATTTTAGGCTTAAGGTCCACTGAAGTTCCGAAATTTTTAGATAATTTGGTTCAATATTGTAGACCGTATGTCGACTGAACTGCTGAAAAATCGAATTTTGGACAAAAAAATAAAATAACTTGAAAAAATGTTATTCAATCAATTTCCTAGGAAAAAGCATTTGAGCTTCATCTTGTCAATTTATCTAAAAAAAATTAGATCAGCTGGTGGAATATCGGAGGCTACATCTTGACTAAACTGCTAAAACTGATAAAATTTTCATGTTTATTGAATCTGCCTTATCCAGTTTCAAAAAATGAATTATTTTAAACAAATTTTTTATTATACTTATAAGGCTGGATGCAAATCGATGAAGAATTGGCTGAGATATCCACTAATGGTTTGAAAAGTACCGTTGGTTCAAGAGAGGTTTTTCGTGGGTTTTTTTACTTGGCGGCGATTCACCACCATCAATCTTGATTAAAATGAAAAATAATAATACCGATTCACGAAAATATCAATCCACATTCTTAGATCTTTTCCACTTAAAACTGGAATCATTCATTTAAGCCCTTTTTGTCTAGAAAACTGTTCATTATATCTTACCACATTTTGCGCCTAGGTAACTCCAACCGCTTCCGTAACAGTCCCAGCGGTGCGGAAACTAATTTTGCGGAAATGGCAATGAAAGCTCAATTAATCATGAGCGCAACCCTTGTGAAATCTTTCGAAAGAAACGAAAATGCAATATTCTTGAGGAAATGGAACTATCACTGACTAATAAAAATTAACATCTAATTTAATTAGTATTTCAGCTTTCAGCAGATATATTCGGTCTTTCATGGTGCATTCGGCGCTCAGACATTTTTACGCGGATGATTCTATTAAGCTTCTCGAGGTCAGTCATGGACCCGGTGACCAAACTAAAGGAGTATGTTAGGAGAGGAATGGCATGGGTGGTAATTGCCTTTGTGATGTTCTTCGAACTGAAGCCAGACGCCAGAACCCGACTAAGGTGACCTGAAAAAGCAGTCTTAAGCGCCTTTTTAAATGCAGAGTGTAGCGGACCCTCCGCTGCAATATACCAAGGTACCTGTATGATTCTTCATCAGTCATGGCCTCAATGAGTGCGTGGTCATTCAGTATCAGTGGAGCATTCATGTCTTCTTCAGCTTCGACTCTGAACTTGCATTAACCTTGATATCGTCCATGTACAAGAGGTGAGTGAGTTGAGACTCAGGCCCTCCCATATAAATTTTGAACCCATAGGACGTGTTGTTGAGTGTTCAACTCAAAAGGTTCCATGCTAAACGAAACCATAGTGCGCTGAGTGAATCACCCTGGAAGATTTCTCGTTTAATGGGAAAGGAATGGGTATCCCTCATCATCAAAAGACTAAAATATTCAATCCTTGTGCGCCACATGTGCATAGCGTGATCTCAAAATTGGATGAAGCGCTGACAGATATTATATGTTTTAAGGATCTTAAGTAAATAATCGTGGGGTATGCAGAAAAATGCCTGAATGTAGTCAATGTAGGCTATGTACAAATTGCGTTGTTGGTATTTCGCATGAAACATAACCACACTGTTAATCGTGACATGTTGCAACCTTTTTGTTTTTCGGAGAGTACGTTGTTCCTCTCGCAATATTTATAGACAAAGTTAGAAATGATAGCCGTGAGAAACTTACAGAGGGTCGAGAGGCAGTTGATTGATCTTTAATCACTAGGACTACCAGCATCTAGCTTTTTGGATATCATGTACATTACGCCCTCTGTCCTGAAAGAGGGCGAGTGATCTGGGTTCTTCAGTATATTTTTTAGGACCCCAGCAAGGGCGGAGTGCAAAACATACAGGTATTTGTACCAGAAGCTGTGCAACTCATCCACACGCGGCGCTTCCCAGTTTTTAGCCCTCTTTAGGATACGAGTCACATGGGAGGCTGAGATTGATAGACTATTCATCCCAGGCAACCGAGCAACTCTGTTCTTCTCTAGGCGGAGCCACGTCGTTTTTAGTTGACTTGACCTATGAGTACCCCAGATTTTCGACCAGTGTCTGACCATTTCCTCGGCCCTAGGTGGTTTACAATAATTACCGTAATAATAATAATGAACCCGTAGTAATAATTCTTACAGGTTTACAATAATTTGGAGTTTAGTTTTTGCCATCTGCAAGTCAGAGATAGAAACGTTTTTCGTCTGCTACAAAAGTCCTATTGTCATTCCTTTTTTTGGCCTGCGCGCCCTGCAGTTGCCGGCGGAATGTATTCTCAACCAACGATCTTATCCGGTTGATAGTTCTTCGAGGGAGGAGGTTCCCATCTATAATCTGACGCCTTCGCTGTTCAAGGTTGTCTTGTGTTACTGTTCTCATTCCCGGAAAATTCGCTAGAAAGTTTTGGCGAAAGACCATTCCGTTGAGAGACGTTTTCGTCGTTCGCGTCTCGTGTTCAAAATGGCAGCATATCAGGTACTCATAATGACATGTTTAAAATTGATGCACTGTCGTGGCATTTTTGTGGAAGTGATCAGCTAGGAGATCCCAGCCAAAACATCGTCCGCAGGCGCAGCTGATGTTTGCTGCTTACCGCTTTTTGCCGATGTTCTGGCTGGACAGTAGCCATTTTCAAGTATCTTGGTGATATCTACCTGTCCATCACGTAGCTAACAATCACCGGCTTGCATGCTGCTACCTCCAGCGGTGGCACCAGGGGCGCCCGACGATCCTCGGGAAGCGGACACCGTCTATGTAGATTTAAAAACTTCTCTATAATGAATGAGTTTTTGGTGCGCCGCTCCGTCCCTTTCCTCTCCGTTATTTGCCTGTCTGGCATAAGAAACCCTGTCAGTAGCAATGCTACAGCCAACATAGCTGTAAAATTCCTGTGAGAAAAGCTCAAGCGCTACCGCGACGACAACGCGAGAACACTTTCGGTAGGGCGATATCAATTAATAATTATTAATTATATTGATATTATATGATTTAAAAATATTATCAATAATAATAATTATTATTATTATACCATGAAGCCATTTCCCTTTTGGGTAGGCGTGACTCACACGGTGCGGAGGGGAGTAATGTGAGGAAGGAGGTATTGATTTTTTACATCGATCTAGAATTTTCGTGTTATTTATTTGTATAATACGTTCGTTCCGCAACACAGCTCCGACAAGGTCAATCTCTCTAGCGATCATCCCAAGTGAAGAGCCTCAAAAAGTCGTCGTGTGAAGTTCCCCACTCAGGCTCATTATTATTCAAGGTCTTTTGTTTCAGGTGTCATTTACTCTACTGACACTCTTTTTATAAACTATTTGTTGCCACATTATTCGATCCTGGCATACTTCTCTAGCTTTCATCACGTCCCTGCATTTTTTTCATGTGAGCTCTCGCGTTTCTATGGCTTGTTATGTATCTTCGAATAAGGGTCTCATTCACACATTCTAAACATCCTTACCGCATTTTGTCCCTGGGCACACTGCCATTCACTTTACCTTTATATACTTGTTTCATCAGTCATTTATCTTCCGTTCTCTCTACATTACCGAACCATCTTAACTGATTTATTTCCCATATGTCAACTAGTATCTCTTTTGTACCACATAATTTGCGAATTATCTCGTTCTTCACTTTGTACATAAGTGTTTTCCCGCATATTGTGCGCAGAGATGTCATGCCAATCGCGTTAATTTTACTCTTATTCTTTTCTTGGCAGGTCCATATCTCGCTACTGTATATCATAGTCGGTACATATATAGAATTATGTATTGTCATTTCCACTTTATTTGATATATTTTTATTTCTGATAATTGACCCTGCTGTACAGATAACCTTCTTACCCTCCTTCATGAGCCTATCTAACTCCCCATCTACGTACTTATAAACTTGTTCTATTTTCTCATTATTTAAGACAATGTTGCATATTGTTTTCTCATTCTTTCCTTCAAACACCACAATTTTTGTTTCATTTACGTTAATTTTGAGGACCATGCTCTCCATGCTTGTATTCAGTTTGTTTAACATTCTTCACAAGTCTTTGATTGATTCTACCATAATAATTTTATCATCTGCGAACTCTAACTCACGTACCCGTGCTGTTTCGAAATCCACACCTTCTTCGTCGACGAGGGCCATTCTAGACACCTACCCATCGAATGATAAATAACCATGAGGACATAATGCATCCTTGTATCACTTGGCATAATATCGAAACAGGCACTCAGTTTTCTATTAACCCTTACACTCGCTTTGCTACCACTATATATTATTGTTATTGCTTGTAGGAGCCATCCATTGATTCCGTACTTTTTCAGAACTTCCGAAAGTTCACTTCTATCCATCTTGTCAGATACTTCTTCTATGTCAACGAATGCATAGAAAACTTTCTTTCCTGCTCTCAAAGTTTTTCTGTGATCGGTCTTAAACTGAATATTTGATGCGTACATGATCTTTCTGGCGTAAATTCACTCTGGACTTCTCATATCTTTACTTCTCTAATTTTCATTACCCAACGCATAAGCACTTTCGAGTATATTTTGCTTACGGTAATTACTAAGCTGATACCTCTGTAATTATTTCAGTTGCTTTGATATTACAGTGAAACCTCTCCATAGCGGAAACTCACGGTGATCGCATTTCTGTCCGCTTAGGAGAGGTGTCCGCCCCAGGGAGGTAGCCGCCCCAGAGAGTGAGTTTCTGGACAGTAATATGTTTATATGTACTTTCCTTTGTGTATTCGTATGATAATGGTTTTTTTCAGTTATCTTCAACTTCTCCCAACTCAATATATAAATTTATCAATTCGCACAACCTGCGAGGTATGTATGTACTCGCCACCGTATTTAGGAATTTAAGGGCTAATACTGTCTACAGCAGCAGCCTTACCGTTTTTTAAGTTTTCCATTGTATCCCTATTCTCAGTGACATAGACTTTCTCAATTGAGATTTCTAACGCATAATGTTCTATATATCGCAGTTTTGGTGCCCTATAGCTCGATCTCCTGATAATTCTTCAAAAGAGTCCTTCAAAGCGTCTACCATCCTGTATGCATCATGTAGCATTTCGCCCTTGTTATTTCTCATACTGACAAACTATCTACTTTCACTTTCCTTCATCCTTTTGAATAATGGTTCCTCGCATCCTTCAAAGTCCTTTTTTATTTTATTTTCTTTTTCTGGTCTGATTCTATCTTTACTTTCCTTGACTAGTGGTTCAAGTTCCCTCCTGGTTTCTGTAGATTTTTAATCTTGATTCGCGTTTGTTTCATTTTTGTTTCTCTTTATTCGCCATCCCTGACCTAGGTTTATTTTGAAGACTGGGAGGTAATGATCAGTATTACATTCAGAACCCCTCACGACCCTTGCACCTTTTACTAGCTCTCTTAGTCTTCCATCTACAACAACAAAGTCAATTATAATGTGCCTATTTCCTATACACCAGGTTTAAATGTGGATCACCTTATGTCTAAGCCAAGTATTTGTAATGAATAAGCCCTTTTCTAAGCATAAGCTAACACATCTGTATCCGTCATCAAAAAGAATATTCATGAATGTAAGGGCATAATTCATGTCCGGAAAAGGATAGTGTTTTGAACAAAAATAAAAATTCAAATTAAATATACCTGAGTCAAAAAACAAATGTGATATTTTATTTAGAGAAACGTCATTTAAAAAATGGTTGAAAGGATAAATTTTGTTCAATTGGAGCCTCGAAGATATTGGAGTGGCTCCAATAATAATTTATGAAAGTGTCATATAATTGAAATCAAGGTGCGTCAAGGCTTGAGAATATAAGTGTTCCGGGTACTTATGTATAGAATGTGCAGTTATAGTTATTTTTTATACGACTATGTTATAAATTAAGAAATTATTAGAAACTTTATTGTAAGATTATATTGGACTATAATAATATTTAGAAAATAAGAAATTATTAGAAACTTCATTATATTTTTGGATTATATTGTAGGACTGCAGTAATAGAAACCGAATATTTATAATCTACGTCAGTTTGCCAAATCTACAAAGAAAAAGTGGGCCTGACATGAGAAGTATTTTCTACTCATGCGTCAACTTTGAATTATGCCGATGAAAAAAGTTTTTCTGTTTGAAACAGATGATTCAAATGTTATAAATGAGCATAATTTCCTCAATCTTGAATAAAGTGTATTCATACTATAGATTAATCAACTCGTCTTGAATCAACTCAACTTTTCTATTCTCGCATCATATTTAAATTATGAGAATGAGAACATTTTTACTAGATAAATGTTTATTTTTCAGCCTGCTGGCCTTAAAAAATTGACTTGCTTACACATCCATTTTTTACAGAATTTTCTGAAAACTAAACCTTAAAAACTAACATCCATCCATTCCTTATCTCTAAGCCGCACGCTCTTATCGCCTTGTCTTCCTCGCTTCGCCTCGCTCGCATGTCCCTACTTTTTCGCATTGCCTCGCTTGCCAACCTCTGTTTTCGCAGCTAATACCTATTACTTATCTACTATTCACAATATTTACATCTTACTTATATCTACTTTCTCTCCTATTTACAATCTTTCCTTCTCCACTCCTCTTCCTCCTTCCTTCTCTTCATCTGCATCTTATCCAACACTCCCTTCACCCATGCTACTGCCCTTTTTTCCCCCTATTCATGCAACAATGCCTCCATGCTTATCTAACTTCTTTTCACCTCCACGCACTCCTCCAACCAGTGCTCCACTCTTGCATCCCCCTTTCCACACAGTTCACACATCCTCTTCTCCCGAGAGAGCCAGAACCTATTGAAACCCTCCATACACCCACCCCTCATCCTTGCTATAAGTTCCTGACTTCCTTTCTCTCCTTCCACACACACATATTGCGCTCTTGCCCTTGGCATAATCCACACATAGTTCCCGCTAAATCTTGACTCTCTTATTCTCTCTTCCCCTTCTGTCTTCTCTCTCTCCATGCCGTTTTGCTTAACCAAATCATAAACCTTCCTTCCTTCCTCGTGCATCCTTCTCACTTCATCCATCTGCAGTCCATTCATTCTAAAATACCTTTCCCTCTCAGCCTCCTTCTTTCCACCCCCTCCCCTGTTCTCCTTCTGCCACCAACACTCCCTAACCAGCCTACTTCCCCCCTCATCCAAAAATTTCTCCTCATATTTACACGCCCGGCTCCCTGCTAGAATTCCTACACTCGTTCTCCCCGTCTCCCTCCTGACAATATAATTAGGCGTGTTCCTTGCCAACCCCAGGGTCCACTTTACATACCCTTCCTGCGTTCTATTTACCTCTTCACTTTCCTTACACCCCCACACCTCTACCCCATACAATAGCACACTCATCACTAGTGAATCAAACAATTTCATTCTTCTTCCAAAATCATCTGCGAATAACTTCTTTCACAACCCCCACACCTGCCTCATCACCACATTTGCCCTCCTCACTCTCTCTCTTTTATGTGACCATCCACTCCCCCATTCCTTCGAAACACGAAGCCCAGGTACACAAACACTTTCACCTCCTACACATCTTTTCTCTTCCACTTCCACTCCCTTGCCTTATCCCTTCCCCCTCCTTTTCTGAACACCATAACCTTGGACTTTTCCGCATTCAGCTCTAACCCCTTTTTATCCAGGTATCTTTTCAACCTCTTCATCATCTCCTTTAAGGCCTCCTCGCTGCTTGCCAGCAACACTATGTCATCTGCATACGCTAGTGACCACATTCTGACCCCTCCTATCCTGACTCGTCCTACCACCTCGGCCTCCAGCTTACTTTCCATATCCGCAATTAAAATCGCAAAAAGCGTTGGGCTGAGTGGACACCCTTGCCTTAACCCCCCATCCATCCAGAATTTCTTCGAAATCCCCTCCCCTCCTCTTACCTTGTCTTTGGTCTCTTCATATATCTCCCTTACCCTTTCAATTAGGCCTATCTCTACTCCCCTATCCTCCATCGCCTCCCACAACCTCCCCCTATCCACCGACGGAAACGCGCCTTTGAGATCCACAAAAAACGCGTACACTCTCGTCCCCTTCTTCGCTAATTCTCTATCCAACACGTGCTGCAGCACGTAAATATTGTCGATAGTACTCCTGCCCGCTCTAAATCCCGCCTGCTTCTCCGGCAATATTCCTTTCCCCTCGACATCCTTCCGCAGTCTCTCTGCCACCACCATCGCGTATACTTTATACGCCGTATTCATTAGCGTAATCCCTCTATAATTTTCCTGCCTATCTCTATCCCCTTTCTTATACAGTGGCACTATTAACCCTTCTCTCCACCCTCCTGGGAATCTCTCGCCCCTCCATACTTTCTTCACTACCTCCTTCAGCCTCTCCCTAATCTCTTGTGTACTAAACAGCCATGCTTCGTTGTCTACCCCATCCAGCCCTGCTGCTTTTGACCTTTTCCACTTCCTTATCTACTTTTCTATCTCCTCGTTATTCAACTCCTCCATCTCTGCCTCCCCCGTTCTTCTCCTTCCCCCTCCGTCTTCCTTGAATCTGAGCCTTGGAAAGATTCTATGAAAAATTCCCTCCACTCCTCACTGCCTATCTCCTCACTGACCCCCACCCTACGCTTCTTAAACCTATTTATTATCTTCCAGACATCCCCCTCTGTCTTAACATTTGCTAACTCCTCTTCCAGATTTTTTTCCTTTTCCTATTCCTTCTTCTTACACATTAATCTAAACCCCTTCCTCGTTTCTACGTACTCCTCCCTTCTCGCATTACCCTCTTTCCACTTCTTATACTTCCTCTTCACCTTCCTTTTCATCTTTTTTACATTCTCTATCCCACCACGGCTTCATCATTCCTTTCTTCTTTTTCCTAAATACCTTTTTCTGCACACACTTTTTCACGTTCTCTTTCAGATCCTCCCATATCTCTTCCACCGACTGCCCTCCAAAGCGTACATTTCCTAGCTGCTCCTGATACTTCTCTATCGCCTCCATCGCCCAGGTCACCTTCTCCCCTATCGACACTTCTTCCCCGCCTTGTCTTCCTCCACCCTCACCTCTTATCTACAGACTTAATGGCTGATGGTCTGACTCCACCCTCCCCTCTACTGCGAATTTTTCCGTCTCCTCCTATCCTTGCATATTCATTACCACATAGTCTATCACTGATACCCCCACCCTACTCACATATGTGTATTCTCCCTCTTCGTCCCCGTTTGCCATATCATTCGCCACTGCCCACCCTCTATCCTCCATCCAGTCCCTTAGAATCTCCCCCTCCTTATTTATTAACGTATCCTTTCAATTCCTTTCGGAGCTCTCCCCTTCCCTGTAAAGGCCCCCTTCTCTTCCCATCTTCGCTCCTATTTTTACTTCCCTAATTTGCACTCCCTCCCTCTCTTCCTCTCCATGAATTTCTTCCTGTAATCCATCTCTAACCACCGTTATGATTCCCCCACTAATCCTTCCTTTCTTCTTCACTCTGACCGCCTCCTGGCGTCTCCACTTATACGCCCTTGGCAGCTGTGGCTCTATTCTGTCCAATTCCTTTCTTTCTACCCACGTTTCTACCAGTCCCACAACATCAAATTCTTGTATGTACCTCCAGAACTCCTCAATCTTTCTTCCTTATCCCGGCTACGTTCCAATACAACACCTTTAGTACTCCTCTATCCTGCATTATCCCCACTCCCTTACTGCCTACGAAACAAATTCCTCTGCACTTCCTTCAACACCTCTTTCTCCTCATCCCATACCCACATTTTCTCGTCTATTTTTATTTTCCGATATCCTACCTTCGCCGATCTCCCTTCACTCCTCTCCCTTCTAGCCCTGTCGTTCAGCATTCTCTGCACGTCCCTTTCCTTTTTCTTCAAGTCTTGATCGATAAAAACTCCCTTATCCTTTATCCTACTCTTATTTCGCATTACCGCCTACTTTTCTTCCCAGCTCTCCATCTCCACAACCGCCACTTCCTTGTCCTTTCTCCCCTCCAACTTATCTTTCCCTACCCTACCTTTAACCCACCCTATGCTCTGTAGCAGCGCTTCCACACCCTCTCTTTCTTCCCCGCTCTTTAGCTTCAACCCTTTTACCACAATATTATTCCTCCTGTCTGCCTTCTCTTTTCTCTCCATTCTCAACTTCATGGCCCTCAAACTTTCCCTATCTGACCTCTCCTCCTTCTCATTTCTACGCTCTCCCACTTTCTCTTCTATCATATTTTCTACGCTCTCCCAAATACCTTTAATCTCGATCCCCCCACTTCCGTCCCCTACTTCCATTTCCGTCCTACCCTCCATCTTCTCAAGCCTTTTTTCCGCCCTTTCCTTCTACCCCCTAATTTCCTCTTCCATCTGCTTTATTTTAACTTCTTTTTCTTTCTTTTCCCTCTCCAACCCCTCTACTCTCTACCTCAGCTCTTTCATTTCCTTTTCCCATTTCTCATCTCTAATTCTCAATTCCTCCCTCATGCCTTCAATCTGCTCTTTAGTCCCCCTTACGTCGTCCCCCAGCCCCCTGATCTCGCTTATCAGCATACCGAGAGCCTCCTTCTCCACATTTCCCTCCATTTTAGGGGGGGGGGGGGTGACCTACTTGTTTTCACGCTTTTCTTGAAAGGACTCTCTACCACGCTTTTGTCCGGGCTCTCTTCGCTGTCTCTCTTCCTCTTTAAGAGATCCTCCCCGTCACTTGCGCTCGACGTTCTCTCCCTCGCCTTCTCTCTTCCCTCGCTCCCACCGTCCCGCTTTCTCCCTCTCCCTGACGCGCTACTAGACACCGAGCTACGTACTTTTGGCTGTCGTGGCACATGGAAAATTTCCTCCACGTCAACTTCACTACCAGTACTCTCACTGCCCACCTCCCGCTCTGCCGCCGGTAACTGGTACCTGTCCATGCAGTAACCTCCGCAACCGCCAGATGTCTCTGCAGAATTCTGTCTCTATTGCCGCCAAATTTTCCCTTTATTTCCCTTTTTTCCTTTTTTCAATTCCTCACCGCCCTTGCAGACACCCAAATGTTCGAGCACCACCCTTGACCCTCGAAGGCCCAAGACTTCTGAATACAGATTCCTCCGATTCTTTGCTAACCTAACCTCACTTTTTCAATTAACTTAAATCCCACCTCACACCTAAGCTCAAGATCACTTTTTATCTCCCCAATTCACCCCACACAACCCTACTCACCTCCTCGACTTCCACCCTCACACTCTACTCTCACCTACCACACAAATTCCGTAAATTCTCTCACCACCTGACACTAACCACGTTCTCACTTCCGCCACCAACGTGCAAGTCCAACATTTTTACTATAAAAATCGATTTTCAAAATATATAAAATACCATAACTTCCCTACTCTTGAATAAAATGTGTTGATATTGTAGGTCAATCGATTCGTCTCGAACCAAGGAATATTTTAAATTCTTGCATCAACTTTGAATGACGTCGAAGAAGGTTTTACTATAAAAAACCGTATTTTCAAATATCATCCATTACCATAGCTTTATTACTCTTCAATAAAATGTATTAATATCATAGCTCAATCGATTCGTCTCAAATCAACATATCTTTTTTGTCCTTGCATGAACTTGGAATTATGTTTAGGAAGAAAGTTTTACTATAAAAACCGATTTTCAAAATATATAAATTAGCATAACTTACCTACTCTTTAATAAAATGTATTAATATTATAGGTCAATTTATTCGTCTCGAACCAAGGAATCTTTGATATTCTTGCATCAAATTTGAATTATTTTAAAGAAAAAAGGTTTACTATAAGAAACCGATTTTTAAAATATTATTGAGTGCTAAAAAATTCAATAAATATTTCCAGAAATCCTTCGGTCAGTTTCAAGATATTGGTAGTGAAAATAAGACCTTCAAATTCCATCAATTTATCTGCAATCTTTCTCAATTTATCGTGTTCACAAATAAGTGTAACACACACAAACACACATACTCTATGAGGTAGCAAAAACAATTTTCATATTTATAGATTTTATTGCAACTTGTATCGTGTTTCCATAAATTTGATTTGTTTACTTTCCATGTTATTTTTTACGATTTCAACCAAAAATACGCATTCTAGTGTGAAGTGGTTCTTAGAAAATTTGTTGATATAATTTAGGCAAAAAATTTTGTGACACAAAATGTTATTGTAACTTGAGTCGTTTTTTCAAAAAGTTAACTTCTTTATTTTCAATCTATTTTTGTAGCAAAAGTTGATAACAAATTTGTTGATCTTATTCGGCTGAACAGCTTTTCTCTCTTCATTTCTTTCTTTCTCAGTGTGGGTTTTCCAAAAATTAAATTTTTCTATTTTTAATGCTATTTTTTTGCAATCAAATCAAAAACTATGCATTCTATCCAAAAATCACCAATGATAAATGTTTAGCTTTTTTTTATGGGCACCTTTTGTTGATCACTTTCTTTGATAGCTTTTGCAATTTATCCAGAAATTTAATGTTTTTATTGATTATGTTATTTTCCACGATTAAAACTACAAACTACGCATCCCATCAAAAAATGACGTGTCAAACATTTGTATCTCTTTTTCTAGTAAATAAATTTGCTTGATTCATCTTTTTCGGTATCTTGTTTAGCCTGACCGCAAAATGGAATTTTTGATTTTCCATTATTTTCTTGTGCGATCAAAATTTAAATTTTGGTTTTTCCGAAAAAATTGAAAAAGTTGCTATATGACAGTTTTGTAGGGTGTTCAAAAAGCAACGTTTTTCTCGTCCTGACTTTTTTCATATCGTGCTTTGTTTGTCTCAAATTTTCAATTTTCGTTTGTTTTTCTGAATTTTGTAAATACGATAACACTGGTGATTTGTTTTTCATCGAAAACATTCAATGGAATAATTTGTTGTTCTTTTTGTGCCAATCGAATATGTCAATTCTTTCGAAAGTTATCGTACCAACAGACTAAAAATCTATAGACACACAGAGAGACACATTCGTGAAAACCTGTTTTTCGGATCCAGGGGGTCTCAAAACGTGGACATTTGACAAAAACGGGCGAGGGAAGGGGGTCAAATTTCACACAAATCTAATGCCTTCTCAGATGAGAATGTATAAAGATTCATTTGAAGTCTAATAAGTAATTTAAGTATTTTCTTCGACGTGTCCAAATGAAAAGGTTCCGTCTCAGAGATACTAAATGAAAAAGTGCTACAGAGTTAATTGCGCTGATGTTCCCCATACAACAGATAAGGGATTTTAAGCTTCGAGAGTTCGCCACGCAAGTTAGCAGCTTTTCATTTGTACACGTTGACTAATTTTCATGTATAAATAGGATTTGGAATATATTTTATGTCTTTTATTGAAGATCAGTCTCATTGACCTTGTTTCTTTGGAAGTATTTCTTCTTCACATTATGAATTCTCCTTTTCTTAGGTGAATAAAGAACCAAGTCGTTTTCTCAGAGTTTCAAACGGACTCCACCTCCGAGCCTCATAAATATTCAAATCTGATGAACTTTACAGCTGAGCTACCCATGTAGATTTGAATCAGAACTGCCGTCTCCCCGCAAGTGAGTCCACAGTCGACTGTTCTACCCTTTCGTCCTGGCCACAGTCATACTTACGACAATCATTCCTCAGCTCGTCACTTCCTTCCTTCCTTCCTTCCTTTAGAGTTTAGTCTGAAGATAGACTTTCTCAACCAGCACCAGTAGAGTGGGTTAAATCGACCGGTTCAACGGTACTTCCGGACACGATTGTAGAGTGATCTTAAGCCCTCATGAAAATAAACTAAAGGAGCGTCCGAACACACTCAACTCCCGATATAAGACCGGACTCAAACATTTCTGGCCTTGGCTTTGCTCCTCAATTAGGGGAATCTAATCGTGAACAGGTAGTGTCGCGTGGAATATTTCTGTTGGATTTGAACGCATCATGCAACTCGATGCAACTAACGCACTGAGAGTACGGCCCTCAATCTGTTTGTCACGCTTGACTGAGCACATCCTATCTTACGGCCCCGCGGCTCGTCTCAGTACGATATTGCGGAGGCCATCAGTTCTAGGCATATTGTACACGCCACATTTCTCTGTTCAAGAAGTAAAATTTTAATCCATGTCGATACACTTACGGCCATTATTATCGATAATAAAAAATGTAGTAGTTGAATTTTCAACCAAATAGTTATATTTTCAAGACAAAACATGACTTTTCTAACACTAACTGATGAATTTTCAACCCAAAAGGACAAATTTTCAACACACTAGTTACATTCCCGACAAAACAAAATGAATTTAACAAAATATTAAAATTTTTAACAAAATAATTAAAATTTCAGAATTTTTTTTTTTAATTTACACGGAAAAGTTGAAGTTTCAACAAGGAAGAATAATTTTCGACCAAAAGACCAATTTTCTAAAAAATACATCAAGGTTTGAATGAATAGTTGAATTTTCATCCAAAAAAGATAGTTTTCCATACAAAAATAAAATAGTTGAATTTTCAGTTCAAAAAATTTCTTTTCAACAAAAAAAAACGTATATTTAACTAGTTGAATTGAACTAGAAAAGGCAAGTTTTTGACAAGATATCTGAATCTTCAATCAACTGCTTTTTGGATTCATAATGTTTCTGAGCCTTTTTGTTCAAAAATAGAATTTTTGCACAGATTGACTTGATGATATTGTGTTTCTAAAATTTTTCTTACAAAATTTAACAAACAGAGACATTAAGCCTTAGACCTTGATATTTGTTCTTTTGAGTTTGGATTTTAATGCCTTTCTCAGGGAATAGGTTTTCTGGGTCAACCCTAAAACATGATGAATTTTCGCAACTTCTGAAGGATAAAATTACAAACAAAAATCAAAAAGTCACATTCTCAGGTAAGAATATTAGTACTCAAAGAAAGAAAATTTTTAGAAGAATAGGTCATTTTTTAACCAAAGAAATGAATTCTCAATCAAAATGACGGATCTTGAAAAAATCAACTTTCAAGGAAAGAATTTAACATTCAACCAATTACTTGACTTTTCAACAAAAAATTTGATTTTTTAACAAGGAAAGTTAATTTTTTCCCAGGAAAGACGAATTTTCTGCAACATATATGAATTTTCAACTACTGAAATGAATTTTTAACCAAACTTATAGTTGAATTTTCGACTGAAAAATATAAATCCTCAGTCATAAATGGAATAGATCAATTTTTAGTAAGAAAAATGTCTTTTCAGCCAAAAATGTAAACAGTTTTCAAAAAAATACTTTGATATTTAAAAATAAATTCAAAGAAGTAGTTCAACTATCAGCCAAATAGTTCAATTTTTGACCCCAAAAGATGACTTTTTAACGAAATACTTGCATTTTTGGAAAAGTGTTAAATTTTCAACCAAGTAGTAGAATTTGTAACCAAACGAGGTTAATGGGAGACTTTTAAATACCAGAAAGTTAACTTTTGACCAAGAATAGCTGGATTTTCGTACGGGGTTCTGTTGATGAAATTGAGATTCAAGAGGGGAAAGAAATGAGAAAAAGGGGGAAAAATTAGGAATCATACAACACCCCCTTCCCTGCTGTGAAATTGATTAAGTAGTTTTATATGCGAGTAGACATCCCCCAATCTGTTAAGTTAATTACCCGTCTGAGTCAATATTCGCATTATATCAGCGTTCTCAAATGAAAAAAAATATCTAAAAGATTTAATCAAAAGTATTCTCATACTAGTATCAGATAGTTTGAACTCATTATTCATTATTCAAATGATGGTTACATGAAATTAAATTTATATTTCGTATGTATTTATTATTATATTTTGGTTCACCGAATAGTTCACCTCCAACAATATAAAATATTCACAAGTAATTTTGCGTCTAAATGATGAAATTCAATTACTTGCACAACGAGGCTAGAAATGAGCGAGTTACGCTTACCAGGATTCATTCATGACTCGTCCCTAGGCTCACCGAAATTTTTAAAAAACTTTTAATTAATTTTAATTGAGAGTAGCTCATTTCATTCATCAAGGTATTCATAACATTTATATTAATTACGTTTTCATTTAGTATTATTCAAGGACTTTTAATTCAGTTTAAAATGTATGTATATTTAATATGATTTTAGTTTTCAAATAGAATAATTAAAAATAAATTCACTACTTCTGGAATGAAATAATTTCCATAAAAATGTTACGAATAGTGAAAAATCGTCCACGAAATGAAACAACCCCTTTTTAGTTAAATTTGAGTGAAAATTATCATGATCATAAATTGTTTCAATTCTTCATAAACTACGTTTTCATTCAAAGAAAATGATTTAAAAGATAATGAAAACATATTTAGAAAGTTTTTTCAATTAAGAAAATCAAAATTGTTACATTAAAAAAAAACTCTGTTCCAGTGATGTAAAAAAAATTCAGTGATATTCCAGCTTTTTAGAACGAATATTGAATCTATTTATGGCATAGAGAGAGAGAAAACAGCAGGGGAAGAAATAATAAGAGAGTCAAGGTTTAACAGGAACTATGTGTGGATTATGCCAAGGGCGAGAGCGCAATATTTATGTGAGAAAGGAGAGAAAGGAAGTCAGTAGCTCATAGCGAGGATGCGATGTGGATGCATGGAGGGTTTTAATAGGTTCTGGCTCTCTAGGGAGAAGAGGATGTGTGAATTGTGTGGGAAGGGGGATGCACGAATGAAGCACTGGTTCGAGGAGTGCGTATAGGTTGAAAGGAGTGGGCTAAGTATGGAGGTATTGATGCATAAAAGGGGGGACAAAAGTTCAGTAGCATGGGTGAAGGGGGTGTTGGATAAGATGATGAAGAAGAGAAGGAAGGAGGAAGAGGAATGAAGAAGGAAATATTGTAAATAGGAGTGGAAGTAGATATAAGTAATCTGTAAATATTGTAAATAGCAGATAAGTATTAGGTGTTAGCCGCGGAAGCAGAGTTTGGCAATGCGAGGCCATGCGAGGAAGTAGGGACATGCGAGCGAGGCGAGTCGAAGCGGGGAAGGCAAGGCGATAAGAGCGTGCGGTCTTAGAGATAAGGGATGGACGGATGTTAGTTTTGAAGGGATATTTCCAAGAAAATTCTGTAAAAAAATGAATGTTTGAGCAATTCAATTTTTCAAGGCCAGCTGACTGAAAAATAAACGTTTCATAGAATTCAAGGAACTCATGGAATTCAAGGAATTCATGGAATTCACGAAATTCACGGAACTTATGGAATTCACGAAATTCATAGAATTCATGAGATTTATGGAATTCAAGGGAATTCCATGAATCCCTTGAAATTTGTGAATTATGTGAACTCCGTGATTCCATGAATTTGCTGGATTTCTAGAATTCCGTGAATTCCACAACTTCTTCGAATTTTATGAATTTCCTTAATTTCGTGAATTCCTTGAATTTCCTTAATTTCGTGAATTCCTTGAATTCCGTGAAATTCGTGAATTCCTTAAATTCCTTGAAATCCATGAATTTCGAGAATCCCATTAATTCCGGGAATCCCATTAATTTCTTGAATTCCGTGAATTCCTTAAATTCAATGAATTTCTTCAATTCCATGAATACGCGCGCTATATTCTATATATTTAGCAGAAGTTTAGGCTTTGTTGGTAATTTTATTTTTCTCTGTTTGTCTTCTTTGACACTAGAAACGCGTGAAGGAGAATAAATAAAAATTTAATTTGAAACGAGTCTTATTTAAGTGTATTCAAGGTTTAAAGAATAGCTTATAATTATACAATATTCCGTACAATTGATTTCGTCTGTGAAATAAGATTTTTTATTCAGTTAAGTCTTAGGTACTCAATTCGGCAACAGTGCTCCAGTAAAGAATGTAGTAAATCATACTAATAATAATTATGATTGTACCATTCTCGTAGATTCATTGTACTTCTTTGCCAACGTCAAGAGCGCACAAATACTCCTATTTCACGGGAAAGCCAACCAAGTTCAAAACAGTTTGTAGCTTTATTGTACTATTTTTAACTTAAATTATTTGAATTATTTAAACCAGTTATGCCTGTATTCCATAAACAATTTCAATTCTGTTTTGGAGCATTCCAAGGGAATTACAATTTTTTAAAGAAATTCGACAATATTGGATAACAAGCTTGTTGATTTCCTCTATGTGCTACTATTCGAATTCTTCTTCTATCTCTGGAGTATTCGCAACACAGCATCTGTCTAATTATTTAAGAATGCCCTTTAATTCATTCAACTTGTTTTGTTCGTTTACTCCTCATTCGAAATCTTCTTTTCATAATGATTTACAAAATATAAAAAAATAATTTTTAATAAAAATATAGTTGCATAGATTCTTCATCAAGACAACTGCTGTTTTGATACGCATTAGAAATATCTGAAAATTATATCTCCCGTCACTCGAAAAAATTAATTTTAAAATTATGGTTGTTATGGTCAAATGGAAAAAAAACGTTTGTCTGACACCCGCGATGGAAATGCGACTTCGGAGGCTTGTCTCGAGCCGCAGAACTTGTCTATTCCTCAACTTATGACGTCATAGTGGTTGAAGTAACTTTAGATTTCCCACTAGTGGAAAAGTACTCACTTTGATCACTGTGACGTCATCAGTTGAGGAATCGAAAACTTCATCGTCTCTCGACGACCTCTTCAGACGCATTTCCATTGCAAGTTTTGGACAACGGAGTAATAATAAGGATACCGAACTCCATATATGCGATTTGACGGTGCAAACTGCGCCTTTATTGCCTTCCGACTGGCGTCGAAAGTATATATATATATATATATATATATTTTTCCGCAGTGGAGGTGAGAATGCATTTACGCACTGAGTGTGGGACTCAACCTAAAAGCAGTAATACCCATTGAACTCACCTTCCCTTCCTGCCAACCCATGTTCCTAGAATCCGCTTACGCGTTACTTCGGCAACATGGGTTATAGGAATTCTGCGCCGTACTTCGGCGTCCCGCTGTCTTGCCTGCTTGGCTGATGGTCTGTCCGGGGCTTATACTCTTCCACAGCGTAGACGTAGCACTGAGTGGCGCTGTCGCACTACGCAGCTCTATGGCTCTCTTTGCCGCACCTCAAACACGCCTTCGTCCTATCTGGACACCTGCAGCTTGCTGCCATATGGCCAAAACCTAGACAGCGGTAACATCATGAGACCTCCGTCTTCTTCCGCATACAGCGGGACCCTCATCTCATATTGAGGTGTCCTGTGCGTGGAAGCCTCCCCAAAAGTTCCTCCTTCATCTCGACGAAGGCCTTTAGATTACCTCTTAAGGCCTTATTTGTCTAGCTAACTTTGATGTTTCCACTCGCTGCTTCACCAAAGTGATTTCTGACAGCAGCCTCCACTTCTTCTGCCTCTGTAGTCTTGTAGAGGTCCTAGACCTTGACTTCGATGCGGGAGACGAGCTCGCCCACGCCATCCCCGCCACCAACAGCCTCCTTGATGGCAGCGGACAGCTTTCATTTGCCATCCGCTGCTGGACCTATCTCCACGAGGGCCCCTCCATTCCTGGTTTCTCTGACACTCTTGATTTTGACACCAAGACTGTCAGGTTTCACCTTACACTTGAGGTCTTTCAGGACCTCTGCATAGCTTGAGCCCTCAGAAGGCCTTATAATAACCGCCACGGGCCTAGCTCGCCTCTGCTTATCTTTCTTCTTCTTGGCTTGGGCTGCAATTGTAGGCATCCTCTTTTTGACCTTGTTGGGGGTTGAGGCCGTAACGGCCACAGTACATGCTTCTGTTTGAATTTTGGTTTGACTTCATCTTGTTTCCACAAGTAGCTATGCAAGTGTGGGTTCACACCTGCAGAGCCCCACATGCGGGGGTAAGGTCTTAATACTCTAGGAGGCGACTTTGACTTGACTTGAGGGTTTTTCCTTCTGTACCACAGCTGGACCATTGTCCGCGACTGCTTCTTGAGTAGTGTAACCGTATTCAGGCAAAACCCTCGGTACAGGGCCCCTCATCCGCAACCCGGGGACGCGCCCAGCAGCCTGGTAAAATGCGCCGGAAGGCCTCGAAAGTATTGGCGCCTGCGCACTGCGCTTTTCTATCTCTTTTTCTCCCTGAAAAATAGAGATAGTATATCGTAGTGCGCATGCGCAACTACTTCAATTGAGGTTCAGATACTGTAGTAAAAACTCGAGGCGCTTTGTACAGCATAATCGGTCTCCTTATGATTACTCCGTGTGTTGGACAAAGTATTACCTGAACCTAGTGGGAGAAGGCAATTCGACTCATGTAATTTCTGAACCAGCTACGCTCGCGCGGCAAACTTCACGCTTAACTAGTATTGCTAACTTCTCCCAATCGAAGCACAATATACTATTTCACCTCCCTGAAACATTACAATTAACCGCCACGTGCTTCTATAATTGGCCAGATGCCTCATATGTTGTAGATCAGACCTATTGAAATACAATTTTTGTGAAGCAACTTGACAGATTCTCGATTTTGCGTATACGAGTGATTGTCAAAAAGTCGGCCATTTTGTGTCTAAGCTCTGCAATCAATGCTGATGAAGAGATGGGCAATGCAAAAAATTTTGATTAATCTTGATTATTTCTAATTGTGGCTAAAAATAAAGAACAATAAAAAGTTTCCTGTCGGCCCATGTCGCCAGTACGAGTTTTCTCGGATTTTAGCAACATTAAGCTACTATTACAGTTATTTATCTCTCTGCAAACCGAATTATGTCATTGGTATGAATAATACTATGAAAATACATTTTGTAACGTCAATTCTTGTTTTATCTATTATCACAAAAATTTTCAAAGTTGTGCTCCGTTTTCATGTCCTGTCGGTCCCACGCAAATTTAATTGGTTTTAACGTTAAAAAAATGAAAATCTATGTAAATTTGGGTGCGGTTTGTTACCCGGATAGTTGCTCAATCAATTTTACCCGTAGAGAATTAAATAGTAAATTTGGATTTTCAACAAATTAGTTAAAGTCCCGCAAAAACTCCTCAATTACTTGAGGGATGCCAAAAAATAAGTTCAAATTTTAATTCAGCGAGTGGAAATGTATAGAAATTGATTTTTAATAAATTTATAAGCTTATTTTTCATACGTACAAAGGAGGTTTGCCGTACTGCCAATGCCGGAGGACGTGCAGTGGGACAAACAAAATTCCTGTGGACAAGTAAATTTTCAGACTGAACTACTCATTCAATTTGGACTTTTTTCAGGAATGGAAGTCCACAAAATTCTGCATTATTCGAAGATTCAAACTTCAACAAAAGTTGTGTGCAAAATTTTTTCTTCAACAAAAAAAATGAATAAAAAATTAATTTTGTTTTTTCATGGTTGCCATTTGTTTCAACAATTTTCATCTGACTTTGAATGTTCAGAATCCGAAGAGCAACTCATTAAAAATGCGTTATGTGAGTGTTAGCTGCATAACAAACTTCTTCGCATTGTTGTAAAGAAATTAGTAAACAAAATTTATATCCCTTCTATTTGCAATAACAAAGTACTTTTAACTGATATTTTTTGAAGAAAATGAAAGAAAAGGATGTTTTATCCAAATTATAAGAAGTGAAATATGATTTAATTATTGTTTATAACAATGTAATAAACAAATTCATGAATATGCCATTTTCGAGTAGAAAAATTTCGTTTTTTCGAAAAGAATTAAATGATAGTATCTTGCCAATGGTCGTTCACTGTAATAATTTGCTACTTGTGTACTTTTGAAAAACAATTATTTATTATTCAAACAAAATTATTGAAATGCAGGATGTCCTCATTTATACATATCGCTGATGTCTTCCTGGTGTTGTATTCTCTGCATCTCTTAAAATCTTTTTTATCGAATCGCTTCTTGAGCCTCTTCCGATAATTGACCAATTGGTACAACAAAAGAGTCAATAATTTCTGCGCCGTGCAGTAGAACTTTGTGCATAGATGCAGGCATGGAGTGCCAACTATACTTGCCCACATAAATCTCAGCAGTCTCAGTGGGAAATTCATGGAAGCGTTCAGTACGGATAGCTTTACCGCAAGCCAGAACTTCCAATATAATGTATAAGTTTATTATTGAATTTAGTTCAATGCCAGTAATCTCACCTACCTTTACATAATTTTCGAAAAACTTCCGAGCTGACTTTCCATCATTTGTGGCACCAGAACCTTGTTTAATTATATTCACGATTAATCCAAAGCTTTTGCGAATTTTATTTTGAATATGCCTCTTTCTCTCCTTAGCGACATCTTTCTGCTCTTTTGTTTTACATGACCACTGTTTAAGGTGCAATGAAATGTATTCACATTTTCTTCCTTAGTTTTAACAATTTTCAAGTGGCTCATTTCTAAAGGCTTTGCTCCACAAACAGTGCAATTAAAGGAAGAAGACTTTTGAGTGATGACTTGGCACACTTTTCCATCAAGCATGTAGCAAATGAGCTAACATTCAACAAAATGAGTGTTACCATTCCGTGTGATTTTCCGGACTTCAATCGCTTGATTTGGTTTTTCATATCTCCCGAATAGGTTAAAATTTTATTTTTCGTCTCCTTTTTATAATGAAATAAGATAGGCAGACAACACTTCGGAGAAGAAGGTCGTAGATTTTGTCAAACTTCTGTTACTTCATCTAATGTTGTAATGCAAAGAGGAAGCATTGACATTTAAAAGAGACTTGCTGTTAAAATTGTTGAGTTTTCCTATTTATATTGGTATGGATCTATTCCAGACGTGTCTTCACAACCGTACTTCATTTTCATTTTTAACCTTTTTGTTTCCTCAGGTGGTTCGATACCTTTGATTTTTAATATTCGTTTAGCGGTATGATCATGTAGTTGTTGAAGGTTCACAGTAGCACCTGTTTCGGTGACTATTATTGAAGAATTTGGTGGATAGCAATGTTTTTTAGTCTTTGTGATCGTTTTGTAAGGTGGAAGAATGACAAAATTTTTTCCTTAGAACGTTCCTCGATGACTTCATATTCACTTTTTGTTAATTCTAAATCCGTAAAAAGCACGAGCGCTTCGTCATCAGAAAACGGTGTTAATTTTTCTTTTTGTGATGATGATATTTCCATATTGGTTGGATCTGATGGTATGCCACTTGAAATGTTTGGAACGCTTTTCTGTAGAATTTCATTTGCGGTCTTTTGGTCGAAAGTTTGCATGTCTTGCAGTTCATCATTATAGTTCTTTGTCACATTTTTTGCAACATTTTAAACCTTTGTTTTCTGGGTTTTTGAGAACATTCTTTAAAGTTCTTTGTTTTTCTGGGCTGCGAAGTAGATGATTGAGAAACTAAAAATGTTCCTACCAACTAGCTGTTGTTTTTCTGGACAAAAATGTCATTGTCAACATAGAAGATCTCCATCGTTTACGAAATGATGGTGAAAAATGTTTCACAATTCTTCCTCGAACTAATCCTTCCAAAGTCGAGGACGGACGATGATTGCCTTTCTGATAATTGATTATCACCTCGTCCGTTTTAGGAGTAGACCCTACCAAAACATCAGATAGTTCTCTATTGACTATTTCAATAGAATCCATGACTGTCATCTATAAAACTATTACAAAATAAATAAATATATACATACGATTGAAATTAATACAAATGCTTCGGAAAATTTGAGTCACTAGAAATCAAAAGGCCAGAAAAACGGCAGAAAGTAAAAGAAAAAAAAATTGAAACCACAGTGCAACCTACAATACAAGAGTGATGTAAAAATTAATGAGAAAAGCAAATCATCGAGATTACTATTCAAATTAGTAAGAACAAGGTTATTTTTCAATGATCAAACGAATCACGAACAACGAATGCAGCAGAAAATAATAAAATACACTGAAGAGCCCTTACGAATGATAAACACCAAATGACAGTAACACGTCACGAAGTTTGATTGAAGTGGTGAATGTTCTCAGCACTAGGCAGAAGAAAAAATTGAAGATCTAAATTAAAATAATCATCACAAACGAAAATCGTCAGTCAGAAAACAAACGAAAATCAAGAAACAAACTGCTGAAGAAACGATCTTATCTGTTCAAAAATGGCGGAATCATGCATTTGTTTATTAATTTTCTTCGAATAATCAATGATTGTTTTTAAAAAGTAGAACATCTATAGTAAGTGATCATCAGCGAAAGATTTTTAGTTGACTCTGATGCAGAAAAAAAAACTTATCTACTGAAAAATTGCCAAATGATGCATTTGTTTATCAATTTTGTTTGAATAATATAGAATTTTTTTCTAGTAGCATATTATTACAGTGAACGACCATTGGCAAGATACTGTCATTTGATTCTTCTACAAACAACGAAATGCTTCTATCGGAAAATAGAATATTAAGGAATTTCTTTCTTACATTGTTATGATCAATAATTAATTCATATTTCACATCTTACAATTCTGAGTGGACATTGTTTTCTTCCATTTTCTTCGAAAAATATCAGTAAAAAGTACCTCGTCATCGCAAATGGAAAAGATATAACTTTTGTACACTAATTTGTTTCAAACTATGCGAAAAAGTTTGTTATGCAGCTAACACTCACAGACCGCATTTTAAATGAGTTGCTTCCCGGGTTCTGACCATTTGAAGTCAGATCTGAAGTCAGATAAAAAAATTTGGATCAAAATGGTGAACAACTTTTTTTCTCAGAAGTTACACTTCCCAAAGTGGCCGAACTTTTGAGAATCACCCATACATGAAGGTTTGGTGTTCTTCTAACATCAATTAAAGTATCATTCAAGAAAATCAATATTTATGACAATCGCAACCACAAGAGATTTTTTTTAAAACTATTGTGGTCAGATTTCGCTTCAAAATAAGTGCAAGGATCATCTCCTAACAAGAAAAGTTGTTGAATTAATTTTAAGGGCTGTTTGAGAATTCCTTAAAAGGGTTTTAACGTTCCTTAAAAATTTAACCAAGGAAGTCGAAATTTCGAAAAAACCAAAACAGCGGACTTTTTTATGTGACTCCGGTGCATTTACGCGTTTTTATGCGACAGCGTAGAGTACCGTAATCTTGTACATTACGATACAGCGAAAGATCATACTTCACATCACACATATTATGCTCCTTGGCGCATAATATACTATTATTAAACTATTGAGGTCTAAAATCACTTTAAAATGAACGTGGAAAACATCCTCTGGCAGAAAAGCTCGTTGAACTTATTTTTATGGTTGTTTTATCATCCATCAACGATTAAAGGCAGAAAAGCGAAATTTCCTAACCGCGCGAGATTTTTTGGTTAAATTATTAGGAACGAACTTTTTCCCCAATAAATTTGGAAGAAATATTCAGGCATGGAAAGTTGCTAAAGTTTTAAAGAGTTTTTCTAATATCCCTCCAAAAAAATTCAAACTCTTTTCCCGCTTACCCCAGTAGCTCGATAAAAAAAACCATCCGTGGTTTTGTTTTTAAAAATGTCTACTTTCTTGCTCAAAAATTTGTGGGATGATAGAACAACACTTCAACTGAATTTAATCAATTCCCTTGGCAGGAAATGTTTTTTGCATTTATTGTGAAGTTATTACCGACCCCAAAAGTTTGCTAAAAAATTATGCCATGGTTTTGGCTCTTAGAAAGTATTGATTTCCTTGCATGAATGTTCAAGGGATCTGAAGAAAACATTCAAGCATCATATACAAACAAAGATCATGAATTGGTCAAGTTTATGGGTACAAAACTTTTATTTCAGTGAGTCTGATCTGCAAAATATGAGAAATACAGTCAAATCTAACGAAAAGGTTTAAGAAAAAGAACATTCAAAGGATATATGATACGGATTTTTCTATCAAAATACGTGTGGAAATTGGAAGTTTGAATAGTGTTTGATGAAAACTCTGAATTTTTCCGACCAGTTTTGCTTGAAATTCTACAAAAATTTATAATTAGAAATTTCTACTGAAAACAGTTTTCTGTATATTTGGTACAGAGTCCTTTTATAACTGGAAACTTGTCGTAGAAAACTTTTTTTTACAACTTGTAATATTTTATTCTTGGTTAACCGTAAAACGGCGGAGGTGAAAGATCAGGGGTCACACGTAAAGGCTCATACATGACGGGTCGAAGTTCAGGTGAACATTTCAGGTCATGGTTAATTAAGTTCCAAATAGTTCTCTTCGAATATTCTAAGGCGGTAAAAATATTCATGTCAAATATCAACAACCTACAACAAATACTGTATAGCTTACACAATTTTCAACAATTCTACAGATTTGGTGATATTTTGTGTGAAATTTAAAAAAAATTTCTTTCAATTCCACAAATTTAAAGAAGTTAATTTGACAGAAAAGTTGATTCAATTTCACACAAAATGTACGTAAATGTATATAAGTATTTTTATATTTTTGAAAATTCTACGGAAAAGTGTGATTCCCGTATTTTAATGTATAGGACCTCTGTTTATTCATTGGATTTTTTTACCGTGAATGATCTATCTAGACAAAAATGTGCAGCCTGTTTAAGATTCTTCCAATTTAGTTTTATTATAATCCAAAATTCTCATTTTTTCACATTATAGTGTTTTTCAGACATTTTTTTAAATACATCATAATCAGATTGTGTAAAATAAGAATTATTATGCAAATAAACAAGACTTACGCAGACATTCATCTCTTCCATTCTTTGTTACAAGTTATTGCTCTGAGAATAAAAAAGTTCTTCGCAAATAAAATGCATTCGAAAGATCTTTTTAAAGAATGCTTCAACTGAGCACACTTTGATTATCCTCGAAAATAAAAGTTAAGTATCGCAGAGACTGCTTCATGAACTCCACATTAATGCTTACAGAACTCCTTTCCAGGACGCTCGTATTCCTTTGTTGCACTCGCAATTGCTGATTCAGCACATTGCTAAACGACTCACAAAAATTTTAGAGGAAAAGGTAGTTCTGAAATATATTATATTATACCTATATTTTAATTTTCATTATAGATAGTTTCTTAAATTTGTGAACCATGACGTTCGAAAAAAGTGAATTCGTTTTTTTGTTTATTATAGATCGCTACTGCAAGAAGTAAGTGAAGTTCAAAAATACAGAAGTGCAAAAATTTGTATTAAAAAAAAAACATAAGAAAAAAGTCGTAAGACTTGGCGTCTAAAATAGCGCGAGCTGTATCCGATTGTTTACATAAGAAAGTAAAGAAGATTTTCTCGTCGAAGAGTGATGAGCTTACTTCCTTAATTTCATTTTATTCCACCCATGTGTTGTTTTCATTCTGACCCTGAAATCGTGACAAGAATAAAAATAAGCTGCCCAACTCTGACGTTACTTTGCAGTGTAGAAGTCGTTTTAGGGGACTCGTGATTACAAGAGGTGATTCCTGAAATTATTTTTATACGTCATAAGTAATTATAAAGCTGATTTTGACTTTGAAATGCACATTGTCCCCAAAAACTACCCCATGCAAGAGTCATAATGGTTTTATGGAATATTGCCATTAATCATTACTTTTTAACTTTTTTCATATATCATCAATAAATAAATATGAATTGTAGGATTTTATATATTTGTTGATTAATTTGTAATGGTTTAAACAATTTTGTTTTATTTGAACAATTTTATTTCTATAGAATATCGCTAATCAAGGGTTTATAATAAACGCGCTATGGTCTATTTAATGAACTTGGAGAATTTATATTTTTAAATACTCATTAATTATTTAGACATTTTATTTTTGTTTGAATTAATTTCTCAACGGAAAAAGCTAAGAAATTGCACTTTCTTACTAGTTTTTTAAACGTTTTTCAAAAGTTCAGCCTATATCTCACTTTTATTAAGTTACTTCTCATTGTTTAAAACATTTTTATGTTGTGTATGACGAACTAATAGTAATTTCTTTATGCCCAGGCCTAATTTATAAATTTAAAAAAGTAATTTTTTCATTCCATTTCTGACTGGAAAAGCTAGAGAAATTTTTTGGGTATATTTTCAATAAATTCCACTACTTACTCCTGATTCTTATATCTTATAACATCCTCCTAATTGCTAAAACCATTTTTGTTTCTTTTTCTGAAATTATTATCTTATATTATCGCAAATTATTATTACTTTTTTAATGCTATGGCTTAACTAATTAATGTTAGCGCCTACTTCAAAACATATTTGTTATTACGATTACTTTGGTGTTTGTTTGGTGTTCACATTTATTAATTAGGCCATATCATTCATAAAATACCATTAATTTACGATAGAAGATAATGGTTTGTTTGAATGAAGAAAAATTGTTCCAACAATTAGCAGCAGGTTGAAAAATCTGAAATTAAAATAAAAAAATTCACTTTCCACATTCAGAAATCAGGCCAAAACGTTTCGAAAGTATCATTAATTCGCGATAATATGAATTGATAAATTGTTCAAAAGAATACAGAATGTTTTCACAGTGAGATGTAACTCGAAGAAAGTCAGATTTAGGCTAAACTTTGGATCCTAGTTAAAAAAATATATTATCAAAAAAGTACGATTTTCTAACTGTTTCTGTCAAAAAATTGTATTTAAAAAAATTGTTTGGACAATAAAAAAGGCAATTCTAATATAATATATACACTTCGAGTCCGTTAAATAGACCACAAAGGTTATAAAATATCAATAGTTTGCGATATAGAATAGAAACAAAATTATGGAAATAAGTAAAAATTGTTTAAAAAATTAAAAATTGATCAGAAAGTTCATAAAATCTTCTAATTTATTTATCGTGAGAATCATTAGAAGAAAAAGATCAAAAGTTATAATTATGGGAAATATTCTCTAAAATCTTTACTGCATTTGCATGGGGAAGTTTTTGGGACAACATGAAAAGCACTCAGTGAGGTTGAAATATATCTCAATTATGTATTTGTATTCCTGAAATTTCATTTATTTATTAATAATTGAATATTTATATTTATATTTATAGTATTTCCTTAAAAAGTTTTCATGGGATCATGAAAGTGTTGCGAAAACTTCATAATACATTCTCACGCTTTGGTTAAAAAAAGTGTCCAGACTCAGCGAAAATATTTGTGCTACTCTCATCGAATTCCGGTGAACCTAGCCGCTATTTTTCAGCTTCTCTGGGCTCACCAAAAATATTTTTTCGTCGCTCACTGAATTTCGGTTTCCTTATTTTACTTTTTTTTCAATGTGCTAATTGCTAACTATTTCGCCTGTTGAAATTACTTTTTATGCTATTATACATATTATACCATTTTTGTTTTTTCTATTTTCAGTATGTTTATTAAATGAAGAGTCAAAGAGCTAACTTCTCCTGGAAATCTTTGCAACCATTTGAAACCTCATGAATTCTTGTAAAAATTTTGTGAATAAGACTATTTGTAATAATCCTTCAAAATTTTTTTAATCATCTGAAAAATCCATGAAATTCTTTGAACTCTATGGATATTGTACATAATCTGGCTTAGAATTTCTTAAATCCCTTATAAATCATTAAAATGAGTGAAAATCTCTTAAAATCTCTAAGAATCAGTTAAAATCTTTGAGATTCCGTGAAATATTTCAAAATATTGGGAGATCATTTGCAATCTTTGAAATGCCTTCAAAATCAATTGAAATCTTTAAAATTAATGGGTATCTGTCTGAATCTCTTAAAATCACTCAAAAGCCATCGAAGTCATTCGAAATTCCTTCAAATCTCTGAAAATCCGTTAAAATCCTTGAAATTCCGACATATCACGATATCACTTTCAATTTGTGAAATTTCTTCAAGATTCATTAAAATTATTCAAATCCATAGGGACCTTTCTCAATCTCTCACAATTCCTTATAATATTCAAAACCCCTTTAGGTCTCATGAAATTAGCTGAGATCCTTCAGAATTCTTTGGAATGTTTCAAAATCTTTTGAAATCGTACAAAACTTATCGAAATCTCTCAAGAACCTCAAATTCGTATTAAACTCTCCTAACATCGTTCAAAATTCGTTAAAATATTTGGTATGTTTCAAAATCCTTTCAAATCCTGTGACTTTTAAAATCTTGTATGATCTCTTGAAAAATTGACATTCTCTCTGAAATTGTACTAGGTAATTTCTTCAATCTCTGGAAAGCTTCAACAATCATTTGAAATCTTAGAACTCTCCCGTAATCAGCTGGAATTTTTTGAAGAATCCACTCAAAAAAATGTTCTCTATTATATTATTATACTTCTCTATTATGGCCAACGGCTATACCACGCTGAAAAAACCAATTCTCGTTAGATCACTGAAGTTAAGCAGTGTTGGGTGCGGTTAGTACTTGGATGGGTGACCATTCGGGAATACTGCGTGCTGTTGGCTCGTCGTGGGTGTGGTGAGCTCACACTTGTATTTATTTACTACAAGAAACTATCCACCTAGAAACACTACTTGAATCGGGTAGTGTCACGCCTACCCCGGAAGGGAAATGGCTTAATGGTATACATACATACATACTTTGTAGTTCTTGAAATCTCTTGAAAACTGTTGAAATCCTTTGAAATCACTGAAAATCATTTAAATCTTTTGAAATCCCTTGAAGTCTTTTAGAATTTCGTTTTCAGTGAAAATAATTGGTATAGTGTTAATATGTTGAATGAAAAATATCAAATTTTACGTAACAAGGGAAGAGGGGTCACAGAAATCTTTCGAGTCCTTATAATAAGCAGGGAGGCTGCCTTATATTTCAAAAATCATTCTTACGTAATTATTGGATGTTCCCAACCTTAGTTCAGAAATTGGCTTTCGCAAAGTTTTGACAAATTTAATATACATGGAACAAATTAGTTGCTTTCTATCAATTTTGCTGAGCACTTAAGACTTCACGTTGAATGAGGTACATTCGCGCTTTATAGAACTGAAGTTTACTATCCTGGGTCACTTCCGGTCCCTACAAACTCAGATGAGATATGTAAAATGTTCGGTAAACAGTAAAACAGCATGTCATCTCCTGCTGCCCACAAGATTATAATAAATTTGAGAACATGCCTAACTGACAATGAGGAAGTGAAGCGAACTGTCATGGGATATAGCGACTTCCTGTAATATTAAGCGGCCGTCGGAGTCCCGTCGTAATTAAAGCACTGAATTATTCCTCAACTTGTTAAGCGGGTGCGAACGTCATTAGTGCACAGACCGTAAACAGTCCCTACCGGTGTAAATTATGCTACCTCTTTGTCTCTCTTTTAAGTTCACGAAAACGGGTTTCCATTCATATTCTCTAAACTGGTGTTCAAAAATGGGTAGGCTGTCAGTTAGCAGGCTCATTTGCTCCTGGTTTGGAAATAAATTATATGTTTGATACTACCGAGGGTCGAAAATTTCACAACTTGGATTCAAATGTCAAAAAATGTCCTGATCATTGGAGCGTTTATTTATATTAGAAAATAAATACGCATACCACGAACGCGATTTTTTTTCTCATGCAATTTTTAAATGAGAATATGAAATGTAAAAAAATAGTTAAAATAGGGCATAGAATAACAAAATACCGCTGCGAAGTACCATATATTTATTCATTATGGGTGTATTCATTTGTGATCGTTTTATGAGGAAATGGATACTTCCAATTAAAAAAAAATGTTCTGTCTTACCGGAAATCTTACAAAAATCTTGTTTTGGGAAAATCAAAGAGCGTACAGTGGGTTGAGAGACTACCAAAAGTGGCCAAAAGTCAGCTTCACAGTTATTAATGGAAGAATTATTTTTCATAATATAGATGAGTTGAAGAAACTTTTCACCAAATTTGATGATATTTTAACTAGTCCTCTTAATTGTAGAGCGTTATGAATTGAAGAAATGTTTCTTTTTTTTGTTACTGTTTTTTGAAGAAAATCTTTCAAAAACTCGTTCATAATGTTACGAACCAAAATGTTACAATTATTGCTGCTTATTAGAGTGGTCATAAATAATTGCGTTATAGAAAAGAAATCCACATTTTAGCTCAGTTTTGAATTGACATATGACGAAGATATTAGTGTATGCAATTTTTTTTTAAATTTGTATTTGTATTCGTATTTGTATTTTTACATATTTGTATCAAACTTTGAAATGACTCCTCTTTCCTCTCATTTAATATCTCCGTCCACGTCAAACTCTTCTGCGTCGGTCAATTCGACTTCTTCTAAGTAAAAATTTAGAAATGTCAGGCGCCATATGGGATCCGCCATTTTCAATTTATGAATTTTGATGTCAAATTCTAAATCAGCGACCTCAGAAACCTCTTCACACCAAGTGTCATATAAATAAGTAAAAATTTAGAAATTTCAGGCGCCATATTGGATCTGTCATTCTGAATTTATTAATTTTGACGTCAAATTCGAAATCAGCGACCTCAACAACCCCCTTACACCAAGTTTCATATAAATTCAAAAAAAATTTGTATTTTGGCCACTTTCGGTGGTCTCCCAGCCCACAGTAGAGCCCAGCAAAATGTCAATCACTGTGTTCTTATATAATGGACAACTTTTTGAATCACGGTAGTGTTATATTCCAAATTGAAAGCAACATTTTCTTCGTAGAAGAAACGTAACTTTAAAAAAATACTTCCTAAGTAGCTATTGATTAATCCAGAATGGTCATTGAACATACGTCAATAGAATAATCCACACGTCTCTAAGACGCAAGCAATTACATAACATGCAGTCCTGTTATATTCTTAATATAAATAGAATCCTCTGATAAACAAGAGAAATAATTTTTTTCATTCAAAAGCAATATTGGTATATTGTGACACGTCATTTCTCAATTTCATCAATTCTCTGGGTTGGACAAGCTGCTTTTTTTCGGCAGGCGTATATAGTGCGTCCTAATACCAGGAACTGTGGAATGGGTGTTTCTGATTTTAAAGAAGAGGCGAATATGCGGGCCAGACGTTGGTGTGTGGAAGTAAACTTCTTCCAGAAGAAGTTCTTGATACCATGTGATCTTGCAGCGGGAAAGTTCTTTGTGCCCCTGAGTGTTTTTTCACCTTTTTGGCAGTGAATGATGGACATTCCTTTTTAGATTTTATGAGATTGTAGCAAAACTCCTTGGAGTGGATCATATTGTCAGCATCTTCTTTCAAATCCAGTATTTTCGGGATCTTGTATAACTTTCTCCCAAAGGTTGGGCCAACCTCGTTGAGCTTGGGTGGATTTTTGACAGAAACAGGGAGATCGTTGAAGAGACGCGATTGTTCAGCGAGAAACTGTTGATTTTCCCCGATCCATCTCTCCCTCTCCTGTATTCTTCTCCTTGCGTCAGATAACACCTGTATTTTCTCAACAGTAGCTGCATGATTGCCAGTAGCCTTGACTTCTTCAATGTGTGGTTGTAGATCCTCAGTTCTTGGGCGAACTTTCGAACCCATCCAAACTTCTTGTTTAGTTGATGCGAACGTCTTTTTGTCTTTTGATCCATTGTTGGTTTTAGCCTTCGATTTGAATCAGCTGAAGCTCTCGCAGCACCATAAACTGAGCAATTGATGGTCCAGAGGTCAGACACTTGCGAGATTTCTTCACGAAGGGAGGCATCCATTTCAGTCAGATCTTGGGGATTAGGAGAAACTCGCATGTTAATGTTCCTCGTTGTCCTGAAATCGCGATTATCTAGCAGAAGGTGCCGGCTTTCCGCGGTTGGTCATAATGTCGTTTTCTCATCTTCGCCTGCAGCTTGTTCAAGCAACGGTTCGGGAAGCGCTCTGCATACATATTCATTTTTCCTCAGGTAGGCACGTTGATTTCACAATGATTGAATTGAAACGTGCTGAAGCACTGGGTGTTTCTGGCACTACAGAGTATGCCTGGGTTCCATAAAGCCTCTGTGAACAAGGATAATACTGGCATAGACGTAGTCTAGCAAGTATTCCTTGAGTTAATTCGTCCACTTAATGTGGGCGTTTCGCAGGTTCGTCGTCGTGTTTGCATCTAAATGATTTTTAACACCCTGAACTCTAGGGTGATCGGCACTGCTTGCCGACCCATTGTCGGGCACTTTGCGCGTTCGATCGTTTTGAACCATATTTTCAACATTTTGATGGTTTGGCGTTGTAATTGTTGTTCCCACGAGCAGGTCGGGAAAGGGTTCGTAAATTCTTATAGAGTCCCGCATGCAAGGATAAGTATGTATACTCTGAGAGCTTGACTGGTATTCCAGAGTCACCGTTCAAGACACCTCGCCCAGGTGCCATTCAGCTTTTGGAACAGTTGTTACGCCTCCGCTTAGCGGTTATTTCTTCAGGACCATCCCTGGAAAATTGTCCGTGACTGCTTATTATTTATTGTAACCATATTCAGCCGAAACCCTTGGTACTGAGACTCTCTCTCCGCAACCCGAGGAAGCGTTCGGTGCCTTGTCATGGGCCCTTCGGTTTGATTCCAAAGGAATTGCAACCGAAACCAATATGTATATATATATATATATATATATATATATATGTGTGTGTGTATATATATACACATATATAGGTGATAGGTGCTCTCGGAGGTGCTAAATTATCACTGGTTCGTAACCTTAAAGCCATACCCGCGTGCCAAAAATATGCCAAGGCACTTGCGAGATGGATGCAGAAAGCTGTCATCCTTGGGTCGCTTC